>CM031242.1:341290792-341890792 GCA_018340775.1 Taxus wallichiana var. yunnanensis
GTTGGGATGCGGCTTGTGTCTCGACCCTCTGCTCAGCCTTGAGTATCAGTGCAGTGGCATGTGCGTGTATCAATCCACGAAGACACGGCCCATTGTGTTGATGATGGTTGGGATCACACCTTTGCCCTCCCGGTTCGAGAGGGAGGCGGCACACAGGCATTGATAGAGTGCTGGAGATGGTGGAGGAGCACACATTGCGGCAGAGCCTATGCTGGTGCGATGCTGAATACGAGGAGCTATGGGGCTATCACGGAGAGGTGATTTGGTATTGTTACTACATTTTGTTGCATTGTTATTGGCATCCAGAAGCACATCGTATGCATCGAGCTGAGTAAGGAATTACACCAGCAGGCTTGGGCCACGGGTCATCACTACCGATATGGCTTTGAGAGGTGGTTGGGGTCGTGGGCGACCTGGCGAATTATGGCGAGTCTGGGATGTGGCGTCACCCCCATAGACATGTTTTAGGGCCTTACAGTGATGACATTGTATGGAGAGTACCCTCAGAGGTCACCATCACAGCGAGAGAGCCCGCAGCTGATTACGTACCTAATCTAGTACACATGCAGATGGCAGGGCGGAAGCGAGAAATCACGGCGGATACCCTGCGGAAAGTACATGCTGACCAGATGAGAGTGCTGACGGGGCAAGAAACCACCTCCGTTCTTCGATACGAGGAGAATGATGCCAGAGGCCTCACTACCTGCACCACAGCCTTTGGATCGAGTTGGGTAGCTGACCCAGTGCCCAGTGAGGTATAGATGATCTTTGGGTGCGCTTTGGGGAGCATGCTCCCCACGAGTGTGGTGGTTTGAGCAGGCGGAAGCTGGCCAGAGGATAGTACTACCGCTGCACGACGAGACATTGAAGCTGCGATGATAGAAGAAAATCGGCTTCGGGAGTCGGAGTGAAGCTCTTACCGGGGGCAGCTTGCTCTTGCACGAGGAAACACGAATAGGGAGTCTTACTGAGGGCGGTAGCGAGCTCGGGCACGAGGGGCACGACGGCGCCACCACCACCGGCGACCACGGAGTGCGAGTACAGTACGGCGTATGCAATTCAGCGCGCGCCGTGGCTAACTGTGCAGCCCGACCACCGGCAACGCAGTGGTAGTACCACGGCCCCACTGGCACCACCAGCCCAGCACCCGGCCACGAGCAGGGAGCGCTGGCTTAGTAGGTGTCGAGGACCGGCCCCCGGTACCTACGGTGGCTGAAGCCTTCATGGAGGGTGGCGGAGGCCCGATCTTATCGAGATATTCTTGATAGTGCACCGGGCTGGTGCTCGACCTATGCGGCACATAGAGCGAGAGACCTCTCGGAGCCGAGAGGTCTCGGGGAGGTGCGAGCCACAGGCTGGTGGAGTCCGTCACGGGCGGAGGCGAGAGGCACCACGAGGGACCGACCGGTGAGGAGAGGTGCCTCGGGTGGTGGGGAGAAAATTTAGCGAGGATCCCAGACATGGCTTTTGTATTTAGAGATGGGCACTTAGGATGCTGCGACAGTGTATTGATTAGAGGCTGCGTGCTATGTATTATTCATGTATTCATTATTCATTGTATTGTATACCGGCTGCGAGGCTGAGTGAGGGTTATATAGTGAATGCGGCCTGCTGTGGCGAAGTATATATCTATTTTTGAATACGAGGGACGGCTGCCCGAGCGAGTCGAGATTTTAGCGATTGTGCAGCTGCGTGCGGCTTTAGTGAATTATGAGATCACGAGAGGCCGATGTAGGGCACATTGTATTTTTGAAAATTTGTATATATATAGAAACGATGTTTTGATCCTCGTGCGGTGTTGAAAATGTGTTTAAATATTTTGTTAATGGTTGGTAATATGTAATGTATGATAAGTTTTAGTTGACATGTTGATAGATGGATGATGTTGATGTTTTTGTTTTTGCGTATATATGAATGTCGGGTTATGTGATGAATTGGTGGTTTTGTGACATTGTGATATATGGCTTGATAAGTTGGATCGAATGATGTATAGATTGATAGTTTCTTGATATCAAGTAGTTGATGGTTTGTGTATTTGTATAAAATAAATGATGTTAATGAAATTGTAATGCTATGTGTGGTGGATGAACAAATGTGGTAAATTGTGTTGTTTATGCGGGGAAAAGTGAGGCGCGACAAAAATTTAGGTGAGAAATGAAGAAAAGAAGCAGCTGTTGAGAAAAGATAGGTGTGTAACGATATCGGTTAAGGCGGCATATCGGTAGGCTGATAGGCCGATGCTCGGTTAAATAACTGATACCGGTTATTTAGGTATGAGCTTTTCTAAAAATAGAAAAGCTAGGTGTGACTTAAGTTTTAATTTTAGAGCCATACGAGAGGTTAAATACATGAGCGCGACGCTTTTGTGGCCCAGACGGGTATTTGCATAGAGAGATTTGAGTGATAAGGAGAAGAGAGCGAGGAATTTGTATGAGAGATTTGGGTGATAAGAAAAGAAGGCGGGAAGGTGAATGCGATCGGAGATTCGAGAAAGTAGAAAGGCGAATTTGAAAAGAGTGGTGATAATGGCGGGACGAGGAGAAACATCAGGCGAGGCGGGGACAGAGAGGAAGGCAGGGAGCCACCTCAAGCTCTACTGACCCAGAGTAAATGTTTTGGTTGTGATTTGATTTTGCATGTGTTATGAATAAGAGATTAAGTGGGTAGATATGAAGAAGAAAACATGATAGCAAAAGAGGTTATAAGTGAGGTAAGTGTTACGTGGTAGGTAATCACGGGTTTGGTATGTCTGTGTATACGAGAGAGAATAAGCGAGCAATTTATTGTCGTAGTGGTTGTTTAGGCAAGATGTATGTAATTGGCGGTGGCCGGTGGCGGTTAGGAGAACAGGTATCGGTTACTCAGCGATATCGGTTATGTATAACGTGCCGGTTCTTGGAGAAATTTCGAGAATGTTTGAAAAAAACCACAGCGGATTGAATGGTTGTTTGTTGTTTTGGTGTATGCGAGGCGAGCGGGATTGAGGATGAATGATAGTGTGCCAGCACTGTTGTCACGAATCCGAGCGGATGTAACACCGACTGAATGGACATTGATAAATCGTTTGGGGTTAAGTGGAATCCGCTATTATTCACGAATCACGCGTAATCATGCTATGTTGCGAGGCATTGATTGAGAGATGGAATCCAGAGACAAATACCTTTTATACGCAGCAGAGGAGATAGCGGTAACATTGGAAGATGTGTTTGGATTTTGAGACTCCCTATTCACGGAGAACCCGATATATCGAGGCACTACAGCGCAGCACGGGAGGCGATAACAGGCGATATTTGGTCATCATACGAGATTTGACACTGCAAGGTTTATCTTTTACATATGGGGTAATGTATGCGGCACCACGAGGAGACAAGGTTAGCGGTGATATTAATGATAGCGGTAGGGTATTATGCGTTACCGAGGGCGGAAGGAGGAAAAGATTTCCCAAGGCATTGATGTGTGTTATTTGGGAGATGATAGAAAGGAACGTGACTTTTGCATGAGCCACCTGCGTATTTAGGCGGAGCTATCTGAGGGGTTTATGGGCTTGTAGGTGAAATCACGGGGCGACCTTTGGATAGTTCATACTTATTACAACTTGTTGGGCCTATGAGCACATTGTTTGTGTGCGACCAATAGGCCGACCCATCGGTCGAGAGAAACCGTCACGAGAGAGGGTTGGGATTGAGCGATGGGTCGAGGCGAACAAGAGGCCGAGATCCCGAGCCGTGACGGGTGACATTGAGTATTACAGGCAGGTATGGGAGAGAGTGACGGTTGCGGATATCTGTTGGAGGCCTTACGGGAACTATATGGTAACAGAGAACATAGCTGAGGAGTTGAGGGGTGTAGAGCGATTGAGGTGGATCGCGGGGCACAGGCCAGGTGAGTATGAGAGGATTCCTATAGATCGCGTGCGGCGACAATTTGGATTTGTGCAGGATATACCCCTGGCTTATAGACCATATATGAGGATCGACGCCGAGGCAGCATTCTCACCTCCCCGGCCAACACCTCCCGAAAGGGCTGAAAGTAGCGGCCGATCGCGAGGAGTAATGGATGCGAGAATAGCGAGAGCACATAGATTATGGTGGGTAGCGAAGCTGCGAGGTATACGTGAGCGCCACGACATAAGCGGTGATTACAGCGAAGAGGATCGTCTGCAGCGTTTGGTTGGCAACTCTCAAAGCGCGTAGTGAATGAGACAAGAGGATTGTTAGTGGTTGCGAGTCACGGGCGGGAGGCTAGAGGCTGGAGTCCTCCATGCGAGAGCGTATTCATATGTTACGGAGAGATTGGTAGATCGGTGGCGGTACAATAGCCGTGGTACCTTTGAGGGCGAGGAGGCCCGGCGAGAGGGTCGGCGATCACGATCATCACCTAGTTCGGGATGAGGCGTGAGGTGCGAGTAAATGTTAGCAAGGTATAAGAATAAATAAGGATGCTTAGACACAACGTGTCGATGATAGAAAGATGTATTTGTTTAACATCTAAATAAAGCTGAATATGTATGTTGATTTGAGTTACGATAATAATAAGATTGTTTGTGTTTTGATTTTCGGTGTTTTGAAAAAGGATAAAGAGGATTTGTGATTAAATAGAAATACACAAAAATATTTATATTCACCACGGGATAGGTTATGGTAGGGGATGGTCGAGCTAACCTTGGGAGACCCCATGTCTCCCGAAGTGCTTGCCTCATAGCCCATTGCACAAAGCAGGAGGGCCTCGGACCGATGTAGTTCTCCCTTAGGATCGGGGAGAGGGCGAATTCGAGCAATTTGGTATGGTTTAGGTAATTGGTTGGTTGGTAAAAATATTAAGATTAGTAAAGGTAAGGTGGATGGTGTTGGTAATGAATTGGTGATGTTGTAAAAGGTATGAGGGAAGCGAAAGTTAGCCTACCCAAGTAGTAGGGAATCGGGTCCTGATTAAGGTCAACACACAATCTAGATGCGAGGCAAAGCGAAAAGAGTGCTCCGTAGATGAAGAGAGCTAAACAAACCACACCACGTAGAAACGAGCTTGGAGCCACTAGGTCAGTGCATAGACGAGAAGTCAATAGGTGAAAAGAGTTGTGTGATCACGATATATCGGCGTACATTACGTCCCTTGAGTTGAAACAAATGGTGAGGTGAGGTGGATGATATAGGTGAGTGCGAGAGAACTTATTACAAAGTGAGTGTTACGGCGAAAGAGAACCTACCCTAAATAGACAAGTCCATGACTCAAAAGTCCTTTTGAATGAGGCTTTTCTTTTATTGAATGTAAATGCGATCGATGCGGGAAGTCTCAAGGATATTGATTGTATTATTCTTGAGGTCTTCACAGAAGGCTGATCAATGCGAAAGCTTGATAAAAAATTTGGCTGTGTATAAGCTTGTCCTTGAGGAAGCGATCTATTTATAGTAGAATATGATTAATGCATAAGCTGTCCTTCGAGGAAGCGATCTATATATAATAGCAAATAGTTCGGCATATAGCTTGTCCTTGAGGAGCAGATCTATATTTAATTTAGATGACTAGATGTTCATTTGGCGTGAAGCATCTAGTTTAGTAGGAAGTTTGACTCAAGAAAATCCCATAAGAATACGGCTTATTTTAATACTTTGAAGTCATGGACTAGACTAAAAGGAAGGCATCATCGAGGAGGTGAGGATCAAACTATGTGAGCTTGATTGTTATTATGAAGTGTAGGAAGCAGAGTGTATGTAGTGGTAAGTGAGCTCGAGGGACCCGCGCGAGGTAGATAAGTGATATAACACTAATTTCAACGATAGAATGGTCGAAGATCACGAGGCATTAAGGGTTCGAGCTCGGAGTTTACCATTAAGCGAAGCTAAGCGATAAATACGAGATCCATAGGTATGAGTGATTATATAAGGCCCAATCGATTGGGAGCAAATTTTCCACGTTTGCTCTTTTCTAGTTTGGTTACATGTTGATTCTCTTTGAGAACAAGATCACCAACCTTAAAGATACGCTCATGAAGTCAAACTTATCATAAGCACGTTTAATGCGTTTTGATAGATTTGAAGGTGATCAAGAGCATGTAAGACGGCGTTCGTCAAGAAGCTCGGTGGGCTAACCGCTCTTGGCGGAAATCATCGTTGGTGAGAATATCACGAAGAGATATTCTAAGGGAGGTATTTGTATTTCGAGAGGCAAAACAGCCTCGATACAGTATACGAAAAGAAAAGGTGTGGCATTAGTAGAGTACGAATGCTAAATGCGATAAGCCCAAAGGGCAAAGGGAATGTGATCGTGCCAATTTCTTAGGATTCATTGACAACTTTCATGAGGATTTTGGTTAGTGTTTTATTAGAGGACTCGGCTTGCCCATTGGCTTGTGGATAGTAAGGTGATGAGAAACTAAGTTTGATACCAAAGTTGTCACAAAGGTCTTGCAATGAACTTGTTTTGAAAGATTTTCCATTATCTGTTATCGGGCGATGAGGAACACCAAAGCGGCAGATAATGTGGTGGTTAATGAACTCGACAATTTTTTCTTTTTGATTGAAATGAGTGGAATAGCCTCCACCCATTTTGTGTAATATTCGGTCATTGTGATTATCAGCGGTGACGTTGTGAAGAGGTTGGGTGAATCTCACATAAGGTCTAAACCCCATTGTGAGAAGGGCCAAAGATCTCGAGCGATCTGGAGGCGAGGTGGCTAGGAGTATGTTGAAGGTTGGCATGTTGACTTGACACATAACACAACGCTTAACATATTAAGTAGCGATCGTTATTGAAGTAGGCCAATAATAACCAAGGCGAAGGATTCGTTTGGCCACGCAGCAGCGAACCAGCTAAAATGTCCACCACAAATACCGTCATGGACTGTTGGATGGTATGAGTGGCCTCATGCTTGATTAGACAGAAGGAGGATGCCATCAAAGCCACGTTTATAGAGAGTCCCCGCATGACAACATAACGTGAAACACTTTTAAGAAAAGCACGTTTGCGAATTCTTAGTAAGGTCGGTGGGAGGGCAGAGATTGTAAGGTAGTCGTGAAATTGGTGGTACCAGGTATCTGTGAATTAGTAGACACGGTATTTATCATACAAACTACGGGGTTGAATAGGATGGGGCAAAAGTTGTTGGACCACGGACGAATAATTGAGTCGGTTGGCGCGGCGGGAATTTGCGAGGCTAAGCAAGCCATAGTATCCATAAATTTGTTAGTGGAGCGGGGAATGGTTTGTATAGAATAGTGGGTAAATAAGGCTAGAAGTGAATCCACGTAGTGTTTGTATTTTGAAGTTCCTCATTTTTGCATTGGTAGACGCCCATAACTTGATTGACTACCCGATTGAAGTCGCCCAAAAATGTTGATAGATTTGATACCTAAGTGTAGCATGACTTGGAGACCGAGCAAGGGCCTCGTATTCCGTTGTATTATTAGTGCAAGGAAATCAAGTCGGAATGAAAGAGGCATAGGTTCAGCGTTGAGAGGAATGAGAACAACGCCGGCTCCTCCGTTGTGGCGGCATTTAGATCCATCGAAGAAGAGGTCATTGGAGTACGACTCCTCCGTGAGGGAAAGAGTAGCGATGAGTTCGTCGAAAATGTGAAATTGGTAAATTGTTCCCCGGGTAAAGGAGCTTCCATGCAAGTTGAGTGCGATGGTTTGTCCTTTGATTGATTTACGGTGGACAAACTCAAGGTCGAGTCGGCGAGAAGCATGAGCCATCTAGCAATCGTTGGTTCGGATGAGGTTTGGCATACATGTAATGGATGGGAGTGTATTAGTGATGACGAAAGTCTTGTGATTTAGAAGGTAGTGTCGGAGTTTGGTGGCCCACGAATGATAGGGCAAGGCACAATTTTCTACATGTGTGTACCTAGTCTCATAGTCCACCAAAGTCGACTTATATAATAAGCGGCTTGTTCGCGATTCTCAGAGTCACGATGTGCAAGCATGGCTCCTACAGCGTGGTCGGTGGCGGAAAGGTAAAGGTAGAAAGGGCGGTCGTCTTGGGGTGGGATAAGCACGGGTGGCTGCAAGAGATAGGATTTGAGAGCTTCGAAGGCTTGGTGACATTCTTCGCTCCATTGGAATGCAATATCCTTTTTAAGGAGGTGATGGAAAGGTTGACATCGTCAGAAGTTGGGAGATGAAACGTCGGATAGATTGAGCTTACCTTGTAAACTACGCGATTGTTTGAGATTTTTGGGTGGGGGCATTTCTAGGATAGCTTTGACTTTAGATGGATCGACCTCGATGCCACACAAAAAGAGACGATAAAGCGAGAAGTTTTCCCGAAAGAACACGAAAGACACATTTCTTCGGTTGAAGGCGGACGAATATTGTAACAGTGATCAAAAATAATGGTTAAAACATCGAGATGTTCACTACGATGTTTAGACTTGCGAGAAGATCGTCGACATAATCTTGAGGATAGTGTGCATAATGTCATGAAAAATGTAGGTCATAGCCCCGATAGGTAGCACCGGCATTCTTAAGGCCAAATGGCATGACACGATAACGAAGGTTCCCGAGGAGTTATGAAGGCGATTTTGTGTTGATCGGCGAGCGGCCAAAATTTGGTTGTATCTGAAAAGCCATCCATGAGAGAGCATCTCATGACCTGCGATTAGATCAACAAGTTGGTCATGCTAGGTAAGGGGAAGTCATCCTTAGAGCAAGCGAGGTTAAGATCCCGAAATCATGCATATCAGAAGTCCCCCTGTCGCTTTAGTGAGCGAGTGCGATGTTAGAAATCCATTGAGGATAGTCAATAGGCAAGATGAAGGAAGCGAGAAAGGAGTCGTTGGAGCTCCTCTTTGACGAAGCAATGCGTGGATGCATTTTCTCAATTTACTGTTTGGTTTGGTTTGGAATCGGGGTTTAGGGTGATGTTATGGACGGCGATGGTAGGATCAATTCTGGCATGTCGGCGTAAGACCATCTGCAAGCTTGGTTGCGAAACACGGAGAAAAGGTAGTAAAGGCGGCTTGTTACGATGTGTTAAGGATTGTCCAATCTTCACAATGTGAGATCCTTCTCCGTGTGGATGTTGATTTCTATAGTAGATTCGTTCGGCATAGTTTGGGTTTTGAGATGGTAAGGCTCGTTGAATATAAGAATCATCCGCGCCAAGGTAAGTGAGGATGGAGTCGTCATCACGGCATTCAACAACATTAATCAAAGGCGAATCCTCTTGATCATGTCACGGATAAAGAAGGGGCAAAGAAGATGGGTCGTCATTATCGCGTTGATAAGTGAGAGGACCTATGAAGATAGCATTTATGAAAAAAAAAAAGTTAGGAGGGATGGATTCGAAGTCTATAGATTATACGGGTGATGATGGCAAAGTGGTGATGATGGTTTGGTAGGGCGCGTCTTCTTCTTCCGAGGATACGGTGACGGGAGGTGTCTCTACTGTGTAGGTGTTTCGGGAAAACCGAGACCACTTGCGATCATTATGTTTCTGGGTAGTCACGGGAATGAGTGTATGTCGGCCTTGTTCGTAAAGGCCAAAACCAAAGCCTTTCCATGCATGCGAGTCAAGAAGGTGAGGGCGAAAGCGATGATTTGTCAAGTATTGAAAATCAGATTGGAAAGGAACCACACCAAGAGGAGGTTCGGGGTAATGGAGGATGCGTCAACACCCCCATACGTTAGGTTAGTGCGGCCCGATGGGGTGGTCGTAGAGATTATCTCCCCACGCGCTGACGGTCGTAGGTGGGATGTGCATGTAATTGTCCGTACTCCTGCGGGGTAGGGAAAGAACTAACGTTATATAGGCGGTACTCCCCGAGCGTAAGGCGCTGAAAAACATCTACTAAGGGGTCGGAGGTTGGAATGTTAGCTGCGGGAAGGGAAGTGGTTTTTGCGATGGTGGTTTCATCAATTGAAGGCGTAGGCGCGGTTGAGGTGGATGGTTGAGGTACATTTGAGGAGGATGGTTGGGTTGAATGTATGGGTGTCTTGATTGGTATAAGCACATCGTTAGGGCGGTATAACATATTGCAGAGTTTTAAAGGGGAGGGTCAGCTTTACGGTGTAAGACTTCCCTCGTACTCAAATTTTATGCATCATGTAATGTTGAGGAACGCATCCCATGGCTCGGATCAAGGGCGACCAGCAATATATTATATTGGAACTCTCCCTCGAAGACATAGAAGAGTTCGGGTAAAGTACGTGGTCCTACGTGAATGTTGAGATCACGGTGCCTAAGGTAGAAGTAATAGCGTCATTGAATGACCGCATGACATGATGGGGTTGCTTTTACGCACATGACTAGAAGGATGTTCATCATTGGAAGGCTTTTGAAGAGATGATGTTTAGGCTAGCGCCCCGTCAATCATAACCCGGCGTACTCGAATGTCCGGACGTAAGCGGAGATGAAAAGAGGCGAGGGTCGGGGTCTTACATGCACCAAAGTCGACAATTTCATCTTGAGCCAAGCTGCAGCATGACTTGTTGTATAGAGAGCAGTGGTTGGGGCGATGGGTTGTTTGGTGAGAAAGCAACGTGATTGGGTGTTAGAATGGAGGCGGCAGGCGGGGTTTCATTAGGTAAAACCTCTATCCCTTGAAGGATCTCAACGAGAGCTTGTCGATGAGATTGAAAGTCTGAATGAGATCATACTGATGTCATTTTACGGGTGATTGGTGAAGGCTTGTTTAATCATATTTCGGTGGCATGCCATTAGAGGCAGGATAGGCGGGTCATGAATGACCACTTTAGGTGGTGGTGCAATCGGGATGTTTGACGGAGAAAGAGATGCACAGTGTGTTTTCTTTTGCTTTCCCATTGTTTTTACGCCTCGAGTAGCGGCACTAATCATATTAATCTCGTAGACTGAGATGAGGAAGATGGTTGGGATAACTCATGGTCTTGAGGTGGGGTTGTAATAATGATAGATCTTGGTGAGGCGGGGACAGATGGTATAGGAGAGGAATGGAAACTAAAGGTCTCTCCCTTCGTAAGTTGTCTTTCTTAATCTTTCTATCAGGAGAGGTGGTGGCGAAGGATGGTTTTAGAGCTTTGCATCCCTCCACATCATGTCTGGTGTGCGGTGATAAGCGCAGATTTTAGACTCATCGTAACCCATAGGTCGGGGCTTAGACGGGTCATAAGGTCTAAGTGGAGGTAGGGAAATGGTCGCATTCTCCACCAACATAGCAAGGATTTTGGCGTAAGATCCTTTGAGTGGGTCAAAATCGGAAGAGGATGAGGTATTGGTTGTGCGGGTTTTGGTAATGTTTGGGCATGATTGGTTCGTGGTGGTTTTTAGCCAGGGTGTTGATACATGGTTTTTACTAAACGTGATTTCTTTGGCGCGAAGCTATGTTGGATGATGAGGCCGCGAGATGATGTGGTATCGAAAAAACAACCACGGGAAATAGGAGTATTTGAAAACAAATCTTTTGATGATGGAATTTGTTTAGGGTTGATAGGTGGACGGGATACGCGGGTAGCGGTGTTCTTATACCACAATTTTTGTATAGGTGCGGAAGGCGTAGGTTGTTTTGAAGAAAGCGCGGGAGGTATGATATATTGATGTAAGGTAGAGGATGGGGTCCCATATGGAAGGTAGGTATGACGATGATGGTTTTGATTGTGATAGGGGCACGCAGATTGAGTTTGTCTCTAGGTGGCGGAGCGGATTTATTTTGGATAGATCGAGTCGCTTAGGCGGGTGCGTTAGGCCCAGGCATTGGTGAGGTCCCAGCGTAGGGAAGATCTGGTTAAGTTGATAGAAGTGGACGGGGCATTTGGTAGAGGTGAGGGGGTGAAGGTGAGAACAGGGGCATTTTAAGCACATGCAAGCACTTGGGTATATGGTGGAGACATCGGGATCAGTCATTTGCATTTGAGTAGAAAAGGGATACTCAAGCGTTCCCATAGGGCTGTCATCTTACGTGGAATGGCAGTCTCAGTGTGATTTGTAATTTTTGTACGGAAGAAAGGTGGGTTGTAATTCCAGTCCCTTTGCGGGTGTGACACGGGGAGGTAGATGAGGCCTTTGTATCAATAGATGTTAAGAGGTCAACCGTCGTTGAAAAGATTTAGGCGATGAGGACTAATAGGTAGGAGGCGTGTTCGAGGGGATCTGTCACGTTTAAAGAATGTGGTGATGTTAGTGTAAGAGATTTCTCGTCTAAGGATGTCAAAAGGAGTGAGCCTTCCTCTTGTGTAGCAAGAGTGGTAGAAGGGACGTTTGGGAAATAGATAAATTAGATAGCATCCGCTCACGAGTCTTGTAGGGATGTGGTGTAAGAAGACTCGTCGATGAGAAGAAAGTCAGGCGATTAACTCTTCTATGGGTAAAGGAATGATTTCACTTTGGCTTGATGGTGGTGAAGGAGGTTCAAACTCCTGTGTTGGTGGAGAGGCTTGATTTAAAATTTTCAATAGAGGCTTTTGGTGAGAATCGAAAGCTGCATGGATCTCATGAACACTCTCCTCATTAAGATATCTTGGTTCACGTTCTTGTTGGATGAGTGATTCGAGGAATGGCTTGTTGAAAATTTTCAGATTTCGGTTAGCGGGCGTTAGGATTATCGAGGTTATATCCCTGCGTCAACCATTTCTGCACTATGTTTTTCAACATCTTGCGGTTTTCATGACTATGTCCTTTTACGCGGTGAAATTCTGAAAAGTCATTTCTTTGTACCAGGGAAGGTATTGCGCGGGTGGAGTCAAACCAGTGAGGTTTAACGAGGGGCAAGGTGATAGCCCGGCTTTGAGCAATTTCTCGAGGATGACGCCATAAGTTTCTCCCGAGGAGTGTAATTGGTGGGCTCGGCTTTGTACTTATAAGTGGTTTTGGCGGAGTATTGGACGGTGTTTGAGATTTGACCATTACGCGTGGACAGCTCCTTTTGATTTAGAAGAAGTGGACGCGTGAGGAGTGGTGGTGTTTGGCTTGTTGGTAGAATCGGGAGTTCGGAAATTGGGGTTTTGTTCTGCATGACCGTAATTTCTCTTCTTCTAAGGCTCGAATTTCTAGTTTAGAGCCATGGTAAAGGCCTCGTCGAATGTGCGGAAAGTTTGAATTTGGAGGGTAGGGGAGATGTGCTTAGCGCGAGGCCCGCGTAAATAGTTCGATGAGTTCGGTTTGAGGCAAGGCATACGTAAGTTGGTTGATAAGGCCCCGCCATCGTCAACGAAATCTGCGATAGATTCGTCTTCAAATTGTCGGATGGCATAGAGTCGGTGATAGATACTTTCTTGCATGTTAATGGAGAAATGATCCAAGAAAGATTGGGCTAGTTGGTTAAAAGAAGATTGAGTCTTTGGGTTAAAAAGCAACTTTGTACCACTCAAGGCGAGTCTGATAAGGACATGGGAAAGGTGCGAGTAACAAGGCGTCATCATGGGCGATCAAATAACAAGCATGTCTAAATGATCGTAAGTGTTGTTGAGGATCCTCTTTCTTGTTAAAAGCGAGTAAACTTTGGCAACTCCCATTGAGGAGGATATGAATGAAGGGGACGAGAAGGGTGAATGGGCTCCCGACAAACTTGCTTTCGTATGTCAAGGCGCTACGACTTCACAAGCAGAAGCCTCCGAGGTTTTGCATTTTGTCCATCATTTGTTTGATGAAATCTGTGGTTGGATGAGATGATGGTGCCACAGAATAGGGATGTCCCATATAAGGTGTTGAGGTTACTGGATACGTGTATGGGAATGAAAAGGTAGGCGGAGCTTGAGAAGGAAAGCTCGTGTGAATAGGTGGCAGAGAGTAAGTCATGAATGGAGTGGTGCGAAAGAGAGATGAGATAGGGCGGTTGGTGGTAACGATACGTGGGGTCGAGGTTAACGAAGGAAGCTAATCGGGGTCGTATGAACCTCTGAAGCTGTCGGATTGGGAGACGGGGCTAGAGATGCAGGAAGTAAGGCAGTGTTATCAGGAGGAGTGGGAGCTAAATGAGCAGCTATACTAATAGGCATGCCAATAAGGAGCTGACCATCAGGCGTACGGTCGGGGGCATGAGACAAATAGTATTGTACAGTGCTGGGATTAGCATCCAGAAATTTGGCAAAGTCCTTGTCTCCTACAGGAATTTGGGGGATCTCACTGGTGTCCGTAGGGTTCCCTATAGAATGTGAAGGGGGTGATTGAGCAAAGACACGAGGCGGGCATGTGAAACCATGGCGGCGGCTTGCTTTCAGTGATGACAACCATAGACAAGAACACACAAGGAAAGTTTCAATCTATCAAGAACAAAAACAACCTCAGAATGATGAATTTGGCAAGTTCTTTGGTTTGTCAGGGGCTGATGAAGACGATGGCGATATCGGTTTAGTAATGCGGTGTCGGTCAAAGAAACGGCGTCGGTCCCTTAACCGATGCGGTGTCGAAAGTCTAGGATAAGAAGATATAAAAGGCTGCTAATTTGATTTTTAGCAACGTTGAGTATATTTATCAACTTATTGATCACGAGAAGACAAAGTATGGCGGAGAAAATAGAATTTGAAAACAAGCGAAGGGCACACATGCAAATCTAGAGACTAATCCTAGGGTTAATTTTAGTTATCGTGGGCTTATGCCTTTAGACGTAAGATGATGTCGAGAATCCTAAACAACAAGACCTAGGGAAATGTCAAGTTTGTTTTGGCTTATAAGGTTACCTCAATCGGGCGGAGGAATACACGCGAAAAGGGGATGTTTGAGCTGTTGTGTTAATTGTGAAGTGATTCGGTATGTGTTGTGCGGTGAAACTAAGGTTAATTTCTGTCAATACCGTGGATATCACCCCCATTATACGACACTTTACTTAATCTATGTTCACTAGAATTGAAGAACAACAAGCGGGAATGCAATGCACGTGTTTTAAACCCAAATCGAAAATTATATTCGATGAAGCAAGAGAGATGACTTTCACTAATGCGAAACTAGGAAAGCAAGACAAATTCTTTACTGAAATATATAACAAAAAAACGACAATGAAAATATGCTTCCTAAAATGAAAATAAGCAAGAAAAGAAACCCAAAATGGGTCCCACCGGTGCCAAAATGTTTCGCTCGGAATGTTTAAACTTACGGGAATAGAGTTGCTTCTATCCTTTCATTCCTTTTAGAAGCAGATGAGGTTAGGGTTAGGAGGAATACTGTTGAATGTCGAGATGGTGTGCGCGTACCGTAGAAAGATCGGTGAGTGTGCGGAGAACTCCTTTTTGTCTTGGAAGGACTACTGCAAATAAGAACACAAGACCACAAGATTTTGATTAAACAATAAATGAGAAGCTGCCTTGGGCCGGAAATATAAAACTTCCTTTCGAAGGTGGTGATTCCCTGCTAATATGAATTAACACAAAAGCGCAAAAATATCAATTAAATTATTTCGTTAAAAGCTGGGTAGGGGAAAGGCTGGTTTTGGTTTTGATCGGAAGGCCGATGCGGTTCTGATAGCTTAACGATGCGATTCTTGATGCGATAACCGATACCGGTGGGTTCTAGGATCTTCTTGGTAGCTATGGTGTTTGTAATGGCTGGTTTTGGATGGTATTAGGAAATGGGATGATTAGAAGCAAAAGAATGACAGATTAGATGCAATAGCACGTTGGGTAGTGGATTGAAAAGCGGTTTAGGAGGACGAGATTCAAGAAGCATAAGAAATGTTATAACAGAGGACATGCGAGATGTGACTTACTGGTTTTGACCAAGATGCAAGTTGATCTCCTTGGTTGTAAACACTTACAGTTTCTTTACTCGTCTCTGCTTGATCAAGTGAAGATATGGACTCTGTTCCTCGCTCCCATGCTCTCTGTGATCGAGAAATCCTTTGGTGATCTCCAAAAATGAAATTCCGATCCGTTGTTTTGGTTTGGGAGCCCATTTACGAGGGCACCGATGTGGCGGTTGCGTAGCAAGCGGTCGTCGTAGTAGAACCGGCATCGGTAAGGAAAAAAGTAGGCTATTTTTAGTAAAATAGCCCACCTTCCCTACTTTTCTCCCGAGAGATCGATTGCACGGCTTGATCAAGTGACTAGAAGGTCGGTTTTGGGTGCGAAAGGGTCATTAGTTATGGGTGTAGGTGTGGACCAAGTTATGGGTCTTAATTAGGTTAGTTTTAGGGTTAGGGCTAGGTCATGATGAAGTGGCAAAGTGAGGTGGTAGGTAGGGTGATGTGGATTTATCAATTAGAAGGCAATTAATAAATAATTGTGTAAGGTTTAGGTGATGAGGTTATATTGCGAGATGAGATGCGGGTCACGAGGGTTCGTAAGACACGAATTTGGTGTCTACATTTTCCTCTAATCCAATTCCAAAACATCTTTCCAATTGTGCCTCCTTATATGAGGAAGTGTACTTTCATACCCATTTAGGTCACGCCTCTTCCCCACTTTACCCTCAATTTTACATTCACACTCATATAATTCAGAATTTATTTCCAACATTTAATCAAATTAGCACACTAATCATATAATTTGGAATTTATCTATTCAATATTCTACATATCCTACACATATTCATCCATCACACAATCCACTTCTAAATATATCTAGTTCACATTACATCAACCATTATATCAAATCATCTAATATACACATCCATATAATCATCATCACATCACATCACATCCATTTGATCATAATAAGAAATCTAAAATATCACATCACATCCACCTAGTCTAAACCACCACATCACATAATCAAATTACACCTAACATCTACACATCCACCACATAATCAAACTTTCATCTAAACATTCATCATCAAATTGCATCTAAACTTTCATCAATCATTGCATCTTAATAAAACACCACATCACATCATCAGCTTGTGTTTAACATATAAATATCCATCACATAATCACACTTCATCTACACACCCATAACATAATCAAATCACATCCAACATCCGAACATTCATCACATATTTAGAGCATCATCACATCATAATAAACCATCACATCAAAACACATAAGCCAAAAAATTCACATATATATATATATATATATATATATATATATATATATATATATATATCATCATCATCAAATGTGTACATACATCCATGATAGGCCTCTAAGGGATCTATCCCAAAAATCTATACATTGATACACCACTAAAATTTGTATACAATTTCCACCCTCTAGTCAATGAGCTCTCAACCAAAGTGAACATCCAAAAATATCAGTCTTGAACCATGCTCCCCATAAGTACATTAGTCTATCCCTCATATTCCCACCCGTGATTCCCTCATCCGGCCCTAGATCATGACTCGGTTATGCGATGCTCGCCTTCACTACCCGATGCGAGATTTATCTCGTGTCATTGGCCCCACCGCCCTACCAAATATGCCATCTATCGGGGACACCTAGTAGTCCTTGGAGGTCACAATCCACTCATAATATCGAGCCTCTAAACCTAGTGCTTTCAGACCATTATCTCTAGTGAGACAAGTTACACAGTCCATATGGCTAGCTCCCTATGATGCCTCGACATCTCACTCCCTAATGTTGTAATGATAGAACCGAGATCCCAAAACATGTCCCTATAAGCCTCCCTCTATTTTTGATATAAATATTTCTGCCACATTACCAAATCCCTCTCTAACATGTGACATCCCTTTCCTATCACATAGAGTCTAACTCTACCTAAAGGCTTGTAATTCCGGTCATCTCCTCCCCATATCCTCTGGGTGCTTGCCTCCTCCTCTCCCACAGTACCGCCACCTCCTCCTCTCCTAACAATTCCCTCTCCTTAGGAGACTTAACCACCCACCTTAGTGAATCCACTACTCCACATACCCCTCACCCAAACCTACATCAGATCCTCATCCGACACTCACATGCCTCATCTAATGGATCTTCCATCATAGTTTCAGAAGGTGCCTCTCGATCTCATCTCACATATACTAGATAAGTTCCCCCACTACTCCTTTTACGACACCAAACTATCACATCACCCTCATCAACTAGATATTCTCAATCATCTCGGGCATCTTCCCCTTCACCCACCTCACTCTCCTCGTAACCACTAATTGTACATTTGTCCCCAATCATACAGGGAAATATATATAGGGTTTCTATCTCACCTCCTCTACATCCAACCTCCCCAATCTATCCTCATACCACTCCTCTCCTCTCTCCCCTATCTCCATAAGCGTGATCCACTCGCCACCTCAAGAAACTATGGATAACTCTATATAGTCCTTGACCACCCATGGAATCCTCATGCGTCCTCACCATGACTATGTTCTCATATACACATAGAATGCAACAAAAATCCCACATCCATACATTTCCACCTCCTAGATGTATATGCACGTAACTCATAATAAACTTGTGTCAATAAATCTTCACCAAACATAAATATTGTTCGATACTCTACCATATCCACCAATACCCCATCTAATATCCATGTTGAAACCGAGCCCCACCTAATTCCAATAATGCATAACAAGATACTTACATTATCATCAAACCAATCAATTTACTCCTTGACATCCATGGCTAATATCTAACCTCAATATGGAATTCCCTTGAAACAAAATCAATATTAGTGACATCCACTCCAAATATCCACATCAAATTCCCCATCCTCCCATCATCTATAATAGCCACTATAGTTGCCCCCTAAATTGGTAACCTCAAGATCTAGTACACATCCTCTAATGTGACCGTCACTTATCTTGTGCAACTGAAGCAAGAAGGTATTAGTCCTTAAATCCCATCGATCAATCAATGAAATCATAAGCCCTTTATCTCGAGCACTATCTCGGTAGTTTCATAATCCACCCATCCCAACTACTACCAAATGATCTCACTCTCGCATCGATGAAATCTCCCCTCATCAGTTCATACAAAGTTGAGACCCAATCCCTCAAATACAACATGTTTCTTTCCTACAAAACCCATCAAACAAATATCTATTAGCATCTCAAAATACAAAAAAAAAAAAAAAATTAGAAAAAAATCATGCCAATCCCTACTTATACCATCGATGGCTACCCCTTAGGTTGATGTTGACTTTCACTTATTGATGGTGTTTGGCCTAGTCACCACTAACCATCTATTCCCACCCATGAATTTTTCAAAAATTCAAAAATAACGAAAAATTAGTAAAAATTTTTAAAATGGATCTTGTTACTTACCGCTCATTGGGTCCAATAAGTGTGTGCTAATAGCGCTTTCTCACTCCACCAACATCCTACATCTTACTCAAAATCTCAAAATTTATTCTCTTAGAGCTCTAGAATCACAAACTTACACAATACAACTTAGCCTCCCTCACCACCCAAGTTGCTTAAATAGGCATGATGGTATGGTCGTCATCAATTTTTCTAGTCATCCTCGGTGACCTAGTCTAACCAAATACTCAATCAATCATCATTGACCCAACACTTATCCAATCCCCTTTGCATATTTTTTATCATCCATTTCATCACCTTTACCTTTTCCTTCAACTCAAACTTATGTGTCATCCATGACACACTTTGATGTTTCAGTTTTCTTACCTTTCTTTATAGCCATCATAGTGCCCTTATGCGCAGGGTACCATTATTCATCTTTGCATCTCAACAAGCCACCCTAGTGGTCATCTTTTATCTTGTACCACCTAGGATGCATACTTTTCCACTTCCTCATGTTTGTATGGAAGTGCATAATTGTTCGGTTGTTTGATTATCCACACATTTTTGTGTGTGTTTCGATGTCTACCCTTGACGAATTTATCTCACAAGCGTATACATTCATCTCACAGTGAATTTTTTTGACACAAAATGTCCATAGGTCATTAATGTTTCCTTCATCGCATGTCGTGTTATGATCCTACCGATGTTTATCTAACATCATTTTCATACTTAGTGTTTTATTTTACCCAATCAATTATCATATCCCTTTACTTGGGACATCTTCCTCACTCTTATCCCTATTTCCTATCCATCTATCTCTTCAAACTCGTGATTGAATCCTCGTTAGTGTGAGTTATCCTATGTGTCCTCCTCTCATGTTGGAGGGTCATCTCACATGGGTTAGGTTAGGGTTAGGTTTAGGGTTTCATATGTGTCTTGAACTAGGGTTACTCAAAGCAAATTTATATGTACCCTTTTCTATTCATTTATGAGCATGCCAAGACACTTCGCTATCTTTCTTCTATGTCAAGCTTTGTTTCGTTGAGCAAGTTCTTCCATTCTTGGTCAATTTTTTCCTTACTATCGCTGGAGCTTTCATGATTCCGTTTGAGTGCAACTACTTTGTGGTGCCTTGTTTCCGATTCAATTCTCGTAAACTCTTTTCATGGTATTAGAGCTACACAACTTGCCATCACACTAAGAGCTCGAAATCATGGTGGAGAGGATCTCATCGTGTTAATCGATTCTTCGCCAATACCCTCCCACATGATGGAGCTAGGTATACACCCAATTAGGCCCAATGGCATATTAAGAGGAAGTGACACTAGAAATTTCCCAAAGAGGTCACCCATCCCGAACTACTCGGGGCGGCGCACATAACTAGGCTGGTATCGTAGATACATGACTTTCCATCACACCAAAAGTTCAAACTTATGGTGGAGAGGTATCTCATCGTGTTAATCAGCCACTACGCCAATACCCTCCCGCACGATGGAGCCGAGTATACACCTAATCAAGCCCGACAAAGATTATGAGGAAGTGACATCGGGAATTTCCGAGGAGGTCACCCATCATAGAATTACTCTGGGGCTGGTGTGCTTAACTGTCTGGTATCAGAGCTACATGACTTGCCATCACACCAAAAGTTCAAACTTATGGTGGAGAGGGATCTCATCATGTTAATCGGCCATACGCCAATATCCCCTTCATGTCTTTGATCCAAAGTTTGAGGGGGAGCACCTCAACATCATTTTCTCATCATCACTTTTAGTTTTTATCTCACGGATTTCCCAAAGCAAACCACTTAACAAAAAGGGACAAATGTAGACACATATTTTCGACACATTAACCCCTTACCCCGTACTGTTCCTTTCACCTTATCTTAAGAAATTGTATCCCTCATTTTTCTTTCATCCCTAAATCCTAGCATTTATCACATTAGTATATGCATTAATCACTTAATTACCTAATAATCTTTTTATCACCCTCTCTATAATATATTATTATTTATTATATTTATAATCCCCAAACCTAACATCCATAAATTTACTCACCTACCTTTAATTATCCCCATTAACTACCCTAATTTATCTCCTAATAACTCGTCATACCCTTTCCCGCCCCACCTTCCCGAAATTAAAACTAACCCATTGCCCCTCTTCTTTCCATTTCAATCGTGAAATCAATGCCTTGACTGTCCTAGTCACCGGTGACTCTCTCGGTCATTGTCAACCCTATAAATTCACATTATTCTCTCCCTTTACCCCCCCACAAAAATTAAATATTTCAGCCACCATTGATTTCTTTCCTCTTTCATTTCCCTGAAGCCTTTATCAATGACTTGGTACACCTTATATCCTTTAGGATTGATCATTGAAGTTCAAGCATATTAAAGGTTATCTTGGATAACCATTGGTGTTTTGTTTTGTTTATTCTGCAGGTTTGTAGGATTATCTAGAGCTTTACCCACCCCCAACCATCCTTGATCCGTCTCGGATACATCCGACCACCTTGTCAATGTAGCAAAATTTTATACCTTATTTTGCTTATCATCAACCCTACCCGATTTGCCATCCAAAAATTACACTTTTTCATCCCCTATCTCATCCCCATGCTTTGATATCAATATAGCCCCTCTATACCATATTTCAACTCAATTTATGCACATCCTTCATCAAATGCACGCATCGGTGACGCTCGACCATACACTGTTAGATCTAGGTATTTGTCGACCATTCTTATAGGTTTGACTCATTATCAGAATTTTATCACCATTAGGTCATATCTTATAATTATTTATCTTATATTAGATATTTTTTCCAAATTTTTATCTCGCATTATTTTACTTATTATCATTTATCATACTTTGTTATCAAAATAGGGTTGACATCCATCCTAGGAATTTCACACTTCTCGGGACCGACCTCATCGAAACCCTCCATCTCTATCACTAATATTTTTCATGTGTTAATTATCTTTGTTATGCAAATAATTCATCTCTCAATGGAGGGATTATGTCTTCTTTTGCACTCATATTATCCCTTATCACCATCTACATCAAGAGGTCACTTAAACCCTCCCATATTTCTATTGTTCCTTGATTTCTTGCATACTTTTACTAATCTGAAATTGAAGAATTATCTCTCATGAAACACCAAGGGAGGATTTGTATTTTCAAAAAGTAGTAGCAATAGGCTGATTCCAAACCCCATAAAGGAACTCCAGAGGTAAGTCCTATCTTGTGTAAATATTCTTTAGGAATACATGTAGATAGGAGTATCATTAGTAGGAAGAAGGTGTAATTTAAAATACATATTCTCCTAAGAAATCCAAGAACAAGAGTTCTTGCAAAATAAATCCCCAAAAAATTAATCCCCTTTTTGAAAAATCTGAGAGCTTTAGCCCAAGGAGCCAAATCCGAGGTGAATCATGAAAGGAAAAGAGATGGGACGAATACAGAGGAAATGAATTGAGGGAAATTTCATATCTAAAATCATTTCCAACCCAAAGAAGGTGTGGTCTAAGAGATTCCCAAGCCTTCCAAATACTTTGTAAAATAAAAGTGCCCTTAATCTTAACTAGCACTTTGGGTAGAGAAGGAGAGATTGAAATTTAAGACCCTTCCAAGCATGTCTTCCCATAGGAACACCCTGACAAATACCATGCCAAAGGAGAATTTTCCAAGCTTCATTTCCTTCCAGAGTATGCAAGATCCATTTAGCACAAAGAGCCCGCCCTGGTGTTTGACATCAATTAAGCCCAGACCACTAGCTTCTTTAGGCATACAAAAACTTCTCAAGTAACCTTATGGAACCCTTGTGCCCTTCAGTGTTGGCCCAAAGGAAATCACAAAGAAGCTTCTCAATTTTTGCATAAGAAGCATTGGAAGGATCCCAACATGAGGAATAAAACATATGTGTGGTCGCCAAAATCTTAGAGCATATCTTAAATTTCCCTGCTAGAGATATTTGTTTGGTGATCCAAAAAGAGATTTTGTGTTCAACCCATTAGACCTCATAAGACCAAAGGTTAGTTGAAGTAGACTTGAAAGTGAAAGGGATCCCAAGAAATTTTAACTGCACCCCAAGTTGGATCCATCTCCATTTCATATCAGTCATCTAAGAAGGAATGAGATTCTGATATTGTCAATAACATTGAGTTTTCTCCCATTGAATAGCAAAGCCTGGAGCAAGAAAAAAATGTCAAGACAATCCAGAGCATGATGAAAATATTTCTCTTCCTCCAAGAGTGTGAGAAAAGAATCATCAGCAAAATGACCATTAATAAGATTTTGAGTAGTAAAAGGTAAAGAAATACCTTTTACTAGTCCTTGAGAAGCACTGTGAGCAAGAAGATAGATAAATCCTTTAGCATTCAACACATAAAGGGAATGGGCTAGGGAAACCTTTTCTAATAGATCTAAACAAATAAAATCGGAAGACAGGCACCATTAATAGTAATATAGGCCTTAGCCTTTTTAAAAAGCATTTGCAAAGACCTCATGAAATGGGGACTAAACCCTAAGGATTGGAGCATAACTAGGATGAATGGCCATTCAATTATGTCATATGCTTTAGAAAAATAAATCTGTATAAACAGATCTTATTGAGAGGAAATATGATTCCATTCCATACCTTCATAGGCATATATAATATTATCAACAATATACATGTGTTTAATAAAGCCAATTTACTCACTTGAATAATCAAGGGTAGAAGATTAGAGACCATGTTATCCAAATCCTTAGCAATAATCTTGTATGACATGTTAAGAAAAGTAATGGGCTGCCAAATGGAAATTTGTTTAGGATCACCTACTTTAGAAAAGAATTTTATATTTCCTTGATTGATCAAATCACCCAAATAATTAGTTTCCGGGGTGATTAACTAAAATGTGGAAATATAGGGTAGTTAATATAATCTAGAACAGCATATAAATGCAATAAAAAGATATAGAAATGACCCAAGTAACTAAACTAATGAAAATAGAAACCCTAGTATGCAAGAGAAGTATAGAAAATACTTAGCTAATTCAAAGTTAGATCTGAACTATGTCACATAAGTGACTGGAAAAACATGAAGCAAGAACGACTGTGTAGAAGCCCCAAAAAGGATGGAATCGATATATCTAGCTAGACCGGAGCAATCAAAGGTATCTTGGGGCACCTATGGGTGCTCTAGTCAGTAGAATGGGCACCCTAGTCTATGCAAAAGATCCGAAACTAAGTTTTACAGGTCTAGTAGGTGGTCTAAAACCCTTGTTGTGTGTCACATCAAATCCACTACACTGCGCCAGATGTCGTTGATAACCAAAGATGCATAGAAGACCTATAAAAGACAAAAATAAGTATCAAAACCCTAAAAAATAAAATAAAAGTGCAAATGAATTGGTTGGATGACTTCATCTTCCACAACGGTGGGCTTACTAATGATCATTACACTACATTTCGAACCGAAATGTATTTTTGTGTGTGTGTGCACATAACGTGCCCTAGGTGCTTTCGTGCCGGTCATACTTTGTGAAGTAGTGAATAATAGATAAATGTAGAAAATGTAATAGTATGTTTGCATGAAATAGAATAGAATCCCTCCCTTATGCTTATGTGATGCAAATGAACCAACCTTTTCCATGTGATGCAATTTAATGGATGAAAAATGATCTCCAAATGGATGCAAATTTAGGTGGATGATAATAGTGACTAGTGTTTGGTCCCTCATTATGGTTTCATAACTTTATATTTATATGGTTATCTTGATCTAATTTCATAATTAACCCCGAAATGGCCAACCACCAAAAATATAAAGATCACAAATGGCTAGAAAGAGCCTAAAAGTGGCGAGAAAGTGTGAAAAGGATTAGGGTGCTCTAGTGGGACCAAGGTGCCCATGAGCGCTTCAAGACTATCCTGGCACCCCAATCAAAACTAAAATAAGTGATGAAATCTGACTGGGCATATGGGTCTAAGAGGTCAGGAATGATGAAATAGATGGCCAAAAGATGGGGGTTGATTAGTACTTTCTTCACTCAATAACCGTCTAAATAGTAGTATGAGATTGGGATTAAATAATATCTAAAGTGTAGGATTTTTCACTACACAAGGCTTCTAAGTAGACATTGTGGAAATCAAAACCAACAGCTTTCCCATAGGGCTTTATAAAATTCAACAGGAATCCATCAACCCTGGGAGCTTTGTCTGAATCCATTTGAAAGGAAGCCTCTTTAAGATCAAAAAGAGATAAAGTCCTATCACATGCCACCCATTGGGTTTGAGAAACTTTGTAAGGCACCACTTGGAGACATTTTAAAAGGGTTGTTTCCCGAAATGGAGAGGTAGATTGAGAAGCAAATACCCAATGATAACAATGCAAAAAATCTTGGAGAATCTCAGGAAAGGTGGTAAGCCAAGCATTTCCTTGAGAGATTGCCTTGATATTTTTCAAGACTATTTAGAGCACAAACATGGCAAAGAAATCCTTAGAACTTGGTCCCCAATTTTAAGCCAATACAAGTGAGCTCAAATTTGAGCTCTATAGGCCTAATGTAGCCTTCATGGATTTTAATAGTATGCCTCCAATAGGAAGCTTGGGTTTTCAAAGCATGATTGAAAGGTGAGGTATTTAACTCTTATGAGATTCTAGAGATATCACGATATGAGGCTTCATGCACATCTTTCCTAAAAATGGAAGCCTCCTTCCCATATATGCAGAGGAAGGTCGTGGTACATTTTACGGCATCATTCCACTAAGTGATCCAGAAAGACCCATCAAAAGGTTGATAAACTAGTTTCCATACTCGTTGTATGTGTGACACAGTCTGAACATACTTAAGGTGAGTGATGTTAAGGTAAAATTGTGAGGTAACCTGATGCTTTTTTGTAGGAAAAGACCACATAATGTTAAAAAATGGGAGAATTCTCTGCGAAGCGATGCACGCAGTGTTAACAACGAAACAAGACAACCTAGAATAGGGGAAAGATAGAAAAAATCTTGATTGATCATGAGGGATTAGTCCATCCATTGAACAACTTGATCTTGTCCTCTAAAATTAGACCAAGTGTATTAGGAAAAGGGGATTTATAATGAAAAGGAAAATTAGGATCAAAATGTTTGATCTTGTTCCTTAAATAAAACCAAGCCTCTGCTTGCCCACACACACCAACGCATAGGAAGATGCCCCTTTTTATCTTTAAGGCTTTCCACCATGTCAAAGTCACTAGAAATGACCTAAAGAGCCTCAGAAAGAAATTGGCAAGCCAACACCAAAAAAGAGCCCACTCGCTCACATCATTCGAGCATAGATGTTAGCTAACCCAAAAATATGCCCTTTAAAATTGAAAAGGGACCACACTACACAATGTGTGGGGTCACACCCTAGAAACTCACATGATGAGAAATGTCAGGAGAAATCAAGGTCATGACTCCACCATGGCTAGGATCATGATTAGAGGAATGACAAATGGCATGTGGTGAGATAGTACACTTGTAGAGTACAATAAAAATCCATTCACTTGACTTTTTACAAACACAAAGTTTTTTTATGATGAAAATGAAGAAAATTGTCCTTGACCATATATCACTAGGTCAATTCGGTAGGGCCCATGTATATTCCAAGAGTACACAATCATTAAGAATGGTTTAAGTACATGTTCCCTTCATCATCCATATCAGAAAGGGCAAAAATTGGTTATGAGAAGAAGAAACCTAGGTAAGAACCAGAGCTAGATATCCTAAATTCCAAGGGCGATGTTTATCTTGCACATACTCACCATCCTCTAGTGGGGAAGGTCTATGAGAGTGGGCTAGTTGAGTTTTATGTGATTGAGACAAGTCGGCCATAAAGGGGACTCGAGATAAGAATAGAGGAGCCATGGATGGAGGACGAGGAAGGAACAAGGGCAACAACCGAAGTGACCAAGGTGTATGGGAAGGTGAAGGTTTAGGTTTAACATGATTACCTTGTTTGACAGGATTCATGGACGCAGACACCATTGTTAGCAACTAGACGATAGGTGGAGGTCGAGGGTTTTAAAGGACCCCACAATGCACCATTTTTGTTAGTGATAGTGGTCCAACCATTAGAAGTGGGATTCAACTTAGGGTTTGTCATAGGTTTATCAATGGGAGTGGGATGAGAGTTGGCCATAAGAGAAAACTCATGAATCATGTGCTTAGATAGTGACAATAGAAAAACAAGTACTTGGTAAGTTTATGTAAGTCACCCTTTGGGAGAAACGGTTGTCCCCAATCTAAATATTGATGGTTTATTTTAAGTCTTTTGATAAATCAAATTCAACACAAACACGGAATTGAGGAGGAGCATTAAAAATTTTGGGTTTCTCATTGCGAGATGGGCTTACCTAAGGGTTTGACTAGGTCCCCAATAAAACCACAAAGGGGTAAAGGCAGTCTTAGAAATTCAATCCAAATAGGGACTTTGACCTTGGCTTGCTCAGAAACATGAAATTCCTAGGTCCAGGTGTTAAACAACCAAGGATTTGTGGACAAACTAAGGAACATGGTTAATAATGTCCTTATATTATTTCTCAAGTTGGTAAAATGAAACACTAAAAACCCCTTGTGAGGTTTTGAAGTTCGTCAAGTTTAACCCCATGACTCTGTCAGTGGTTGTGTATCCATTTTTTCAAAAGGATTTTATGGGGGACTCGGCCAAAAAAATACCCAACAAAGGTATAGTTTTCAAACTAATTGCATGCATTATCAAAAGCAGGAAAATCAAGAACAACATCAGGTAAAGGAGTATCAAACTCATTACCTCATCAAAAACCTTCGGGATGAAATTTCATGCTTTACTTGGTGTCATTTTTTGTTAGTCACTCATTAATGAGACCTACATCAATAGATGAGGGATTTAAATTGGATGTCATTAAAAGGGTAGTTTTCGGTTCCCAAAGGGTGGATTAAAATACCCACATAACAAAATTAATGAGAAAAACTTCTGTTGAAAACCCGAAGGGACAATATTGTGATGGCAGATGAATGATAGTGAGCATGAACAGATAGCTAAGACCTAAACCCTATCGTAACTTAAAAGTCATCCTTGCCTAAAACTTATGATTTATGATAGACGAGAATATCTTCACTTGTGAACTAAGTAGATTTTGGTTTTGAGGCTTTCATATTTTATTCGTATGTTTCTTTTTGTTTTTTGATAATCCTCAACTTTTTCCTATGATATTTTTCATTCATGAGCTTCATGAATCCCTTTTTGCCACTATGCTTGCAAAACATGTTCTATTTTTCATATTGTTTCTCATGTTGTTGACCATTATTCTTTTCATTTCTACCTTTTCACCATTTATATATACCCTTAGCTTTATCACTCAAGTGGAATCCTTTAGGAATAATTTCCCTTTTGATGAACATATCATAACCTTTCACCTAAGTTTTCAGTCTTTCTTCCGAAGGAATTTTCTCTTCCCATCATCTTCCTCGCGAGATGGTCAAATGAGAGTGACTTAAATTAATTTATTACTTTTCAGGGACTCCAAATATGTGGAAATAATAAAAAAAAATTAAAATAGTCATGTACAAATGAATTTTGGCACAGTAACCTCAACATCATACTTGATAGCACAAATTTTTAACACATACTCATTACTAATTTAAGAAAAAATGAATTTATGCTAAACCCTAATTGTAGAGTCACGTATGATAAATAAATGTTAGAATACATATTTGAAACAAGCAATAAGCTAATAGAATATGAAACCCTAAGTGAAAGAGAGAGAGGAATGGACTTAGCTTATATTTTCTTGATTTGGGACTAATGCAAACCTGGGAAAACTATTGAACAAGAAGTGATATGTGTTGTTATTGCTCCAAATAAATTATGTAGGTCACGAAACAGAGGATGGACATGGGTTCCCACCGTAAGATAGGGTGCTCTGGAAATGAAAACCTCTACAAGGTTCATATGACTACAAAATTGGTTAGAACCCGATTTCTAGAATGTCGCAAGTATTCAATTTTGATTGCCTATGTGTTGCAATATGATCATCGAGGTACATGTAACTTGTAAAACAAAGATTCACCTGTAAAACCCATAATACCACATCAAATTCAAAAAATAAAGATGCAATATGGGGAGTCAGACTGACCCTGACGGTCACCCGACAAAGTGAGCTTATAACCAAGAATTGCACTACATCTCAGACTCCGTGTAGTTCTTGTGATCGTGTGTGAAATAATCACGCCCTAGGATTCCCTTATATAAGTGCACTTGATAATGAGCTAGCTAGATGTAGAAATGTAAATATAATGTGTGGATGTCAAAATGAACTTCCCCTTCCTATTTTGTGTATGTAGAAAATGTAGTCCCTTGTCCCTTGATTGAATTCCAAATGGATGCTTTAATGAGTTTTGGGTTTTTTTAGTGCAATATTAAGTGATAGTAATGATGCTTAGAGATTGGTCCTTTATTTTGTCACATAACTGTGTATTTATATGATTCCCTTATTTGAATTTTGTAATTGAAAATTAGAAGGCCGAACCATAATATGATAAGATGCCCAAAAACTAAAAGAGGCCCAAAAAGAGTGAGTGAGGTGAAAATGGGTCAAGGACGTCTAGAGGGGATGAGGGTACTGGACACGGTGTTTTGGCTGTGAGCTACTGGTTTCTAAAGTGAAAAAATATGAACAAGCAAAGTACCGATAGGTAAGAGTAGGGTGTGAAATACTAGATAGACAATAGAAAAAAATACAAAAGGAGAAAGATAGTCATCAATTACTAGTTTTCTTGCTTAGGAATCATATGAATGCTAGTATGTGTTTATGGACCTAGAAATGTACCCAAGTGCATAATTTTGTGTCTACATTTGCCCCCACTTTATGTTGTTGATTGAATACTCGATAACATAAATTAGCTAGAAGTTTCATACCTTTGATCCTTGTAGAGTTTGATGGTGATAACGTGTCTAATAGACAAGAAAAAGCATGGAATGAATGAAAAATAAAGTGTGGAAGCTAAGAAACGAAAGTGACCCTAGGTGTGTATGTGTATGTGTTATATCGGGTTGTACCATGATTTTTGTAGCTTGTTGAATATTTCTTCTTGTTGCATATTAAGGATAGACCTACAAAAGAAGAGTGAAGAAGTAGTCAAATATGTGTATATGAAAAAATTTCATAAGTATGTAAACCATGTGAAAGTATGGAAAATTAGTAAATGTAAAGTGTGTACCGATTTGCAAAAGAGTGAAAAGAATAGAAAATGTTCTGGAATGTTGTAGAAGAGTGACTTTTTGGGTTATCTCATGCCAAGAGATAGTTTTTAGGTGATCACATGTTTTTGGGCGATCTCATGCTAAGTATGAGTTTTTGGGAGATCTCACGCCAAATGTGAGTTTTTTGGGTGATCTCATGCCAAAGAGAAAGTGTTAGGGATAGAGGTCTAGTGTTACTCTCCTTCCATGAATCTGCCCTAATTATACACCACTACAAATGGTGTGATCTTGTTTTGTTCATGTTTTCCCTAATTTGTTTCATATGTATTGATTGTTTTGATTGAAATGGAGATATAATGCATTCTCCTTACTGGAGGACTATTCTGAACTGTGAAAATTACTCTATAAACTGTTGTGAACTGTGATGATCTAAGAAGATTATTATGTGTTACCCAATACATTAGCCCCCATGGGAGGACATTATTGGGCCTTTGTCATTTTTCATTGGTGTTATCATTTATGTCAAGAGGTATTGATGGAAAATAGTATGGTGTAGGTATTGTGCGGGTTTCTCAAAGTATACCATGTATGAAAAAGTTGTTAACAAGCCTTAGGAAGAAATTCAAGAAATACTCAACAACATAATTATAAATTTTAATTGGTAGTGTCAGCTCTCATATGATTCATGATGATTCTAAGGGGGATAATCATGTTTTGTGAAATTCGCAGACATCGGAAGGAAGCTGCCAAAGCCGAAAGAAAGTTAGCATTGAATTATAGTAGAAGTTGTGGAGGTTTAGTGAAAACCACGGGTAAAAGGAAAAAGCTATAGCTGAAAAAGATGAAACCGTGGATGAGAAGGAAAAGCCGTGAAATAAAAGAGAAACTAGAGGAAGCCATGGGTAAAGAATAAAATCTACAAAGGTCACAAGTGAATAACGAATTTGCGAGTAAAGGAAAAAATCATGGAATACTAGAAAAATCCGCAAAGAGAAGAAGAAATTTCATGGATCAAAGTAAAAATCTACGATATAGGGATATAATGAAGTGCAGATAAGTGATGTGATGGATAAACCTTAGAGCGAGTTCGATTTATCCAAAAAATGAAGGTAATGGATAAAGGTTTTGAAAAATATCATAAGGTATTGTCTTTGCATGACATGCGTAATTATAATATGGAACTTTCGCTTCACGAAAAACATCGAACCAATCTAAAAATATCTCGAGCTTTAGGTGTCAAAATTTAATGCTCTTTGACTTTGTGGAAAATTGATTACATTCTCTATATCATGAAATCTAAATCCTGATTTCTAGGCACAATTAAATATCAAAGAGGAAATGTGGATCATTCTTTTTGATTAGTTGAAAATCCTAGAATGATGGGAAATATATTTTTAGAAATTGTCTCATAAATGGCTCCTGAATTAACATGTTGAATATTTAATGCACTGAGAAACTAGAAAATTCAAGTCAGTAAAAGCTTAACATAGAGAAAATAACTCGGGTTGATATTATTTATGATATAGACCAAATTTTTAGGTGATAGTGGTGTGATAGGTCGCATGACATGGAAAGGAAACAATGAGGAGTTATTATTGAATATATAGCTATGTTCTAGGTATAATGTGGAGTTTCTCGAGCAAGAGGAGATGCATTCGAATCAAGGAGTGGCATAGGTAGAGAGAGAGAGAGAGAGAGAGAGAGAGAGACAAAAGAGAGCTAACAAATGAAGTGTTGAAGATCATATCAAATGAGAAGAGCATCAATGTATTAGATCCATTGAGAAAAATATTTCAACTCAAAAGTGTAAATAAAGTAACAGAGCATAGAAATCAAAGACCCATATCAAGTTCAAAAGACAGAGAGACAGAGAATGTTGAATGTGAGACCCTGAAAAAGCAAGCATAAAAAGATAAAGAAAATTGATCATAATCTATTATGTAAGAAATCTCAATTCTACTTGATCAATGTATTTTTAATATCATACTTCTAAGTGGGTGCTTAGATTATAGGGGTGGGTGATCCTTGCAAGTTGAAGTTTGCTAAAATATATTGAGTGGGTGCTCAGTTAACTTCAAGTAGGTGCTTGGAGAATCTAAAGGTGGTGCTTAATAGGCTGAGTGGGTGCTCAACCAAAACCAATATATTCTATGCCTTAGAATTGGCATTCCTAATAAATCCTTGGTTTCAAAGTTGTTTTTCTCCCAAAATGGTTTCCCACTATAAATTTTGTGTTCAGTTTTATTATTTTATAGTATATGTTTGTTTAAATGCTCATGGCATAAATCCACATTTTACTAAATAATTCTTTATTGGTATTATTTGAAAATATTTAATCTCCACCGATTCACCCCCTCGATGTTTGTGATCTCTAACAATTGGTATCAGAGTGATTCCTTCTAGTAGAAGCTTAACATCTTCAAGGATATCCTCTCTTCATAAGCATGGCAACAAATCAAGCACAAGGTGGTTTATCACTATCAAGATCACCTCTCTTCACTAGAACAAATTACGCATTCTAGAGAATAAGGATGAAGACATATCTCATGTCACTTGGTTTTGATATATGGGAATGTGTTGAGAAAGGATACAATCCTCCACCACGCCAATCACTTGCGGAAGAAAAGACACAATATGAATGCAACTCAAGATCCATGAATTCCATCTTATGTGGCCTAACTAAAACAAAGTTTGTAAAGGTAATGCATTGTACCCACAAAGGAAATTTGGACCAAGCTTCAAGGTATTTATGAAGGGGATGATAAGGTCAAGTTAGCCAAATTACAGACCTACAAATCTCAGTTTGAGAATCTAAAGATGAAATATGATGAGAGTATAAAAGCTACATGCAAAGAGTAGATGAAGTAATCAATATGATCAAAGGCCTAGGTGAGAAGCTAGAAGAATCTGTTATAGTCTAAAATATTCTAAGATCTCTGACTGCCAAGTATGATGCAAAGGTTTTAGTTGTGGAAGAAGCTAAAGACATGAAGACTCTAACAATGGATGAATTACAGAGTATCCTTTCAGCATATGAAATGAGGACTATTGGATCCAATTATAACAAGAAACAAGTAGCATTCAAAGCTAAGAAAGAGACTCAATTCAAACAAAAAGAAGAAGAATTAGATTCAAAGGATGAAGTAGATGATGATAAGATTGAACCATTTTTTTAGAGGACTAAGAAGAGGCTTGGATGAGTATAAAGGTAAACTTTCATTCAAATGTTTTGAGTGTGGACAAGTAGGTAATTTCGTTGTTAAATTCCCAAACAAGAATAAAGAAACTCAGTCTGATCATGATGAATAAATTCACAAACACAACAAGAAAAATATGAAATTCAAGAATAAATATGGTAAGAATAATAAATTCTTTAAGAACAAAAGGAATTTATACTCAAAAGAAGATTCAAGTGAATTTGATTCAAACAACCCAAGTAGCTCTAAAAATGAGGATGATGAAACTCAGTCTGAATTTTTGTTTATGGCCATGGATGTCTCTGAAGAATGTAGCTCAAAAGGAAATAATGTAGTTAATTATGAATAATGATGAAGAAGAAGAAAATGTAAATTTGGAAGAAGAACTTATTTTTCTCCCGAGAATTGAAATTGTGCATGAGAAAGAATCAAAAGTTGAGATGCACATTAAAATATTATGAAGAAAAAATTCGCATCTTTGAGAAAAGACAAAGTTTAAAGGAAGAGGAAGAAACTAATGAGCTCAAATAACTTGAAACACAGCTAGAAAATATTTCCAAATCTTAAAAATCAAAGGATAATGAATGCATAAATCAACTCGAACTAGAGCGATCAAGACCGAGCCGGAAAAAATGATCAGCAAGATGTCAATGTATGAGAAGCTAGAAAAGAGCTAAAATTTTCTAACTGGTATACTGATAATTCAACAAGATACAAATGAAAAATCAGGGATAGGTTTCAAGGAAGAAAGAAAATAAAGAAGGAAGGAAACAAGATTGTATCAATACCAAGCACCTTTCTGTTGTAAATAAATAAGTCATCAAATCCACCAAAAGGAAGACTAATTCTCCCATAATCACCTATGTTATGAGGTACACACATTCATTCTATGGTTATTGCTTTTCATGTAATCAATTTGGACATAAAGCTACTAAATTTAGAAGATATGCTAGAGGCTATGAAAGAAACTATAACTCATCATACACTAGAATGAACTATAATGTTGTTCACTAAAAATATCACAAGAAAGGTCATGTAGATTCAAAAAGTAAACAAGAACCTCCTAAACAAAAGAGATGGGTGTATGTTGCAAAGGAAGAAGCCAACAAAATAAAATAGTCTTGCTCAATAGTGCAAACTATATTTCATATACAAGATGAAGATAAAATCTAGTATTTAGATAGTGGTTTCTCTAGTCATATGATAGGTGACAAAAGAAAATTCATCTCTATCAAACAATGCATCAGAGTTGTTAGATTTGGTGATAATAATTCAGCAAACATAGTTGGAAAAGGAACTTTGAGTCTAGACAATGGAAAAACTATTACTGAGAATGTTCTATATGTTGAAGGACTCAAGCACAATCTATTAAGTGTGATTCAAATGTGTAAGAAAGGCTATAATCTAATATTCCATGATAAAGGTTGTGATATTATCAATGGAAAAATAGGAAAGAAAGTTGTAAAATCTAAATGGACCAAGAACAATATGTATGTTCTCAACAAAATAAATAAAGAAAAATGCTTCACAAGTAAAGTTGATTACAACTGGTTATGGCACGGAGATTGGGACATATGAGTTTTGAAAATCTTATGAAACTAAGTGCTAAGGGTGGTGTGAGACATATGCCAAATATTTTAAAACTAGCACACACCCTTTGCAAAACATGCTTTCATGGAAAAAAATAAGAAGATCATTCAAATCTAAGGAGTACTCAACCACAAGACCCATGGAATTGATCCATACAAATCTTTGTGGGCCTACAAGAACTAAAATTCTACAAGGAGATGTGTATTTCATGCTACTAATAGATGATTACACTAGAATGACATGGGTATCTTGTTTGAAGCACAAATCAAAAGCCTTGGATAGATTCAAATCCTTCAAGGCACTAGTGGAGAATGAGAAGAACACCAAAATCAAATTCTTAAGATCAGATAGAGGTGGAGAATTTTGGTCCAATGAGTTCAATGAGTTTTGTGAAGAACATGGGATTAGAAGACAATTCTTAGCCACCAGAACACCTCAAAAAATGGGGTTGTTGAAAGAAAGAACAGGACTATACAAGAAATGGAAAGAACTATGTTGAATGAATCTAAACTTCCTAATAGATATTGGAGTGAAGCATTCTACACAATGGTCTACATTCTAAACATATCCCAATTGATAATAACCAATGATAAGACACCCTATGAACTTTGGAAAAATAGGTCAGGCAACGTAAAACACATAATATTCTTTAGAGGTAAATTTTACATCAAAAGAGATGAAGATAACTTGGGAAAATTTGACTCAAGGTGCAATGAAGGCATATTTATTGGTTACTCGGCAAAATCGGTGTATCTTATAGATGCTATAATAAGAAGTTGCAAAAAAAATTGAGAGCATAAATGTAAATTTTGATGAATCTTATCCTACCAAATCTAGCACTCATCCCAATGACAGTCATAAAGATCAAGAAGATGATAAATAAATGGAAACTACATGTGAAGAAATGGAAGAAGTGGAAGAAAGACAAGACATCTATACACCCTCAAGATAGGTCAAGAGGGATCGTCCCGTAAAAACTAGATCATTAGAAACAAAGAAGATGGAATTCTCATAAGAAGAAGACTAAGAGATCAGCAGAATCATGAAGACATAGCACTCCTATCCATGATAGAACCCAAGAATTTTGCAGAAGATAGAAAGGATCAACATTAGGTGGATGTCATGAATGAAACTTGATCAGATTGAAAATAATGAGACCTGGGAGCTTGTACCAAGACCAAAAGACAAGAACATGATAGGAACAAAATGGGTATTCAAAAAATAAATTGAATGAAAAAGGATAAGTGACAAGAAACAAGGAAATAATCATGTGAAAAGGCTATGCACAAATGGAAGGAATCAACTTTGATGAAACATTTTCACCAATGGCAAGGATGGAAGTAATCAAACTATTTCTAGCATATGCGGCTCACAAGAAAATCGAGTTTTCTAGATGGATGTTAAATCAGCTTTTCTCAATGGTTATCTAAATGAAGAGGTATATATTGAGAAACTTGATGGATTTTCTCTAACTGATGATAAGGATTATGTGTGTAAATTGAAAAAGGATCTTTATGGACTCAAACAAGCTCCTAGAGCTTGGTATAGTAGGTTGGATTCATATCTCATTGAGAAAGGATTTAGAAAAGGTGTTGTTGATAGTAATCTCTATATCAAAGAAGAAGGGAATCATCTGCTCATTTTCATTGTATACGTAGATGATATCATATTTGGAGGAGATCATGATAAGATGACTTATGAATTTTTAATATGATGAAAGAAGAATTTGAAATGTTTATGCTTGGGGATCTCTCATTCTTCCTGGGCTTACAAATTAGTCAATCAGACCAAGGTATATTCATATCCCAAACCAAATATATCAAAGAAATGTTGAAAAGGTTTAGGATGGAAGAATGCAGACCTATAGGAACACCAATGGAAGTGGGATGCAAGCTAAGAAAAGAGGACAACTCACCAAAAGTAGAAAAACCTTGTATATATCCATGATAGGTAGTCTATTATACTCCACTGCATCAAGACCTAATATCATGCAGGTTGTGGGTCTAGTTGGAATATTTCAAGAAGATCCAAGGGAAAAAAATTCAAGGTAGTCAAGAGGAGACACTAATATATCTCATGGGTACACTTGAACACAGAATGTGGTATCCCAAAAGAAATAATTTCAACATGAAATCATACACGGATGCATATTTGGTAAGAAACATCGATGATAGGAAGAGCACAAGTGAAGGATCATTCTTTTTGGCAATTTCCTAGTATCTTGGTTAAGCAAGAAGCAATCATTAGTGGCACTCTCAACATGTGAAGTAGAGTATATATTTTCTGCAATGTGTTGTACTCAATTTCTTTATATGAAACAGACATTAGAAGACTACAAGGTAAAATATGATATCCCAATTCCTTTGCTCGTGACAAAGATTTAGTGCTATAAGTGTCTCCACGAACCCAAAGATTCCACTCAAAGAAAAAACATATCCCAATTAGATATCACTTCTTGAGGGAACAAGTGAATGACAAGAAAATCAGCCTAAAGTATGTGAGCAAAAATAAGAAATTACAGATATCATGACAAAACCACTACCAAAAGTAACATTTGAGCACCTAAGGAATGAATTGGGGGTCATTCATGATCCCAACAAAAACTAGAAAGTGTTGAGACAAGGTAAGGAGAATTCTCATGTAATATCAACTCCTAATTAGTGCAATAAAGTCTTCATGTAAGGGGAGCTAGTCTGCTAGCTCATTTTGACAATCCTAGTTTGGCAACTTGGTTTTTATATTCTCTTATTCTAAGTGAAATTTACTAAGAACAGTAAAGATCATGACAATACACATCAGCTCGGGGGAGCATTGTTACATTTCATATCAAGTCACATGGATCAAAATTATGGACATGAAGAAAAAGGTGTGTCAAAAGTTGTACAACTAAGTGAGAAGCATGAGCCTAGGGGGAGCTCTTTGAGATGTCCCTTTTTCATAGATGTCAAAGGGGGAGAGAGTGAAATCAGAAACCAACTTGTAAATGAGAGATTAAAATCGGAAAGCACGAGAGAATAAAAATTTTCCATCAAGATTTGTTTTTTTGAGAAACTTTCCATCCATGACAAAGGGGGAGTTTGTTGGACCTTTTCATCTGTCATTGGTGTTTTCATTGATATCAAGTGGCATTGATTCTAAATAGTATGATGTAGGTATTGTGTAGGTGTCTCAAGGTTAACCATGTATGAAAAAGGTGTTAAAATTTTTGTAACAAGCCTTAAGAAGCGGCTTCAAGAAAGACTCAACAAGAGAATTGTGAAGTTCGATTGGTAGTGTCACTCCGAGATGATTCAGATGATCCTAAGGGGCTTAATCATGTTTTTGAAATTTGTAGACATCAAAAGTAAGCTACCGAAGCCTAAATAAATTATCCGTTGAAGTCTAGTACAAGTCATGATGTTTAGTGAAAGTCGTGGTGAAAGGAAAAAGTTACAGTGAAATAGACGAAGTCACGGATGAGAATGAAAAGTCAGAAATAAAAGGGAAACTAGAGGAAGCCGCAAGTAAAGAATAAAATCCGCAAAGGTCGTGGGTGAAGAACGAATCCACCGATCAAAGTAAAGAAATACGCGATAAAATGAAATAGTGGAGTGTGGATAAGTGATGCAATGGATGAACCTTAGAATGAGTTTGATTTATCCAAAAAATGAAGGTAATGGATAAAGGTTTTGAAAAATATCAAAAGGTAGTGTATTGTGTGATTTTCATAATTATAATATAGAACTTGTGCTTCACGAAAAACATCGAACCGATATGCAAATATCTCAAGCTCTAGGTGTCAAAAATTAATGCTCTTTGAATTTGTGGAAAACTGATTACATTCTCTGTATCTCAAAATCTAAATCCTAATTTCTAGGCATAATTAAATATCAAATATGAAATGTGGATCATTCTTTTTGATTGGTTGAAAATCCTAGAATGATGGGAAATCTAATTTTCAAAATTATCTCATAAATGGATCCTGAATTAATGTGTTGAATATTTAATGCAAAGGAGAAAATAGCAAAGTCAAGCTCTAAAAGCTTAATACAGAGAAAATAACTTGGGGTTGATAATATTTATGATATAGACCAAATTTTTAGGTGATAGTGGTGTGATAGGGTGCACGACACACAAAGGAAGCAATGAGGAATGATTATTGAATATATAGTTATGTTCCGTATAATGTGGAGTTTCTCAAGCAAGAGGAGATGCATTTGAGTTGAAGGAGTGATAGAGGAAGAGAGAGAGAGAGAGAGAGAGAGAGAGAGAGAGAAAAGAGAGCTAACATATGAAGTGTTGAATATCATATCAAATGATAAAAGAATCAAGTGTAGTTGATGAATTGAGAAAATATTTCGACTCTAAGTGCAAAGAAAGTGATAGAGGACAGAAATTAGAGACCCAGATTGAGTTTGAAAGACATAAACAAAGAGATAGAGAATGTTGAATGTGAGACAAAAGAGAGCTAACAGATGAAGTGTTTAAGATCATATCAAATGATAAGAGCATTATTGTATTTGATCCATTAAGAAAAATAGTTCGACTTTAAGTGAAAAGAAAGTGATAGAGCATAGAAATTAGAGACCCAGATTGATTTCAAAAGACAGAGAGACAAAGAGACATAGAATGGGTAATGTGAGAGCCTAAAAGGAAAGCACAAACAGATAAATAAAAGTGATCATAATTTATTGCATAATCAATCTCGATTCTATGTGATCAATGTATTTGTAATATCATATTTCTAAGTAGGTGCTCCTTGCAAGTTGGAGTTTGCTAAAATATGTTGAGTGGGTGTCGAAAAATATTAGAAGCACTTCTATGGGTGTTGTGACCATGCAGCACTATGGGTGTCTAGTTTATTACTACAAATAGGACACAAGGGAGTACATCAACTAGTATGCATCCCATCATAGGGGCATGGGTGGATCAGAGGAGAAAATATTGGTCGAAGTTCTAGTTTTGGATCCGTGGACAAGGTCCACACCCACAGCAACCACCTCAACAATATCTACAACCACAGCAGCCACCCAAATATTCTTTGAGATATACCTCCACTTACTAAAGTATAGGGGTATTGAACATGTAGCAGAGCATGTGCATAATTGTGAGATACTAAGGTGCGCCAAGGAATTAAATCTTCAAATAAGAAGGCAAGTTAATTTTCTACTACTCTTCAAGGGCACATGTATAGATGGTACAGGAAGTATGATCCACATCAAAATAATTATAATGATTTTTGCATTATGTTTTTAGCAGAGTTTCATATTCTAGAATTCGAGTAGCAGAGCATCAGCGTACTCAAGGATATTAAGCAGGGCTTATCTAAAAGCATGAGGGAGTATGACACACGTTTTAACACTTTATTGTCAAAATTTTCTTATGACATTCATCAAATTCAACATGCATAGTGGTTTTTCTAAGGGTTTCTAACTCTGCTCCATGGAGCTTTATCTCATAAGACATATATTGACCCTCATAAGGCCCTAAAAGTAGCTCTTCATGTTGAATCAGTTGGGAGTGTTGATACTAGAGTGAGCCCATTCTTATAAGCGTAGATTACGGCTATGGAAAAGCAGTTGGAGAAGATTTCTACCAAATCATCTCATGAGATGTGCAATGGGTATATTGTGCATAAATTTTGAGGTTAAAGGACATATTAAGGATAGTTACTCATGCAATTCGTTACATGCATTGTTACTAGATTGTGAGGTCTGTCACCTAAACCATGATGTTTGGGATTTTCCTCTTCTACAACGTGTTATTTAGAAGAAGGTAATTATGTATTTCAAGATTTACAAGTCCCATACTCGTGACACCACTTAGTTCGACCGATTGATCATATCCATGAAGCCATTTATATAGGAGTGTGCTAGACTAGTGTGGCAAGTGGATTGAAGGATCGGGAAGGACAAAGTAATGAAGGGTGAAAATGGGGATTATAGGAATGCAGGCTTATGAGGAGGTTATCGAGGTTGCATTTCCGGGGGTGGTAGAGGAAGATTTATGTGAGGAACTTGTTATACTTATGGATCTCCTTATCACTTTCATCGGTGTGATTGCCCCTGCAATATAGCTTGCTCATGGTGTGGGAAGCAACATAAGTAGGAGGAATGCCCAAATTTATATGAGCATATGAGTAAAAATAAGAATAAGGATAAGGGCTTGGGAATGATTAAGGTACATTGTGTCATTGTTAATCAATGGATGCCTAAGAAAACACCTGATCCTGATTTATAGATAGTGATGGTTACCACATGCATTGAGGTTGCACACACATGTGAGCCTCTAAAAGCTAGGCCACTCATTATGAGGGAATAGGTAATATATGCTAAGTATCTAGATGGTGTGCATAAGAAGGAAGTCTACCAAGAGACTATGGGATTCATCAAGGACCTTCACAAAGAAATATATAGTTCTTGAAAGAGAAGGCGCACATGAGAGAATAAGAAAAGAATTTTGAACTCCCGTAGAAGGATGTGGATTACTTGAAGGAGGTATTTTAGATGTTGTGTTAGGATAACATCATTCCCTTACTAGGGAATGGCTATGAGAAAAGGTGTCGCGTGCTAGAGTTGAGCATGAGAGACAGATACTTCACACAAATATACCACCTCAGAACCATGAATTTCACAAGGAGATTATACTTGATGCAAAGAATTAATGGGTGTTTATTACATAACATTCTTATTGACACGAACGTAAGTGAATTTGTTGACTCTGGATGCATGGAATCATATGGGTAGACCAATATTGTAGCCATATTTGAATGTGTTGTATATGGTAAACAAGACTAGGGCTATGCCTATTAGGGTACTGAAGGATGCATCCATTACCATTCGAGAGCCAAGCTTATTGCATACTTTGAGGTATTAGATCTTATTAAAGAAAAAAACTTTCCAAAGCATTACTTGGATGGTCCCGTGTAGTGTGTGAATAATGTTGATCTGCACTTTAACAAAAGGTACATTAGTTTTGAGAATGATGAGGAGCATGTGATCATACCCCTACATGATAAGAAGGCAGATCCTTATGTTGATCCCTTGAGTGAAGAATAAATTAATAGGATATATGTACAATCAATGCACGATCAAGAGAATCTAGAACCATCCAAGGAGGGCATGCTTCATTGGGAAGACATGCAGTCTATAAGTGACACTACTAGTGTCACTTGTGATAACTGGCACATGGAACATAGGAATCTGGTCGAGTGTCAAGTCAAATAAAGAGTCACCAGAATGATTAGGTCACACATGGTGAGGTGGTTAGGATCAACTCACGTGCCAAGGTATACTAGCGAAGTGAATCCCAATGCATTCTTGCTTGCAATGGAGACTCAGTGGAAAAATGAAGGGGATACAAGAAACATGATTATCTATAACTTGTGTGGGATAGAAGCACACTTGGTGGATGACACATAGAGATATCCTTTTGGAATGGTGAGAAGTGAGAATCTCCTTTTCTACTATGTTTACTCGAAGCAATGTACCTACACAAACATGAGAATTTCATGGGAAGTATCCTGCATCATTTCATGTCCATGATTGTGAGAGAGTATAAGCATAAGGAAACGATCCCTTACCACCATCACTTTGGGTACATAATTTCTACTCCACCTTGTGTGGATGTTTGTGCACTTGGTATGTCCATTCAAAACTAAAAAGGGTACTATAAGCTAGAAATATATGATTGTAAGTATGATTCAAAATTTTGATTACTGGTCTATTAAGCCTCTAGTGCATGAACCATTATAGATCATGAAGCACCTTACTATGGGAGATAGCGTGAAGGCCGACAAACTCATGTTGGAACTATTTGGGGAACCTAATTTTGAGATGTGCCTTGATCTTGAAGAGACAGAAGAAATACAAATGGGCCATGCCTAGAAGGAAAAAGAAAATGCAAAATTGGTATACATGATAGATGATGATGAAGTTGATAACCTAGATGTTAGCCACACTAAAGGTGCGTACAGGTGATGGACAACACGATGAGAAGGAATGTGCATACCATGCTCCTATGAATACAAATAAGGTTAACATTGGTACACATAACGAGCCTAAGGAATCCATTATTGGTGATTACTAGTCAGAGAAATAAGTAGATAAGATTATTGAACTCTTGCGTGACTTCCAGGACTTATTCCCATGGGGCTATCATAAATTAAAATGATTACACCCCTCTTTAGGTGAAATGATGATCAAGCTGAAAGAAATCACACACCCAGTTAGGAAGAGGACTTATAGGTTGAACCCTAATCTGCACGTGAAGGTTAAGGAATAAATTGACAAGATGATCAAGTCTGGAATAATTGATCCTATCGAATAATTTGAATGGGTTAGAACCATGGTTATAAGCATTAAGAAGAACTGGAGGATAATGATTTATGTGGAATACAAATAACTCAATGCATCATGTGTTATAGATCCTTTTCCCACCTCATTCATAGAAGAATTCCTTGAATAATGTTTTGAGCCCAGGATATATTTTTTCACAGATGGATTTTTAGGTTATCACCAGGTGCGCATCGAGAAAGAGGATCAGGAGAAGAAAACTCTCACCATTGAATGGGGAATTTTTACATATACAATTATGCCCTTTGGATTGAAAAATGCACTAGTAGTGTTCTCACGCATTGTTGTGCAAGCCTTTCAAGATTTTATTCATAAATTATTGTAAGTATATTTGGATGATTGGACAAGTGTATGGCTTAGTCGAGGATCATAGTGATAATATTTGACTTATGTTTAAGAGGTGAAGACAATTAAGCATCTCTCTTAACATTAAAAATTACATCTTTTTTTCACCCTTTGGAACTTTACTTGGGCACATAATTTGCAAGGAAGAATTTTGGTGGACCCACCATGATAGTTTTTATCTTGGGCCAAGAAGAACCTACCAATCAGAGTGAAGTGCATAGATTCTTGGGATATAATGGTTATTATAGGAAATTCATCAAAGGTTATGTAAATATTTTCATGCCCCTGGAGGAATTGTTGAAGGCTAAAGGGAAATTTTATTGGGGTGACACACAACAACAGGAATTTGAGACACTAAAGGAGAGGCTTACTATTACACGTATTTTTCTTTCCTTAATGGTACAAACCCTTTCATGTACATGTTAATGCTTCTAGTATGTAAATTGGAATAGTGTTGGCACAACTAGGGGAAGGAATTGTAGATCATCCCATTTGCTTTACAAGCAGGAAGTTGACACCGCATAGCGAATTACACTACTACTGAGTGCGAGGATTTTTTTATGATCTACATGTTGCACAAGTTCATATAGTACTTGTTGGAAACCCCATTTATTTTATATATAGATCATATGGTGCTCAAGTACTTGGTCAACAAGCCTATTTTACAAGGGCACATATGTATATGGATACTTTTGTTTCAGGAGTTTGATTTCACAATTTTGAAACCAGGAAATAGCAATTCAAGGCTTGATCATTTATCAAGGATCATTTCTAGCGAGGACACATAGAACATTGAATACAATATGTCGAATGCACAAATTTTTAGAATAAACCACTCACTCATAGATTTGGAGGATATTGCGGTGTTTTAACGCATTGGTCAAGTGTCAAAAGGAATGAAGACATTGGAAAAATTAACTTGTTATGCATGTGGTGCCTTATCAATTGATTGGGGGAGATTTGTACAAGTTGGTACATGATGGATTTTTACGTCATTGTGTACTTGAACATGACCATAATTCCATTCTTGAATAGCAAGAGGGCATTACACAGGTGATGTTATCGCATGCAAAATCCCTATGGCTAGCCTTTGGTGGGAGACCTTGTACGAAGATACTAAGGAATATTTCAAGGCATGTGATCATTTCCAATGCCTTAGAAAGCCAAGAAATAGAGATGAGATGTTGTTGTAGCCAATTCCAAGCACCGAGCCTTTTGAAAAGTGGGATATTGTTTTTGTAGGTCCTATTTAACCACAAGCATGTAGGACTTTCGTGCACTACATTATTACTTACATAGAGTTTATTTGACATGGTGGGAAGAGGCGTAACCTACAAAGGATTGTATAGTAGCCATAAAAAGTAAGGTTCTTATGGGATAATATTATTAGCATGTATGGATGTCCATTAAGCTTAACAAGTGATAGGGTAACTCATTTCTTAAATGGGACAATCAGAATTTTTTGGCAGATTTTATGGTGGCACACCATAATACTACTCCTTATCACCCTCAAGCCAATGGTACTATAAAGGATTTCAACAAGATCATGGGATGGAATTTGAAGAAAAACTATGATGTTGGATGAGAATGGGATGATAAAGTGTCAGATGTACATTGGGCTTATAGGACCACTCATAAAAGGTTAAACAAAGCCACACCATTTCATTTTGCATATGGCGCAGTAGTTGTATTTCCTGTTGAATTCATGTTACCATCCCTACATATTATGCACGCATGTGGAATAGATGATGAAAAAAAATTTGAAGAGTGCATTGATAAACTAATGCAGTTAGATGAGAGGTGCACAATTGTGTGTTAGATCCAAAATATTGAGAAGGAAAGATATAAGGCATGGCATGATAGGCACATTAATAATAAGACATTTGTAGTTAGAAATATGGTCCTTCTCTATGACTCCAAGTTTGCATGTCACCTAGGGAAATTGAAAGTGCATTGGTTGGGACATTTTGTAATAACTAAGATACTTGAATCAAGTGCATATCAGTTACAGTGTTGGATGGCACCATGTTTCCCGGTTACTTCAATGGGAGTAAGCTAAAGCCCTACTATATATACACTTCTTCGTGTTTATAATAAGGCATTATTGCCACTTAGATTATATTTCCCTTTCATGTGTTTCTTTCCAGTTGATGTTATGCTTTTTTCATGTATTTCATTATTTTTGTAATAAGTGTGCTTGCGTGCGGAAGAGTATTACCATCTATTGAGTTCATATGAGCAGAACTTTGCATACTTTTAGTGTGGGGTGAACTAAGTGTAAGTCCATGAAAGAGAAAATTATTGGTGTTGGTATTTATATAGTTTGGTGTGTTTGAGGGTGTTCTCTAAAGTATTTTCACTAAAATAAAATGTACTACAGTGCTATGGAATAAAATTCTCTTAAGGAAATTTCTTAGGATGAAGACCACACGTGAGAAAAGGTTCACACAATGTAATGCAAGGTAGGAAACAACATGGTAAACTACTTGGTATGAGGTGCAGAGGATTATGTACTACAACACATAGAAGCGTGTGTAAGGAGGTCTCTGGCCTATGAAGTAGTGGGGCACACCAGAAGGTTATGACTGGAGTGTAGAAGAAAGTAGTGAAAAGCACGGAAAAATCATAAAATCATAATTAAATCTTATTACAAAGGTAGGTGAGGAGTAATTAATGCAAGAAATTTTGAAAAATCTATAAAAGGAGTGCAAGTGACTTCATACTTACCTTTCTTGATATATTTTTGAGCATTGGAGAGCTATTTGAGTGTGAACAAGTGTGAAGTGTGAGTGCGAGATGAGAATCCATTGAACTTGTGGAAATCTAGTCACGGCCAAAGTGGAGATCCTTCATGAGAATTGTGAGAGCGAGTAAAAGTTTTGAGAAGAGTAGGGTTGAGTTTTCAACTCTCAAAGCTAGGGTTTAGAAAGAAGAAATCACAGTGTGGGAATGCAAGTTCAGGGAGACAGAGGAAACAGGAAGGTAGAAAAATGTAATGGTAAGTTTTGAAAGTTGGACATGGCACCGAGAAGAGCACCTACAGTGGCCACAAGGGGAAAAAAGAATAAATAAATAGAAGTGGAAGTAGAGGAAGCGCTTAAGGAAATATTTTCTAAAATGAAATATCTCGATGGCATAATCATGGGACATGTTTGGGAATTCCACGTCTGAAAAAGCAAAGTGAGTGATCACAATCATTACAACAGCTTTGAAAAATCATCGATAGAGAAAGAGTTGGTAAAGAATACCAATCTACAAACTGAAGATGATAAACCCATCTATGATGACGAAGGGTATAAGACCTTGGAAAAAGTGGGAGTTTTGTAAATTTATGAGTTTCCATATTTTGGAAAACCAGAGTGACTTTACCAATGGCTCATGTCAAGATTCCATGAGGACTTATTTTACTTCACAGAAGGAAGGCGAGTATGAATCACCGCACCACCGATTGGAATACTTACATGGTTATGGAGCTCGGGTTTAGATATTTCCACTGATATAGATGATGAAGTAGGTGTGGAGGCCACTATAGTTGAGATGGCATATCAGAAAGGAGGGAACGCATTTACCCCGTTTGTTAAGATTTTTGTGCATCTTTTGACTAAGTTCAATAACTAGGAAATATGGAGCAAAGTAAACAAGAAATAACTCCACATCACAAAGAAGATGGAGGAGGGAATGGTGTAAAATATTTTTGCATTCATCACAGAAGTAATTATTGAGGAAGCACACACAATAACAAGATTCCATGGGGCACGATCCTCTTATATATTGTGTTTGCATAGATTGGGGTTCCGAATGGCCCTAAGGAGAAAATGTAGAAATACGCACCGATAATAAGTCATTGACCAAGAGGATCGTAGACTACACATGAAATGGGTTCATGGGTACCTATAAGATTATATTGTAAAAGTGGTACATGATAATGTGCAAGGAATTCAAGCATAAGTGGCACATACTAATCAAATTGCCTACAATATTTGATGCAAAGGTGGAATTTACAATTTACCAAAGATTATTCTTTGCATTAGGATATTTTTCATGAAGGAAAGTAAGAAGAGCCCTTGGTGCAAGTTTCCATATGCGTTTACAATGCTCTATTTCCAAGCCTCGATAAATAGATTTTTCAAATACATGGAAACCGATATTTGATATGGACAAGCTAGACCGTGAATACCATATGCTACGAAGTCTTACGTGTATCTTGGTAAGTCAACTTATATTGAGACTATGATATTAGATGATATCATTATAAACTCTATTAATTTGGAAATCGGGAAGATAGATGCAGCTATAGTATACATCTATCTTAAGCATAGAATGGTTAGATGAGTTTAAACTCCCATAGCTACCTAAGGGAAAACATATAGTTGGTATAAGGAAGGAGCGTGATGTCACCCCTTCAAGGATAGAGGAGGAATAAAATCCTAAGGATGAAGAGGAAGAGATGGATAGTGGCACGCTAAATCATGGTGCCAGAGGACAACCAACTACAGGAATCAAAATTCCATGTGAGGATACTCCTCTAAGGTAGGAAGAAGAGGTAAGAATTGACCTAGAGGTTGAGGAGACAGAAAAGGAAGAGAGTGGAACATTTGAATAGGGTTACAGGAGAAAGCCGAGGATAAAACCCAAAATGTAAAACATTGGCACAAAACCCTCTAAGGTAGTGGGGAATTCACCGAGAAATACGTCGGTCAAGAGCCCATAGAATAAGACAAAGAGAAGGCACAATCTTGTGACATAGAATGAAATCGAGGAAGAGGGTTTGTTGGACGAGGCTACAGAAACATAGGGTTATCACCTATTATTAATGTGGAAGGTGAAGAGGAGTATAGAGAAGAATAGACCCACCACGATGAAGAAGTAGCCGAATTTCAAGGAAGATGGATCCACTTGAAGAGGTGAAGAGGAGGAAAATAGTGAGGAAAATCCATCGGGGAACATGGGGGCACATCATGTGAGAAAGGAGAAGGTATGTTTCTAGGCACAAAAACTCATATTCCCACATGTAGGGGTCCGGTAGAAAAAGGGGAGAATAATTTTTGCAAACGCCAGACCTTGGGTATGTTAATGACCCAACTAAGATCATTCACGTAATATTCTAAAGTACACTCATTGTTAAACAATTATATGGGTGGGAGATGATGGACCCTAAGGGTGTGAACATGTGTACAAGAAAAATGTTGATCTAATAATGCAGATGTGCATGGATGAACTTTAATTTGATGTCAAATGAGGATCCATGTATAAGGCACGAGAATGAAGAAGGTACCTTAAGAAACCCATGTGGCCATAAATCCCACCGAGTTTATAGATGAACAGACTAGCAATGCTTTGAAAAAAATGGTGGCATAAGTGGCTCAGAGAAATTTAGATAAGGGGTTCGTGCTCATAACATTGTTATAGGACAAAAAGAATAAGGAACAGGAAATCGAACAATTGACCGAGGCACGTGACAAATCTGAAAGGCATAAAAAGGATATCTTGAATTTTGATACCAATTTTGGAAGTGAGGTTTTGGAGGTGCGTACAAAATTTAATGAGAGAAAATAGAAGACGTACCTTGTAGCCTTGAATTTTCGGTAATATTTAGTTCACCTACTACTTCGTGGAGAGGCCAACCATCCAAGGGGGACTTAAAAATAATTGTGGTATAGAAGGAGAAGAATAAAAATATTATAGCATGCAAGATTTTGGAGTACGACACCATGTTGCAAACATTGAAGGATGAACTAAAGAAGGTAGGTTGGTACTCTTTGGACAACTATCAAGATCTAGAGTATATCCTTAAGTCGCACAATCCAAGAAGAAAGCAAGGTATAGGTGGCCAAAAAGGATGAGGTTCTTGAAAGAGAAGAAAAGATGGCCATAATTACAAAGAAGTGCGATGCACTTAAGGAATAATTGATTTCATGGAAGGAATGGTATCAAGCCTGGCTGGAGTGACAAGGGAGATGAAGCACAAAGGTGAGGACATGACTCCAGATGAGATGGAAGAGATAATAAGGTCAGTCCTAGATACAACAAAGAAGGGGCTGGTATAATGGAATGAACTGGAGAGTATAATAAACAAGGAATATCATGAGCTTTTATAGCCAATAGAGGAATAATGAGTCAACACACGTTGAACATTCTTCCATTATTTCATTCTTTGTAAACAAATTCTTTATTCATTTATTCTTTGAGGTTGTAAGATGATTCAACACCATTTCCAAGGATGGAAATGTCATTAGTGTGGAGTAATGTTGTACTTACACAAATTGACTAAGTATGAAGAGTACACAGAAAGTGAGGAGTGCAAGTGGGGCACGTGTATGCATGCAAGGACTAGTAAAGTGGCATACAAAATGCTTGCACCTAGAAAGGTAGATTCTAGGACTCATCCTATTTTTGGTTACAAGATAAAAATAGAAAAGTAAATTGGAGTACAACTCAAGAAAATGAGAAAAGAAAGGAGACTTGGTGACCACATAAAGGCTATTTTTGGGTAAAAGCACATGCGGAGACCACGTAATGAGGTGATCTAATAATAGGAATAAATCAAGTCTTATTTATAGGATAGTCTATTTTGAGGATGCGTGGGTAGTGAAGGGAAATTCCCCACCCCTATATATTTGTGTATGTCATTATTTTGGGTACAATTTATGAGAGACCGTATAAGAGAGACATGTGATATATTAGTGTTATGCTCGATGTACTAATGTGCATGATGTTGTGTTCACTTGGTATTGATTGTTATGTATTCAACTTCTATTATGTAATACTCTTATTATAATATATTATGGAGGATGGATTCTGTAATTTATGTGTCCGAATATGGTGAACACATGGTGCAATTGATCTTAGTTGTTATCTCATTGGCTATGTTTTCTTATTACATATGTTTCCATTATAATCTCATGATATGATGTTCGTAATGATATGCACTTAAATTAATGATTTGATATTGGTTATCAAGGATATGTATGCTAGCATCTTAACAATCAAGCCCAAAGGAGGGAACCTGGTAGCTTCACACACTTCAAGTGAGCGTTCGATTTTTCTCGAATGAGGTGTCACCACACAAAATTAATTGAGTGGAAATAAAAGGTTACACTTCACCTATAAAACCCATAATACCACATCAAATCCAAAAAATAAAGATGTAATATGGGGATTTGAACTGACCCCAGAGATTACCCAACAAAGTGATCTTACAACCGATCACTACACTACATCTCAAACTCCATGTATTTCTAGTGAGTGTGTGAAAGAATCATGCCCTAGGATGCCCTTGTATAAGTGCACTTGGTAACGGATAGCTAGATGTAGCAAAGTAAATAAAATGTGTGGATGTCAAAATGAACTTCCCTTTCCTAGAATATGTATGTAGAAAATGAAGTCCCTTGTTCCTTGATTGAATGCCAAATGGATGCTTTGAAGTGTTTTAGGTTCTTTTTAAGTGCAACTTAGGTGATAGTAATGATGCTTAGAGCTTGGTCCTTTATTTTGGTCACATAGCTATGTATTTATATGATTCCCTTGTTTGGATTTCATAATTGACAACTGGAATCCCGACCCATAAGAAAATAAGATTCCTAAAAGATAAAAGAGGCCAAAAAGGAGTGAGTAAGGTGAAAAGTGGTCGTGGGCGCCCGGGGGATGAGGGCACCTGACACTAGCATCCCGGTTGTGCGTTAGTGTCCAAAGTCATAAAATATGAACAAGCAAAGTACCGAGTAGGCTATATGGTTTTAAAGACTAGATAAACAACAGAAAACAAAGACAAAAGGCGAAAGACATCCGTCAATTACTAGTTTTCTTTCTTAGGAATGATATGAATGCTAGTATGTGTTTGTGGACCTAGAAATATACCCAAGATCATACTTTTATGTCTACAATTACATCATCATTTTTCAATTCAAGATTGAAAAGTGTCAATTACAATTATATGAAATCAAATTTTTAATGGGAATCATAAAAATCCTTTTTTGTTTACTATTTCTCAAGGTATGTTACAACATTATATATGACAAAATACTTTGTCATCACCGAGGCCCTCATTAAAATTAATGGCTTAGAATTATTATACTTCCATGTTTGTAATTCTTCCTTTGTTATTAAATCCACCGGTTGTTTGTCTTCGTCAACTTTCAAACCAAAAATCATTGAATATGAGAGTGTTCTCGACTTTTCACTACCAATCTAACTTAGAATAATTACATTTAATTACTATTCACTCGAAATGAATAATGGTTGCATGGTTGTGTGACATTTATCACTTGAACAAAACAAAAATATTGTTTAGTTCATAACTTTCCCAAATCAACCAAAAATTAAAATCTATAGTGAGTAGGGCGGCGAGTAGTTCCTCTCCCTCATCTATATAGCTTATAGCTTATAATTATCCATCGGTTGTCTCTCCCCAACCCGAAATTATAAAACATTATTCATAGAAAAAAATTGCCTCAATATGTTTTACCATGCAAGAAAAATGTTGGTTCATCTCAAATATGGTTTTCAACATTTTCATATTTGCACTTTTGCAATCTAGGGACGATGCAATTATTTTCAAAACACCCACCCTCTTCTAAAACTATTAGGGTGATATTTTATCACATCTTTGTGTGGAGGTTGGATCACATAGATAAATCAATATCACCAGTTTTGATACCTCCAAGAGTTTCTTGTTAGCTACCATCGAACTCAAATTTTCTATGTCGAATTTGAATTATTTCGAGCAAGGGGATGTGTGGACCCAAAGCTTTATGGTTTCCATTTAATTTCAAGGGCATGGTCTAAACTAAACAATTTTCTTGATGGAAACTATAGTGCTTGTTTTAAGGTAGAAAGATGGATAGAACACTTGAAAATGTTATGTACATTCGAAGTGATAGGTTAAGAAATATATTTATTCATATTTTGCATCTTCCATTATTAGATTTTCCCTAGGAGTTTTAATTGAATTTTAAGATATTCATAATAAATTACAATCAATCTTCTTGAATTTTGAAGAGCGGTGATTATCTTCAAAATAAGGGTTTCAAAATAGAAACTATAAAATCAAAATATCTACATATCCAAAATAGGTTGATGTTTACTCTAGATACTTAGAAGAAACTATTGAACTTATTAGATCAAAATTGGACACAATTTGGTTTCAAAACAATGATAATTAGGTTTTTTATTTTTTTACCTTTATTTTATGTGCATCTAAGTGTAGCATGAAGAGTTTGAAATATCATAATGGTTTGTTCAAAAGATACAAGTACGCAATTTTAAGGGAATGTTTTCCTTCAAGGAAATTTCTTGTAGTTGGATTGTGTTTAATCCTTCCTAGAATTATATGCTTCCCATTTTCCTTTTTAGTTTTTAGAAGGTGTGGAGTTTTCTTAGGCACTTTTTGCTCTAAAATAATAGAGTTTACTCTTAGTCCTAGGGTGAACCTTCACTATGTATTCAGAATTGGTTATTTGGTGTAATTCAAGGTTTGGTCATATAGATATTGAGAGGAATGATGATCCATAAGTTAAATCAAGTTGGATTTCTTTGAAAAACTTTCTGAGGATTTCTCTAAGCCATATGGTGTTTGTGTCTATTATATTTTTATATGTAATGCTACGAGAAGGAATTTCATCCAGATCGCTGACTTTTAGGTGAATGTATAAATTGGGGTGACAAGTGCAAATGAAACATTAGAAAATGATGGAAATATCTTATTTTTCAATAACAAGAATCGTCACTAAGTGAAGTAGCTAAAATGAGGATATTCAAGATATAGATGAGAGTTCCACTGATGAGTAATCAACTACAACATGATGTGTTAGATATGTGACAATAGAGTGAACTTTTGGATCCCTTTGCGGTGCGGTTTGTACCTCACTTCCCAAAGGGGTGTGGGGATTTCCCCCTCTTATTATAGGGGTTTTAAGGGGAGATGATATGTTATGGAGCCTTGGGTGGAGCCCCAAAGAAAAAAATTAAGGAGTCAATCCCTTGTTTCTAGAAAGACAAATTCAACTCGAATTCTATTTTTAGGAAGGAAAATCCTAATGGAATTTTCCCACTCTATTTTTAGGAGGAGGAATCCTAACTGTACTTCACCAATTAGATGTATTTATTTTTGTGGAGATCCAAAGTAGCTCATAACAAGTTCACATGTAATTTTTTCATCTTGAGTTAATAAAATCTTGATATCCCGCACCGTGTATGTTTCTGAGGAAGACACCTAGGGTTTTACCACATAAATATGGTGTCCGTCTCTTACATGTTTGGTATTTTGTATATTTCTTTTATCTCTATCTTTGTATACACGAGTTGTTTTGTTAATATTCAACTTTCTACTTATTCATTGTTGTAAAGTATATGGTTTCCTAACATAATGTATGCCATGAATCCCATTTGGAAGCCACTCATTCAAATGATAAGAGTAATTTAAGTCTTGAGAAGAAATATTGTTGTGAAAACTTGAATATTCCAAAAATTTTATATGGTCAAAGAATAAATAGCTCTCTTAAAATTGTATTAGAAAATACCAATATGAATATTCTTAAACTAAATGACTTCATTAAGCGTAAAAATCAAGTGTTTTGATGAAAGAGAGGTCTTTCAAGTATCTAAAAAACGTCATGTTAATGGTCATTCTATTATGTTTAATTCTAATAAATCAAATCTAGAGGAAAAGTATTATTATGATATTATTTTTCTAGCCTTTGAAACATACATAGATGTTGGAAGTAGTTTGGTCAAAAAAACAACATTGTTGCAGCCCAACTTTAGTATTTGTTGGTAAATAAGTTGATGTTATATGCCGGGATCTACCGCTTAATCCCATACCTAATCACACAACCGAAAGCTAACCAAAAGGATTTAAAAGACTTATGGAATCAGCCTCAATGGGTATAAAAGATCCATGTAATGACAACAATTGGTTAGTACCAACTAGTGTCTCTAGACATGTAGTGAATTCATCCAACAAACTAGTAGTGGATCAAAACTCACAAATTGATTCTTTACCTAGAACTTCAAAAGTAATTCCAATGTTGATTTCTACAAGTCCTTTCACAACTACAAAAACTTGAGAGTTTAATTCGTCAATAGACTTGGTTTATTTTACAAAGGATGTTGAAGAAATAATTGGGATAACTTGGGATAAATCATCCTCTTTTACGTGATTTCTTTTCGCAAAGGGTTTTGCATGAAATAATTGGGATAACTTAGGATAACTCATATTATTTTATAGTTTTATGCAATTGTTTGAATTGTTCCTTTTGTCTGGTATGTAATAACAAATTAGTTGTACCTTTGAGTTTGATTAATTCTCATATCCTAATAATTCATAAGAAATTATGAATAACTTTTCTCACCAAGTCTTGTGATCCTCTTTAGTATTTTTCTTCAGATAAATATCTTGAGCATATATTCAATGCTTTTGTGACTACAATTATGATATTTTAATTTTAAAATTTGAAAATTAAATATAATCATGATATTTTATTGTTTAAATTTGAAAATGATTTAATGTTTTACAATTCTTTGTAGTTGTTGAGTTTCAAGACAAGTTTTACACATCATTCCAATTTTCAAGGTGGTGATATGTTTTTCAATTAAGTAAATGGTAATTGGTTCCAAATGACCAATATAAAAATGTTGGAATGCATTCTCCAAAAATAGCATTTGATATTTTGATTAATGGTGTGCTTTTAAAAATGGTAACAACAAAAGAAAAATGGACGTTACTTGAAAATAATATTTTGAATGGAGGAAAAACTTATTCATTTCATATTTTTAATGATAGGAAAAAGGAAATTTGTGTGTGTCTCGTGTGTCTGTGTGTGTGTGTCTGTGTCTGTGTCGTATTCGTGTTCTGTGTCTGTGTGTTTCATTTCATATTTTTTAATGATAAGAAAAAGAAAATTTGTGTGTGTGTGTATTTCATTTCATATTTTTTTAATGATAGGAAAAAGAATATTTGTGTGTGTGTGTGTGTGTGCGCAGCATACAAGGCAAGCGCGTGCGCGCGTGTGCATGTGTGCGCGTGCATGTGTGCGTGCGTGTGTGCGGTGCGTGTGTGCGTGCGTGTGTGCGGGTGTGTGTGCGTGTGTGTGTGTGTGTGTGTGCGCTTAAATAATTGGCAACATGGAATATACAATTAACAATATTCACTATTTTCTCTTAAATTTTTCATGTCCTGTAAGCATAGGGAAAACATCATGCTTTGTAAGGATTGTGTTCTACATGTAACATTGGATATCAAGGAACCTTAAGAATAATTTTGTGAAGTAATTGTGCTCAATAATAGATTTTAAGCCTTTTTCAATTCATACAATCCTTTTTAATGAGAAAGTTTACTTATATAGGATTATCAAACGAAGAGCATGTAGTGATTGTCATTATAATGTGTCAAATCATTTTTTGAGTTATGACCTTAAGCATATAATCCTCAGAGCATGTCAATGTAACTATACACTTGTTTCGTTATAATTCACTATAATATCTTTTCCCGTACCTTCTAATATTTTCAAAAAAATGTGAAGTTATAAGAATTTGTTGAGGTAGTATGTGTGAATTCATAAACTTGGCTAATAAATTGAATGCATTTTCCATGTTTTCATTCACGTGCATACTCATTTGTTGCATGGTTATAAATTATATATGATTTTATTGGTTGTTTTCTTGAGTGTCATGGTAGCAATTTGGTTTTATGTAGAATCATGTAATCATGTTAAGCAACTTGCAAGAAAGTCAGATGTTTGCAACTTTATACAATGAACTATAGCTTTAATTTGCATGACCACATCCTTTTAAATCATTCAGCTCTTATAAGGAGAGTGGGTAGTGATCCCTCTAAAACATTTACCTGCATCTTATTTTCCAAAGAGAATCAACTGTAAATATCTCTCACAAACGCCACAGCTCTTTTCACATATTTTATTATACAAGTATCCTCTAAATGAGGATCAATGAATGAGTATTTGAATTCTTCTTGCAGCCAATGAAAGAAAAAATGTGTCGTTGGATTCTTCGAGGAAATGTGTCCAAAGGGCTCTTTATCTTCTCCCCTATGTCCTATGGACTCTTTTCTTCTTTTTACAGTCAAATTTTTGGGACGTGTTAGGAAATTTTGGTTTGAAGGAGATTCTTGATTTATAAATATTTCATGTCTTGTTTTCCATGTCCCTTCAAAGTCACATTTTTGGTTCACCGATGATGCAATGAAAAATGTAACCTGTGATGAAGTTTGGATCAAGCCTTCAAGAAGGATAAATTGTGAGATAAGACCATGCATTGAAAATTTACCTATTAAAGAAATTGCCGCATAAGGGCATATGGAATTTTAATTTCCTACAGCATCATATGACCTTATCATTTGTTGCAGATTCCACATGGATTCAATGCTCTTGATTTTAAATCATGAATACTTAGAATATATAGTGGCATTAATACTATGAATTTAGGAACCACTAAAGATTATGTATTTCTTAAAGGATAAGGACTGACTTGAAATTTATAGTTTATCCTCTCAACAATTTCTCTCTATTAAATGCATGTGTTACCAAGATTTTGTTCAAATTATAATTATTAAAACAATAAAGTCTTTGGTGACCATTTTCATAGAAGAGATTAAATAGTATCCAAAATAAAACTTTTAGAATAGAGAAGTGTTTACAAATCATATTTAAATATCTTGAAATATATCATGGCATTAAACATAAAGAAATGAAGCCGATCATTGTCTGATTATTTAGAGAAGTTAGACCCATAAAATATAAATTAACATGGATAATGAAACAAAGGATGGATCTTGCCCTTATTTCACTTTCTTCATGACAAAGGAACCTTATATACTAATAATTAAAGGCAATTCAACATCTCTTATGTAAAAATACTTAGGGATACAAGAGATACAGTGATTGTGTATGAAATGCACCGACACAATGTTATGGTGGAGCGTTTCATGAACAAGTGGACTATCAAATAGATTTTGGAACATCGCTTAATATCATCGGAGTTAATAATGGTTTTTCTTAAAAAAATGGCATCAACTATATTTTTGTGATTCCTTTGTAATATATTTTTGGAAGGTGTTAACGTTATTAATATTGATTTTATGAGAAATATACCATTTTTGTGTGTTTTTAAACATGAGATTTATTATATCTTTTCACATAAATTCCTTTTTTGTATTAGAGTGTAAATGTGAACTTTACAATCACTTTTGTCTATGATTATGGTTCATGGTATTCTCTTCATTTAAAATACAATGTGTAAATATAGGATGGCATTTTTCTCCCAATAATAATGGGTAATAACGTTGGACTAATCTCATGAATTTTGTTAAAATATATATTTTTGGTAGTTTTTTGAGGTTGCAAATCAAATACAAGAGTTGAAGAATAATTTTTATACCGGTAGAATCAAACCCCATATTGTGAGATTAATAAAAGTAGTATTAAATCTTGAGTTTCAATATCACATGTTTATCACAAGTTTTCACCTTAGCACCGTTTAAAAACAACAAGAATTGATATTGAATATGCAATAAAGGTGACTCTTAACCTCATTAAAAAAACTAGACTACCCAACATTAAGAAATTATATATTTCAAGGATTCCACGTGCATAATTGTTCTAAGGTAGTTTTTGTCGAGTGTGTTAAGTGTGAGACTATATTGAAAAATATTTCGCTATATTGCATTGTCTAACAATTATTTTATACAATACACTAGGTTTTTCTCGGATTGGTTGTGAAGTGTTTGACCAAATTATTGTACATACATTTACTTTTCTACATATTTATGAGACAACGCTTCTACATTTAAAGAATTTTTGTTGCATGATTTGATCTCTACTACATTGGCTTGATGTGTTGACACATCCATTTGACCCACGTAGGAGCTATTGTCTAATTTATATTCGTGGGAGGAATTGGTGGGCTTATGAGTGTTAATCATTAGTTGATGATGAGTGGGACAAAATAACGGTGTTGGGTTAACATTGTGTAGTTATTGTAATGAATACATTGAAGAATAGTCTTCCGAGTTGTTCATAGATTGAAAACTTGTTGAGTTTATGATTCAAGTTGACTTCCGAGTACAAAAAGGAATCTTCTACTATATGTCGATGGAGGGAACCATGTTCAAGGTGTGAGACTTGGTATCCATTATGGTTCGAGATAAATTTTGAGGATGGCACGTCCTTTTTGAGCCATGAGAGGATAAAATACTACAACTTACTTTAACCTTGTTTGACAAGTTTGGTGTTCTATAGATACACATGATCTATTTGACAAAATGTTTTATAGTTATGTTCATGTGGTAAGTTGATTGTGTGAACAAAATGATTATTAGGGTCTTATGCTTTGGAATAGGAATTGATCATCATTAAAGGCAACAAAGATCATGGAGAAAGATTTGGTGGATTTGTTAGAGAATCCACCTAAGGGAATCCAGGTTTGACTTGCCTCGAATTTTAAAGCTTCCCAGTGCGCTTAAGTATGACTCTCGTGTTTGGACTTGCCCGAATTTTAAAGCTTCCCGTGCAAGGTTGTGTAAGTCGTTGGCATGATACATCTTTAGTTGAGGAGTCTTGTTGAAATTAATTGTTCTATAATCTTGAGCCCCACGCAGAACTTCAAATCTATTTTTCCCTCTCATTCCATATACCTTGCTAACAAGATTAATTTTGATTTTGACCATAAAATTTAAAAAATCTGCCATAGCCATGACCATCGAAGGTACATGTGGTGAAATTCCATCTCTCTTCAATGGTTTGGGCTTTGCAAACATAAAGCCTCCAAATTAGTTAGTATGAATAGATTTTTCTTTGTGTCTGGTTTGAGTCAAGGTAGATTCAGCGGTCATATATCGACCATCGAAGGTAGGACACATGGTTACATTTCTATGGAGCCAAAAATTTAAATCTTCCTAGATAGAAGTTGAGATGTGAAGGCGCAACCAACTGAGAGACCAACATGTGTCATACATGGAGCCTTATCACCGGCTCACCTTTCACACCCCGATACGGTGTAAGAAAAGTAAAGTATGACACACTAACATTGTGAGGTGCATGGTGTTTTCTTATTGGCCTATGTTTCATGCTTGTCATTCACGGTTATCAAAAATTTCGACATTATATAGGGCGTGGAACATTCTTATTGGTATGTGCTTCACACTCGACAAGATTGATATAAAAAAGGTGAATTGTGAAGTATGTGTGGATCTTTCTTATTGGTTAAGCTTCACAATGGATAATGGAAGTTTCATAAGGCCCACCCCGCAACCACTAAAATACCAACATGTGGCGGCATTCGGACACACTTTATGGCGATGGAATCCAATGGATATCAAGCCCTGGATTAAACTTAATTGTAAATGGTTTTGGGTTTGGGTCATGATGTATGGAAGACTCACGACATCCAAGTTAATATATACATATATATGGCATCATTCTACAAAGATAGAGATATGCGTTAAGGAGCACATAACATAAGAAGAGGAAACAAAGAATATACAAAGAAGGAGATACAGAGTAGAAACTCAAGGAGATGCATGCAAAAATTAGAAAAGGAACACACACACACACGATATGTGTGTGTGTATGTGTGTGTGTTTGTCTGAGTCTCAACTCGAGATGTGTATGAACCAATTTTAAATATAATATTTTTTTCTCGTTGTGTTTTTCCATTTCCTGGTTGTTTTGGCACTAAATTTTTCCAACAATTTGGTATCGAGAAGAGGTTATTGGAGATATTGAGTGTTTTATTTTGTGGTTTTGAGTTTTAGTGGCTTCCAAAGAATAACTCATGACAACAACCCCAATATTTGATGGAAGAACTATGATATCTTGTGTATCAAGATGAAGACATTGTTCTCTTCTCAAGAGTTATGGGAACTATTTGAAGGAGGATACATAGAGGTACCAGATCAAGCTACTTTCAATGCAATCACACAAGCCCAAAATAATATTTTGAAGGAAAATAGAAAAAAGGATGCAAAGGCTTTAAGCTACATTTAGAATGCTATCACTGATTCAGTTTTCCCAAGGATAGTAGTAGCTATAAACTCCAAAAAGCATGGGATACCTTGTAAAATGCTTATCAAGGAAGTGATAAGGTGAAGATAGTCAGATTGCAAATGTTGAGGAGATATTTTGAGACCCTTCTCATGAAAGAATTAGAATCAATAAATGATTTTTTCACAAGAACAATGACCATAGTCAATCAAATGAGGACTAATGGAGATGTTGTTGAAGACCATAGGATCATAGAGAAGGTATTGAGGATCCTTCCAACCATATTTGATCTAGTTTTTGTTGCAATAGAGGATTCCAAGGACTTGAGACAAATGACAATTGATGAGTTAATGGGTTCTTTGCAAACCCATGAATAAAGGATGAGTAGGAAAACCAGCTCCTCTAATGAATAAGCCTTAAAAACAAACACAAATGTGAGAGGCAGGGGGAGAAGATCCTACAATAGAGGAAGAGGAAGATTTTGCAACCAACAAGAAGGTGGAAGACACAACCATCAAGAGCCACATGCAAGAGGAAGAGGAAGGAGCAAAGTAACACTTCTAGAGGTGGTTCTACACAAAGGTATGATAAATCAAATGTACAATGTTATTATTGCAAAAATTATGGACACTATGCTAGTGAATGTAGAAAGAAAGAGTATGATATGAGAAATCATAACTCAAGATTTTTAATATAAAATAAGTTTAATCTAAAAAGAATGAAAATATTGGAATTTTTTCTCTAACTTGTAATATAGTTGAGCAAGGAAACAAATAAATAGGGTAGTTAGATAGTGTATGTAACAACCATATGTGTGGAAATAAGGAAATGTTCAATAACATAGATGAAGAAATCATATTTGAAGTGAAGATGGGAACAAATGATAAGGCTCCAGTGATGGGAAAAGGAAACATATCCATTATTACCAAGCAAGGATACAAGAGGAAAATTCACGATGTATTATATGTCCTAGGATTGAATTATAATATTTTATCTTTTCAAAAAAGGATATAAGGTGAATTTTGAAAATGGATAATGCATTATATATGATAAAAGTTGAATCAATAGGCTGATTGTAACAATGAAGATGACATAAAATAGAATGTTTCCTTTGAGGATGTAAAGTGAAGGAGCAAAGATCGTTTAAAACAATAGTTATTAATCAATCTACTCTTTGGAATCTCATATATGGTCATTTGAATTTTTGGATTTTTAAAAAGAAATGGTTAGAGGGTTTCCCCTATTAAACAACCAGATAAAGTATGTGAGGGCTGGATATTTGGGTAGCAATATAGAATTTTTTTCCCTCGGGAAAATCTTGGAGAGAAATCTCACCTCTTGATTTGATACATTCATACTTGTTTGGTTCCATGAAGACTCCCTCCTTATCCAAGTTTGATTGTTTCATCACTTTCATAGATGATTTCAGTAGAAGGACATGGGTTTATTTCTTAAAAAATAAATTAGAGACATTTGAAGTATTCAAGCAATTTAAGGCCATGGTTGAGAAGCATAATGGCCATTATATAAAGACATTGAGAATGGATAGAGGGGGAGAATATATATCAAATCAGTTTTAAAATTTTTCAAGGATCACAGGATCAAGAAACAATTTACAACAAGGTATACACCATAGAAAAATGGTGTAGCTGAGAGGAAAAATCGTACAATTCAAGAAATGGCAAGAAGCATGATCAAAGCAAGAGGATTTCTAGATGAATATTGGGATGAAGCAGTTAGAACAACAGTTTATTTTCTGAATAGATGTCCTACAAAAAGTGTGAGGAACATGATACCTCAAGAGGCATGGAGTGGAAGAAAGCCAAGTGTTGAGCACTTGATATTTTTTGGGTGTGTAGCATATGCACATGTGCCCAAGTAAATAAGATCAAAGTGGGATAATATAGGAGATAAGTGCATCTTCATTAGGTATAGTGAGCAATCTAAAGCTTATATATTGTACAATCCAATCACAAAGGAACTCATAATCATTTGAGATGTTTAATTCATTGAGGAAGCATCTTGGGGAGATGTACAAGAAGTGGAGCAGCCAAAAACAAAGGTAAATGCACCTATCATTGATGTTGAAATAGCAAATGGAAGAATAAACAACACACCAAGTTGGACACCTATTTCACAAAGGAGTGAATCTTCAAATGGAAGCAGCCAACAAAGCATACAAGGAGCAGCTAATGAGGCATCTTCATCATCATCTGACTCAAATCAGCACCAAGGTCGAATGAGGAGTGTACAAGAGATTTATGAACAATCAAGGTATGAAGAAAATGAAGATGAAATGATTAATTTTTCTTTATTTTCAGCATTGATCCTATTTATTTTGAGGAAGCAATTAAGGACAATAAATGGTGTGAAGCAATGGATGAATAAATGCATGCAATAGAGAAGAATGGAACATGGGAGTTAGTAGATCTTCCAATGGGAAAGGAAGTCATTGGAGTCAAGTGGGTTTACAAAACCAAGACTACTCCTAAAGGAAAGATTGAAAGACATAAGGCAAGGTTAGTTGCCAAAGGATACAAACAAAATCTTGGATGTGATTATAATGAAACCTTTTCTCCCATGGCAAGGCTAGAAACTGTGAGAACAATCATTGTCATAGCTGCTCATCACAAGTGGAAGCTTCATCAAATGGATGTCAAATCATCTTTCTTGAATGAAGTGTTGGAAGAAGAGGTATATGTGGGACAACCACCAGGTTATGAGATTCTAGGGCATGAGAACAAAGTATACAAGCTCAAGAAATAATTATATGGACTCAAACAAGAACCAAGGGCATGGTACAATTGGATAGACTCCTATTTGACTAGCAATGGCTTTAGCAAAAGTAGTAGTGAGCCCACACTCTACATCAAAGAAATAAAAGATGGTGAGATTTTAATTGTTGTTTTGTATGTAGATGATTTAATATTTACCGAAAATGCAAACAAGGCTATAGATGAGTTCAAATCATCCATGAAGGAGTTTGAGATGACTGATTTGGGATTATTGAAGTAATTTCTTGGCATTGAGGTCAAGCAAATGGAGCATGGAATATTTGTTTCTCAAGAAAATTATGCAAAGGAAATTTTGGAAAGATTCAAAATGTTGGATAGCAAACCAACATCTACACCACTGGCAAATTGGATCCTATAAGGTATAAAATCATGGTAGGAAGCTTGATGTATTTGACTATAACTAGACCGAATATAATGTATGCAATTAGCCTTATTTCTAGATTCATGGAGACTCCAAAGGAGACACATTTGCAAGCAGGAAAGCATATTTTGAGGTATGTGAATGGCACAAGAAATTATGGAATTTTATATGCTACTGATAATGATTTTCAGTTAGTTAGATACACAAATAGTGATTGGGTAGGTAGCCTTGATGATAGAAAAAGCACATTTGGATATGTGTTTAATATTGGGTCAGGAGCCATTTCATGGGCTTCAAAGAAATAGTCAGTTGTTTCACTTTCCATAGCTGAAGCAGATTATATTGAGAAAACTCAGCCACATGTCAGGCAATATGGTTAAGGAGAATCCTCTCAGATTTTCATGAAGAGAAACAAGGAGGTTCTACCATTTTTTGTGATAATATGTCTTCTATTGCCTTATCAAAGAATCCATTTTTTCATGGAAGAAGCAAACATATTGCAATAAGGTACCATTTCATTCATGAATTGGTTGAAAAATGTGAAATAGAACTTAAGTTTTACATGTCAAAGTAGCAGCTAGTTGACATTTTTACCAAACCTCTGTCAAAAGATAGGTTTGAGTGTTTGAGAGCAAGTTTGGGTGTCATAAATGGTCATGCATTTAATTCTAGACCATCTAGCTCCAGAATTTGAATTTTTGGTTGTTGGCTCAAGATTAAGGGGAGAGTTGAAATTAATTATTTTGTAATCTTGGGCCCCATGTAGAACTTCAAATTTTGTTTCCTCTCATTCCATCTACCTTACTAATAGTATTAATTTTGATTTTAACCGTCAAATTAAAAAAACCCACCATAGCCATGACTGCTTTAGAATTAGTTAATTTGAATAGATTTTTGGGTCTAGTTTAGGTCAAGGCAGAGTCAACAATCATATATCGACCATCTAAGGAAAGACACATGGTTACATTTCTATAAAGCCAATAGTTTTATGTCTTCCCAGGATAGAAGTTTTGATGTGAAGGTGCGGCCAACCGTATACCAACAAGTGTCATACGTAGAGCCTTCTCATTAGCTCACCTTTCATACTCGACGTGGTGCTAGAAAATTAAAGTCCGACACGGTGATATTGTGAGGTGCGTGGATTTTTATTATTGTCCTATGTTTTGCGGTTGTTAATCGGGGTTATCAAAAAGGTCGAGACATTACAGAGGGGCATGGAACATTCTTATTGGTCTCGTGCTTTGCACTCTAACAATATTGATATAAAAATGTGAATTGTGAAGTATACGTGGAGCTTTCTTATTAGTTTAAGCTTCACAATGGATAATGGAAGTTTCATATGGCCCACCCCAAAACTAGTAAAAGACCAACATGCGGCAAAGATTCATTAAACTTTATGGCGATGGACTCGGTGGATCTCAATCCCCAGTTGAACTAGATTGTAAATGGATTCAGTCCAAGTCGTAATGTATGGATGACTCACGAAACCAAGTTAATATATATGGCATCATTCTATAGAGAGGAGATATAGATGTGTGCAGCAGACACATAGCATAAGAAGAGAAAATAAACAATATATAGAAAGGAAATACATAGCAGAAGCTGAGGAGGAGACGCATGTAAAAAAATAGAAAAGGAAAATATATATATATATACAAAGCCACAGATATGAGATGTGCATGAACCGATTTCAAATATAATATAATATATATTTTTGTGTTTTGGTTGTGTTTTTCCCTCATCCCTAGTTTTTTTGGCACTAAATTTTTCCAGCAATTCTTAGGGGTCTTAACCAAATATTTTTAATGTGATGTATGAGCGAGAGGTGGATCCTAATACTAGGGAATGTTTTATCACTATAGATTCAATGTTAGATATAACATATGCTTTTCAGATTTTCAAAGAATATGGTGTGTGGCCTGGTCACAAAAGGTACATCCTCTTATTTGGCTATTTCATTGAAGGTTTCATTCTATTCTCTCAAGAATGCTAAAAACCATTTGTTTCGGAGTTTCAATGGGATAATTTTTGGATGAATCCCAAATGGTGGAGACCCGAGGAGGGGGAAAGGGTTCATCTACTTGGCATTGGATAAGGATTCTCTTTGTAGGGGCCCTATTGGTTCTAGTAAAGTTGTTCCATCATCTTCTTTTCTATGTTTTTATTCTCTTAATAAAATAAATAGATCTTTTCCGAAGGTGGTGATTGAAGATGGTATGGGAGGAAATCAGATATAGAAAAAATGTGTTCAAATATGTAAGGATTCATTGAACCTGGTGTTTGGTGTGGATATAAAGTTAAATGAGGTTGAAAATGTGTTGGGGGAGAATTATGTGGGTCATTGTCAAGGCTATCATTTTGACAAGAATACTTTAAAAGAGTGGTGATCTGCTACTTTTGATCCCTTCCTTTGTTATATTCCAAAGTTCTTGGTATTGGAAAGATGGTGGATAACTCTTGTGTTTAGGAATGTCCCAGGATGTCGATAAGGTTCTTAAGATATGGTAGAAATGGGGGCCTTCATCTTCTTTCTTAAATGATGGTATCCATCTTTTGATGCAAAATTTGAATGGGTGGATAGATTACTTGTTTGGGTTTGACCGCCAAGCTTGTCAATGTTTTTTTGGTTAGGGGCCATTTTTAGGGAAATAGGAAATGTTCTTGGATTCTTTTATGAGTTGTATTTTTGTTTAAAGATTATGGAGTCTTGAAGGTGACACATATTATGGTGGGGGTAGAGATTAAGGAATGTATGGCGAGAGAATATTGTTTTAAATAAAGGATATCTTGAAGTTTCACAAGTTTTGGATTATGAAGGAATTCCCTTCCATTTTGTTCTTTTCATTCATATGGTCATTTGGAAAAGGCCTACAATTTACCTTGCGAGAATGAAAAATGAGTGGAAAATGTCCGAGTGAAGGTTTTAGCAATAATAATAGTGGGAGTTTTCGGGGCCACGAGGTGGGGTGAGGAATTTTAATGTCAACTATTTTAAATATGGAAGTGGTAGGAAGGGGATATAGCACCTTTTTTACTTCATATTTTCCTCTCCCAAATTCAAATTAAAGGTTTCATTCAATTTATGTGGTGTTATAGATGCAATTAGTAGATAGTGTGTTTCATATTTCTATGGTAAATGGTAACTCTTTCAATGATTCCTCCCCTTTCATGAAATTGTTTTCTTTATACAAGGAGAATGTTGAATATTTGGAGGGAGTTAAGAGGGATGGCCCAAAATAAAATTTGAAATCTAGTATGAAAGGGGGTGTTGTGTTTACAAGAAGTGTTGAAGGGGGTTTGGGCCTTATTAAAGTGAAAGGTCAAAAAGGTACTTCAAGGGGTAGGAAGTATTTATTTTCTTTGGCACAAAAAAATCTAATTCTAAGATTTTGTATGGGAAACGATTGTCTCTTGAAGGTTTTATTAGAGGAACAAATACCCAGCTTGGGTGTTTGAAATGATTGTAATCACCCTGAATTGTAGGGGTTTAGCTAGTAATCTAAAAAGGCTCACTTTAAAGAGGCTTATTAGTGCTTTAAAACATGATGTTATCTACCTCCAAGAAACTATGACTAAGGGTGGAAAGTTAGTTGTTGATTTGGAAAGAATATTAGGAGATTGGTATTTTTGTTTCTTAATTCCAGTAGTAGATCGGGACATCATCGCAAGATGTAGAAAAAAATTATTTTGTTCTAATTATAGGTATTTCCCCTCTAGTTTGGGGACTACTTTATATACTTTGTACTTAGGAAAAGATATCAAATTTTTGAACATTTATAGGCCCTACTATGAAAGAGTTGAGTACTAGGACAAAATAATTACGTGGGATTAATTGTTTTGGGGGTATTCTATTTTGGGGGAGATCTCAACTTTTATTTGGGTGTTGTGGAGGTGTGTGAACCTTTTGACTATATTTCCACTTACTTCTTGGAAGAGGTGGAACTTTTGGATGTAATGTATGCTAAACTTTCTCTAACAAGACAAAATAAGAGGGAAGGGGAGGCAATAATAGTGAAAAGACTTGACAAGTTCCTTATTTCTAAAATTTTCATGGAGGATAATGTCAGGTTTAGATAGTGGGTGATAAGTGGAGGGGATTCAAATCTCTTTCTCTCATTTGTGCAGAATTGCCTCTAGTAGAGAACAATCCTCCAAGTTCCTTCAAATTGAATCTTGAATGGGTGAAGGAGAAGGAATATATCAAAAAATTAGTGATGTATGGATACCTTTTGTCGCTTCTTCTAAATAATTTGTTGGTGTTTATTTTTCCAAAAATATCAAAAGGGATAAACAGGTATCTAAGGAGTGGGGTTGGGCAAAAACTCAATGATAATAGGATTCTTTGTGAGGTGGAGGAATATTTAGATTCCATATAATCAAATGATGGATTTGGATTCTTAAATGAGGCATGTAAAGTGGAGCTAAAAATCCAGGAAGAAATACACAATGCATTATTGTATAATAAGGAAAAGGCTTGGACATTAAAGAGTAGAGCTTTGTGGTTGCGGGTTGGTGATGAAATTCCAATTTTTCCACCAGATGAAAATTTTCGATGAACATTAATGTCATTTGGAATATTGAGAAACATGGTGAAGTGTGTGTATTGTACCTTTCTAGGATGAAACCAAGAGTAAGGATTTATCCCAAACCCTAATGAAGCATATTTGAAAATACACCATCACCAATAAGCATCAATCTGAAAATACACTTCAACCCTATTAAAATAATCATTAATCATTCCTCTAGGGTAGAAAACTGAATAGGTACTTCAAATAAACATTTATCCATGCAATAACAGTTGAAAATGCTTCTAAATAATTAATTCAACCATAGTAATCAAGTTATCTAAATTTTTTTGCTCGCTAAAATTAGATAACAAGCATATTCCTGCTAAATTGACCAAGTAAGCTTTAAGGTTCCTGCAGATTCAAATCCCACTAGGGGTCAAGCCTTTAGCAACATGAAAGGAAGACTTAGCTGAATTAATGATAAAAACTAAGTTGGGACAAGTCAACTCAAAGGAAAGCAGAATAATCATGGACGGCATCAAGTGTCAACCTAGTGCAAGTTCCAGAAAGCAAAAGAGAGAGGAAGCCTCAAAATCCCATGGGACTTACACATGGAGTCAACTATAAGTGACCCATCCAAGGAAAAATTCTTTGCATTAATATGTGGCAAGTTCATTACTTACTCAAATCAGAGTGGCAAGATCACGGACAATGCTAAATGTCATCCCAGCGTACTTCCAAAAGCTACGAAGAAAGCAGAGACCCTAGAGAAGCACTTGGCCTCCACATGGATCCCACTACAAATGGACTCCAAGATTGAAACATGTTGTGAAATATTGGTGATAAGCTAGATACCACGTATGGGAAATTATGAAGCCTATCTAAAAGTTTTAAATGCTCAAGATATTTTAAAAAGATCAAAGGCAAAAGGTCATTTGGCTTGTCTTTTCAATAAACAAAGTTAATGCATAGTCCCATGTGACGGTGAGAACTCGCAAATACTCAATTTTTTCACCTGCATTCAAAAGGTCATTTTAATAGAATGAAAAAAACAAGTGCTACTTGAATCATGATTCAAAAGGTTCAAATAAGTAATATGTTGGTACCCAAAAATTTTCTCCTTTTCATTCTCGAAAGCGATCAAATATATGGCATGAAGCTTGAAGATAGATGGATCATGGTGTGTTTTTTTGTAGCTAGGGATATGATCTAAATGGCACTCAGATTTGTGGAGAGATGGATATCACTCAAATAGGAATTGATCTTGTCCTAATTGTTTTAGGTTGTGCCTTTCAACAAAGGTAAGAGGACCTATTTTGTAACCCTCAAATGGTGAAGGAGATGAAGATATCCCTCAATTTGTGAGAATAGTATGAAAAGGGCCTTGGGAAAATATGATCAACACTCCAAATCTAACTTTCACAAGTTGTTACTTCCATATTATGGAGATAATTTCAATACAATGCAAGGGTTATTGAAGACATTTTGAAATCTTGATCTGCTTTACATACTTTACCAAATGGATTTTGATCTTACGTGGGTATACAAGTCCAAATGGATTTTGATCTTCTATGGGTATACAAGTCAAAATAGGGGTAAAACATGGTAGGATTAGTTATTTTGAATGATTTTTGGATGGGATTTTAGATAAGACAAACCAAGGTCCACCGGACTCTTTGAGGATTTCATCAAAATATGGAGAAATTTAACAATAAAGTATCAAAATGGTTAATCATCCCTTCAACTAGGATATGTGCATCAAATGGAGCCCAGATATGAACTTTTTCACAAATATTTGATCATCTATCACAAAATATTGAGTTATAATGAACTAATGAAGCATTTGGAAATCACTATTTAATCATGACCTAAGGTGCACCCAAAGGTTTACAAACAATCTCTGAAGTCAAGGAAGGTAAAGTGATTTTAAATTTGTTTATCTCTTTATCAGATGAAATCTCTTCTGAATGTGAGATTACAAATGCCACTAAACTATCACAAGAAAGGATACCATGTATGATCAAGAGAGATTTTAAACACGAGACTGCAATAGGAAATAAGAAACACAAATTTTAAATGCATTCTGAAACATAAGTGTATGTAAATTTTGCCAAGAGACAACACAAAATAATCCAAAAATGATCAAATTTATCAACAGGGGAATGTTTCAAGAACAATCTCGAGCTTGTTGATGGCTTTACAACTGAAACCAACTCAACATGATACAAATTTGATGCAAAAAGGAATTAGAAATGGTTCTCAGGTGGTTTCTCAGAGAATGGGCTTCTTCCTAGATTTTCCCGTGAAATTTTTAGTTTTCCAGGGCTTCTTTAAACTCTTCTAACCCTTTGCATGACAAATTCATACAATATATAGCTTTCAATCTCCTTTGAGCCTTCTTTCCCAAGAAAAAATATGCCAAAGGATAAAATTTGCTACAAAAATTCCTCATGATTTACAAAGAAGGACGTTTAACGAAACACGTCCAAAAAGTTGCTAGTTGTCTCAAAAAGAGATGAATCATTACAAATTTGCATCATTATCCATTTTGGAGGCACGTTTTTCATCTTCAAAGCCTGCGCAGACCCCCTTCCTTTCATTATTTCATCCTTATCCCTCCAAAACTTGACTCTGACAACTTTTGGATTTGATATTTTACATTTTTGGACGGGTTAGGGAAAAAAATCATTTTAAAAACATCTCTGATCTGCAAATTGATCCTCAAAACCAATTGTATTTGTCCTTAGACAAAAACAACACGAATTGGGAAAAAAATCAATTAAAATCGATGCAAAAACGCATCTCCAAAATTCCTAGAGCTCAAATGGCAAGTTGAAAAATGCATAGTTACCATTGATCTTCCTTTATCCTTTAATTTGATCCCTCCACGTGTCACAATGTGATTGGAAATGGGTTTGGGATTACTTTTTGACATTTTAACACTTTTGGAAAAATTTAAAAATTTGACATTTTTCTCTACCCCTCCGCCCTTTGAAAATGAGCTTGACACGTGTCCCAATGTGGGTCCCATTGGAATTGTAGACCGATTCTACACATTTCCACCTTTTTTGGAAGAAGGATGTTTTTCCAAATTATCCCCACATCTCTGCCCTTCCACCCTTTGCTTCCACGATACGGGTCCTAGCGGACTGCGCTCTAAAATTTCATTTTATACCTATTTTGCCAAAAAGGTAAAATTTCCATATTTTCCCCAGAGCCGCAATTATGCCCCTGACCTTGCCATGTGTTCATATGGGATTATTGTGGAGAAGTGCTTCAATTTTTACCTTAACCCATTTTTCCAAAGAGTCAAAAAATTCCCTTTTCCTCCTGTGACTGGCTTGATCCACGTAAGCTTCAACTTTCCTCTTTGTCGGGACCGTGCTTCCTATTAGAGTTTTAGTCCATTTTGCCAAAAAGGAAAAATTTCCAAATTTCCCCCAAAGCTCGAACCTCCGCTTTTGCATCATGAGCAAAAAATGTGAGCAAGGAATTAATTCAACTTATGAGGCCGTAAGCCTTTTTCATCACTTTAACATTTTACCCCAAAAGGAAAAAAACTTCAAATACCTCTGCACTCCGCACTCCTCCACTTTGTTTTGACTTTTCTAACTGCCACAAATGTCACCATCCGATTAGGCGAGGGCCTATGGACTGTGAGGACAGATTTAGACCTTTTGCCAAAAACACAAAAAATGCTAAGTTGCTCGAGCAGACTGGCCAGACCTGTCCCAATCACAAACGGCCACGTAGGAGAAGATGTTTGAGCTAAAATTTGACGAGAAAAGGACACCCGTATGACTATCAAAAATGTATAAATTTCCAATGATTGCTGAAGAATAAATTGACGGAAAATGACACCGTCGACCACAAAATACAAAAATGGCAAGGATGCCCTAGAATTTGATTTTTTCGCTAAGGATGACAAATTTCTCGAAATTGAACCAACTGAAACATGCTTCTAAATCATTTTTTATCATGGAATTGGATTTTTAATGGCATACAAGTGTAGAACAATCAATTTTAAACTTCCATGATTGGGAAAAAAGGAAAACTGATAGAGCTCGAAGATTTTGGAAAAAATAGGGCATAAAACAGGGCACACATGCAGATTTGTTTCAAATTGGGGCAAAACAACAAGTTTGTGAGCATTTCAAGCATCCAAGCAAGAGGGGAAAATTTGTAGACCACCAATTTGAGAGAAAAATGTTCCAGAGCATGCAAACCAAAGGAAAATTTAGGGCAAAATGGTGCAAGCTCAAAAATGGCACCAACATCGGCTCCTGCTCAGGGGATGGGCACTCCCAATGAGTGCCACAAGAAAAAAAGAAGTAGACCAAGTGCCAAAAACAACCATTGGGAAACGGAGTCAAAAATGTAGGGCAGAAAAACCAAACCCAATCGACAAAAAATGGTTGCCAAGAACAGGGCAAACCACAAACCGACAAAAATAGCAAAAACAGAGCCAAAAACAAAGACTATACACTATACAAGTGGTGCATACCTCAAATTTGGGGATTAATCCAAGAAATGCTTCAGATTCCTACCATTAATAGGTAGTTCAAGCAATTCCCCATCTAATTCCTTGAGAAAAAAGGTATTTTCACCAATTCTGATATCAATGGAGTAAGGGCCCATCCACAATGCATCAAATTTACCATGTTTGCCCTTATCTTCATACCCGATATCTCATAACAAAACCAAGTCTCCAATATTGAAGGCCCTAGGAGTGACCTTCTTGTCAAACAATATTTTCAAATTTTCTCTAAATCTAACATGTCTTTGGTGGGATGCTCTTCTTTCTTCATCTAGCTCTACAATCTGATTAATCCTTGCTTCATATGGACTCACCTCTTGATCTTCAAGTTGTTGAACGAACTGAAATGAAGATAATTGCAGATGAAGGGGTAGCAAAGCTTGATTTCCATACACCAACTCAAATGGTCTCTTACCAAAGGTAGCTCTCTTGGCAGTGATTCTATCAACCCAAACTACAAATTTCATTGTTCACCCCATTTTCTCTTGTTCAACTCCAAGTTTCTCCTAATGATCTTCAACAATTTCTTATTTTTGGACTCATCTTATCCATTCCCTTAAGGGTTATAGTTTGAAGCATAAGTCATATTGGTTCCATACTCCTTGCACATTTCCATCAAGGGTTTAGCTCTGAAACACATGGCATTATCAGCAACAATCTTGACTGGCACACCAAATCTGCATATGATATGATTGAACAAGAAGTCCATAACAACTTGGCGTGTTGCTTTCTTGATGGGGATTGCTTCTACCCACTTGGTGAAGTAATCTATGGCTACAAGGATCCACTTATGTCCAACACTAGAAGAGTCTGAAATCTCACCAATGAAATCTATTCCCCATTGTTTGAAAGGAGCTTCAATTGATACAGTTGCAAAGGAAGGGAGCCTGAAGATTTCATTCTTCCAGAGAAATGTTGGTAGCTTTCACATTTTCTAACCAGTAGGGTTACATCTTTGAAGAGAGTAGGCCACCAATAACCAGCTCTCAAAATTTTGTGTGTTGTAACCCTTCCAAGAAAAGTGTCCTCCACAAACTCCCCCATGGAAATCAGCAACTATTTTGGGAGCTTCATCTTCAGTTATACATTTCAAGAGGACACCTTCAGGGTTCTTCCAAGCCATCCCAAAGTCAATGATGATGTATTTTTGAGAAGCCATCTTGAGGGCTCTTTTCTAATTTTTATTCAAATGATCATGGAAGCATAGGTGTCTGAGGTAAAATATTACATCCTTGTACCACTCAAAACTTACCAACTTCTCAAGAACATCTACCCTTTCTTCCTCTACTTCATTCACTTCCACAGTGCGCAAGTTGTTCTCACCATAAGCTTAGCAAGACCCAAACCTCTAACCAATTTTGTGGTTTGGATATCCATGTCATATTCCTACAATTTGTTCACCCATCTACATATTTTTCTTGAGATATCCATCTCTAATAAGACGTATTTTACCATGGTGTGGGGAACATAAGCAACAACTTTTGAACTTAAGATATAAGGCCCGAAAACCTTTTTGCTTTCACCAAGGAAAATGCTTGTTTTTCCATGATTGTGTATTTTAACTCAGCAGACAGTAAAGCCTTACTAAAGAAGGCAATAGGCCTCTCACCCCATCTTCATCCTTCGCAGCAAAATAGATGCAATGGTATTTTCGGAAGAAAAGGAGAAGATTTAGAAAGGCTTCTTGTAATTCGGAGCTTCCAATACAGTGTGCATGTTTCAATGCTTCTTTGATCCTTCAAAAGCCCGAATAGTAGTCTCCTCCCATTCGATAACTTGGTATTTCTTTAACATGCATGTAATAGGAAGAGTCAATTTAGAAAAATTAGACACAAACCTTCTAATGAAATTGATCTCGCACAAAGAAGGATTGGATGCCCTTGTTTTCTCTTGGAATTGGAACGTTGTTGATTGCTTGCACCCTCTCGGGGTCAATCATGACACCAGACCTTTGAAACAATGTGACCAAGCAACTTGTCCTTTTGCACTCCAAAATAGAACTTCTTTGGATTCAAAGAGACTCCAAATTCTCTACATCCGATCAACATTTTTTCCAAGTGCTGCAAGTGATCTCTTCTACTCCTTGAAAACACAAATCACATCATCCCGATAAACTACAATGAAGTCATTTATGTAACTAGAAAAATTAACATCCATTGCTCTTTGGAAGGTAGCTCCGAATTCATGAGACCAAAAGGCATTCTTACATAGACATATGTTCTCCAATGAGTGGCAAAGGTAGTTTTAAATCTTTCGACTCCTTGATAACAACTTGATTGTAGCGAGAAACCCTCCAAGGTGGACAATAGTTCAGATCCAGGTCACTAAGCGCAACATGTTTCCTATGTTTTTCAAAGGATAATTTTCTTTCAAAGGAATCTCTATTTAGATTTCTCAAGTCTACACAAAGTCTTATATCTCCATTTTCTTTCTAACTCGGCACAAGGTTTGCAACCCAAGATGAATACCTTGTGGGCTAAATGATCCCTTCCTCTTTCGGTTGCTTCAATTCATCTTGCATCTTCATGGAGAGGAGTGGATTGATTAGCCTCGATTTTGTCTAAAGGGCTTGGCATTTGTTTCAAGAGGAATCTCATGCTAAAACAAGTCCTCTTTGTATGCTTTCAGCTCTGAATAAGACCAAGCTAGACAACGTCCTAATATTTCTTCAATAGTTAAACATAGGACTAGTTTTCCTCTTTTTTAGATAGCTTCCCAACCAAACTTTTCTTGGTTTATCATTAGTGCCCAAGTTATGCTCTTTCAAATCCCTTGAGGTAAACATGTTTCTATTGATGATGCAATCAGCATTGTCAAAATTTGACTCAAGTGCAACAAGACCTCTAGGAATGGTGTTAGTTTTCAATTGGATGATATCCTTTCCAAACAAAGTATCTCTTCCTTCAGTCACACATACCATTGGTTCCCAATCAATATTCTGATTTGCAAACTCACCTTGATTTTGTAAGAACCTTTGCACTTGAGCATCATCATTAAACACTTACCAATGCTTGATGTTTTCAGGGACAGATGGCCTAGTTAACACTTCAATATTGTACTCACAATAAGGTGAAACAGTGCAATTTCTAAATCTTGACTGCAACACTACCAACTTGTCAGAAATAGCATTGAAACTTCTGTCATGATGTGCAATGTTGAAGGAATCAAACATCTCAATTAGATCCCAAACTACATGTTTGTATTCTTTCATCCGTTGATTTTTTGTATCATACAGTTTTCTTATTTTTTTGACAACTAGCTCTGAATCTCCTTTTGCAATGATGTCCTTGACACCATACTTCCATGCAATTCTCAAACCCAACAAAAAGGATTCATACTCAGCAATGTTGTTAGTACATTCAAAATTAAGCTTGAAGGAAAAAACAAACCCTTCCAAGCTAGGAGAAATCAGAATTATACCAGTACCATTTCCAAATTTGGAGCAAGTTCCAAGGGGAACCTAACTATTCAAGGCACTTTGAGTGATCCATCTTGTTCTCTTTTCCATCAGCAAACCCAACAAAGTTATCAACATCAACAATGAAAATAACACCTCATAGGAAGCATTGTTGGGATCTTCATAAGGTGTAACATCTTATTTTCTCTATAGAGCTTGACAAGGCTACCTTAAATGGGAATAGTGGAAAAATACATGTCCATTTAAACAAGTCTACCAACACTTGCAGCCCACTTTCTTTACAAAAGCATACCCCATTTGGCAAGGCAATCAACAATCACAACATCAAGTTTCAAATTCTTACCTAGATAGGCTACAAGTTGTACCACCAAACCCTTCACACAACCAACTACCGGCACTTCTCTTGAGTCCATGGCAATGGAATTTCCATAGGCTGTGTCACTTTGATATCCAACTCATTCATGACTTCTAGATGCATGACATTTCATGATGCACCGTAATCAAACATACAATTGTGAATTAGTATATCCTTTATGATCAAAGTTGTAAATAATGGATCAAAATTCAATTGGGAATCAACCAAGGATGTCCCCAAGTATACCTCATGTGTTTCTCCAAGATCCTCTAATGTTGGCGGTGTTTCAAGGTCTATAATGATTTGAGGAGGAGTTTCAACAACATTTATATTTCTACTTGGGGTACTCTTCTCCTCTTTCAATCCCAAGTAATCAAATGCTCTCTTCTTGTGCTCAAGAATCCTAAGTAACTCAATGATTGGAACACTCACTTTTATTTGGCTCAATACCTAGGCTCATCATATGGAACACTCTTTGGCAAGGCAAGATTAGAATGGAGACAAGCGAGATTCATTAAACGGCATGGGATTCTTGGCAATTTGGGCATGAGGAGGACTATAATTTTTGCTTGGGACAGCAGAGCTTTTGGAAGGTGTTTCTCTTCTAGGGTCATCTTTGGGAATACTTGTAAGCAAGGGTTTTTAGGTTTTTCTTGAGGCCCAACTCCCTTAACAACCTTACTCCTAGTGTTATACTCTTTCTCTTGAGCCACAACAACATTCATTAACAATTGTCTATCTTCCTCCGAAGGGATACCACCATCATACTTCTTAATCATCAAAGCTCTTAAGTATTCAAAGTCATTATTAGGAATCTCAAAATCTTGCACTACATCTACCTCAAGATTATGAGAGGGAATAAGGACTTGTACCCATTTGATGCAATCCTAAAAGGTTGCAACTATCCTTGCACTTATTACCTCAGTTGATGTTGCTCCTCCTTGTGAGCTTGAAGAACAACCCACCATGCAGATATCATCATCAGTACCATCATCATTATTAGCTTCACCATCTTGCTAGTCCACTTCACATGGAGGATGGGGTAGAAAACACCTATCACACCAATCAATATCAGCAACTTCCTCAACAATGTAGCAACCCTAGCAGTTAGGGGATCAGGTAACACTCTTCCTTCACGTTCTTGAGGATGTCTATTTGTAGACCCCATGGGTCCTTTCCCTCTATCATCAGATCTCTGATCACCCCTAGGATGATTGGAAAATATGTCATGGTTTTGTGCTTTTTGCTAACCTTGTGAAGTCTACCCAATTCCCTTCTCAACTCTTGCCAACTTGTAGGAAATCTCTTTGACAGCCCCTGCCAAAGTTTTCACAACCTCCTCTAAATCAGCACTTTTACTAGCTTGATTTTTTCAGGGTTTATCAACTTTACACCATCCCTCTTGAGAGGTTTCCCAACGGCCTTAATGTTATTTTCAATCTGCAGTGCCATGGTAAAGGCCTGCCTTAAATTGGTAGGGTTCTTGTCTCTTAAGTAGTAGGCTGCTTTCTTATCAAATGCATCTACATATTTGATTAAAAAGATTCATCACAAGGCCTCGATTAATAGGCGGTCTTTTCAATGTCTTGTTAAATATTGTATTAAAGTCATGCACTGATTCATTGGGGTTCTTCTTGATATTCTCAAATTTAGACAAGAGAAATCGAGGATCACTCTTGTCACCATATTGCAATCTGAATGCATTCTACATTTCAGTCCAAGATTCAATAGAATTATCGTGCAAAGCCTTGTACCAATCCTAGCATCCTCCTCTAAAGTGAAGACAAACAATTTAATGTACACATCCTCAAATACAATTTCAAAATCCTCCATCATATTAATAAAGAGTTTCAAATGTTGATCACCTATTATGGCATTATTCCCTTAGGACTTTGGCAATCTACTTCTAACATCCTAAGGCACAACATTAGGATAACCAGCCATTCCCCTAAAATTTATTGGGCCAAAGGTATTGACCACAAATGGAGGCCTAGGTGGAGGCTGAGACATGCTATCTGGTGGAGGTGATCTTGGGGGTGATCAAGTTGATGAGGAGTGCGAGGTCTATGGGGCTCAAGAATGTGGTTCACAAGATTGGTATTCTCTAGCCGCTGATTTTCTTGGAAATTTTTACTAGAATTTAAACACACAGTGCATTGAAGAAGGAAATCACCAGTATAGCAGAAGGACCTTCACTAGTTGCATTAAATAAGTTTATGAGAAGATTGCTTGAATCGAATCACTGAACAAGAGTGATAATCCTCTATTAAAGGCTGATCTCTCTCACCAATGGATATTACTTTGCTTGATGTCCGACCTTCAACAACATTCCAAACTTTTCTTTCCTCTAAAACTGTCTTTCCCAATTCTTGAAAGAACTTTCTGCTTGGGTCCCTCCCGAAGAGAGATCTTCTTCCTTCCAGTTTGCAGAGATTAGCAACACCAAAAACAAATGACGAAGTTAAGACACTAGTATTTATCAAGATCAAAATAGCATGGATTCGCCACTAAGGACTTTCACCCTAGTTGTGTAAATACACTAAAATACTCTGTCAAATACCTAACAAAGACTGAAAATCTTGCCAAACTTTATAGATCGACCTTCCTTTTCTTGAATCTATTAACCATGAATGCAAATGTAGTGTAACTACTGCTGAAACTCGATAAAATTACGAGATAGAGTTTGAAACCTTTACATACACCTTACAAATCTGAGTATAGAATGATGTTTTAACAAATATATTTGTAGAGAAAACTTGCAAGAGACATTACCGTGGTTTGATATGCATTCAAATATTTCAAATATGTATGATCATGGATCAAATTGAACTAAGAATCTCCCGAAATGACGCCACTGGTGTTAGTACCCAAATTTGTTCTCCTTTTCAATCTGAGAAACATCAAAGATATGGCATGAAGCTTGAAGACAGATGGATCATGGTGTGTGTCATTTTGTAGCCGGGGATATGATCTAACTGGCACTCAGATTTGTGGAGAGATGGATAGCACTCAAATAGGACTTGATCTTTTCCTAATTGTTTTAGGTTGTGCCTTTCAACCAAGGTAAGATGACCTATTTTGTAACCCTCAAATGGTGAAGGAGATGAAGATATCCCTCAATTTTTGCAAATAGTATGAAAAGGGCCTTGGGAAAATATGATCAACACTCCAAATTTGACTTTCACAAGTTGTCACTTCAATATTATGGAGATACTTTCAATGCAAGACAAGGGTTACTGAAGAAATTTTGAAATCCTGATCTGTTTTGCATACTTTAGCAAATGGATTTTGATCTTCTGTGGGTATACAAGTCAAAACAGGGGTAAGACAAGGTAGGATTAGTTGTTTTCAATGATTTTTGGATGAAATTTTAGATAAGACAAACCAAGGTCCACCAGACTCTTTGAGGATTTCAAAAAAATATGGAGAAACTTAACAACAGAAAGTATCAAAATGGTTAATCATCCCTTCAACCAGGATATGTGCATCAAATGGAGGCCCAAATCTGCACTTTTCCACACAATCTTTGATCATCTATCACAAAAGCTTGAGTTAGAATGAACTAATGAGTCATTTAGCAATCACTATTTAATCATGACCTAAGGTACACCCAAAGGTTTATAAACAATCTCTGAAGTCAAGGAAGGTAAAGTGATTTTAAATTTGTTTATCTCTTTATCAAATGAAAGCTCTTCTGAATGTGAGATTGCAAATGCCCCTAAACTATCACAAGAAATGATACCATGTATGATCAAGAGAGATTTTAAGCACGAGACTACAACAGAAACAAGAAACACAAATTTTAAATGCATTCTAAAACATAAGTGTATGCAAATTTTGCCAAGAGACAACACAAAATAATCCAGAAATGATCAAATTTATCAGCAGGGGAATGTTTCAAGAACAATCTCAGAGCTTGTTGATGACTTTACAACTAAAACCAACTCAACAAGATACAAATTTGATGCAAAAAGGAATTATAAATGGTTCTCAGGTGGTTTCTCAAAGAATGGGCTTCTTCCCAGATTTTCCCGTGAAATTTTTAGTTTTCCAGGATTCTTTAAAATCTTCCAACCCTTTGCATGACAAATTCATGCAATATATAGCTTTCAATCACCTTCGATCCTTCTTTCCCAAGAAAAGAATATGCCAAAGGATAAAATTTGCTACAAAAATTCCTCATGATTCGCAGACAGGGACGTTTAACAGAACACATCCAAAAAGTTACCAGTTGTCTCAAAAAGAGATGAATCATTGCAAAATTTGCATCATTATCCATTGTGGAGGCATGTTTTTCATCTCCAAAGCATGTAGACCCCTTCCTTTCATTATTTCATCCTTATCCCTCCAAAATTTGACTATGTAAATTTGTTATTTGATATTTTACGTTTTTGGACGGGTTAGGGAAAAAATTCATTTCAAAAACATCTATGATCTGCAAATTGATCCTTAAAATCAATTGCATTGGTCCTTGCAGGCACAAATGACATGAATTGGCAAAAAAAAAGATCAAAATCGATGTAAAAATGTTAGTGTGAGTTATCCTATGTGTCCTCCTCTCATGTTGGAGGTTCATCTCACATGGGTTAGGTTTAGGGTTAGGTTTAGGGTTTCATATGTGTCATGCACTAGGGTTACTCAACACCCTATATGTACCCCTTTTCTATTCATTTATGAGCATGCCAAGACACTCTAATGTCTTTCCTCTATGCAAGCTTTGTTTCTGTTGAGCGAGTTCTTCCATTACTGATCATTTTTTTGCTCGCTATCGTTGGAGCTTTCACGATTCCGTTGGAGTACAACTACTTCGTGGTGCCTCGTTTTCGATTCGATTCTCGCAAACTCTTTTCATGGTATCAGAGTTGAGATCGGGTAAACATGCACTCGATTTGTTTTTTGTTGCGATTACTCTTACTTGGTTTCGTTATTTTACTCTGCATGCAAGTCTTTTGATCACTATTTTCTTGAAATTATCTTGCAAATATCTCTAACAAGCTTTCTCGGAAAAAAATTTTGTGTTTTTTTCTTGTGCATGTGCAGGTTTTTTCAAAATACCTTGAGAAATCAGGTTTTTCTGCTCTTTTTTGTTGGATGTATCAAAATCCAAAATAGAGATTCCTTTCATTTATTAAAATGGAAGTGAAATTTTTTTAAGATCTCTGGTTTTTGCAGGATATTTGTCTATGCATGTTGTCTGTGGTTGCAGGATCTTTGAGTTCTTCAGTCGTGGTTGCTCATCAATGAACTGTTGTCCCTCTGACCATTTTTGGACTGTTTTCACGCACGGCCTACACTTTTTTCATTCATTCCTAGGCATTTTTAACCTCTGCCACGTTTTTTTGCTTGCAAGGGCATTTTCAACAACACAACCACGTTTTTTTGCTTGCAAGGCGTTTTCAACAACACAGCCACGTTTTTTTGCTTGCAAGGGCGTTTTCAACAACACAGCCACGTTTTTTTGCTTGAAAGGGTGTTTTTTTTGTTGGCAACAAAAAACGCGGCTGTAACTCCTAGGCGTGGCATGTCCCTCATACAGTTGCCTCTGGTAAGTCGTTTTTCTTTGGAACAGTCGTTTTTAGGTTAGTTTTCATTAATCTTACTCAAACAATAAAAAAACCACTGCTTTTTACAAAAACGGCCTGAGTTTTCTGTTTGATTAAAAGCTTCCTTTTAAAACACAAAATCAAACAATCTCTTTTTTAGTATGCGTTTTAAATCACCAAATCTTTCTTTATTTAAAAGATACTTTCTAAAAATGCATTCAATCTTTATTTGTTTAAAAATCTTCATCTAAAATTCCTTTTTTAAACGCCTTCTTTCTAACACTTGTAAGTTTTAGAAACTCTTCAAAAAAGTGCTTTATTCAGTGATTTGTTTAAATTAAAGCCTTTTTCAAAATTCAGTAGATTTAATTACATTAGATCTAATTTTTATTTCATTAACATTATTTAAACACTATTTTCTTAGGCATTATAAAATTTGGTCTATTGGCTTATTGTATTTTTAACCTTCCATCAAGTGCCAAAGATGAAGGGTGAGGTCCAGGATAGGCAGGTGGCTAATCCCCCCCAATACAAACAAACCCTATCTCAAATTCCATGTCATTTCCAATGGGCATACATAAGACACCTTTTGCATGCGTTTAGGGTGCTTTTTTAATCCATTTGCAGCTTATTGGATTTTTCTCATCAATTGCGGGAATTGTTTTTTATTATAACTTTTGACTCGTTGCTCAATTTTGAGCACTTCTTTAGTCAAAGTTGCATGTTTTTTCACACTCTAGATGATGGGATCATTATCTTTGTAAATGCACCGGTTTTATAAAGTGCCGCATTCTTGGGGTGTCTTTGTTTTTCTTATTTCATCTCATTCTTTTGAGATTTGTTCTATTCCTTTTTTCGTGGACTTGTGAGTGCATCGACACGATCTTACGACAAAGGATTCTTTCATCTGACGTGAGATGCTTTTTCTCACCACCGTGGTTGGCTTTCGCCTCCTTTCTATTTTTGCTTGTGCTTGTTTATGTTGTCCTTTTTTTTTGTGCTACACGAAGCACCGTTGTGGTCTCCTCTCTTTCCTGTTATTACGCTAATTGCAAGATGAGTTACCAAGTGTTTCAAACCACACACACGAACCTGATTGTAATCAACACACTAACCTATACAGTGCCAAAAGCAGGGGGGTTGTTATTGTCCCGGTGGTTGTGTTTCTTTTCTACATTTCTTTCTCTCTCTCTCACTATAGATGTAATTTCAATTCCTTTGCTTACGCCGTTCAAATTTTTCGAATGGAGATCAAAAATAATAATGAAACTAAGGGGTAAAGGGTTATTCTCGCATCACCATGGGAACTGAGATTGAACCAGATGACGAACCTAAAAAATCTAAGTGGTTAAACCGTAGTGATGAAGCTTTAGGTCTTCTTTGCATGTCCATTTCTCCTGACTTGCTCTTCCACATTGAGGCATCTGAAACACCTAAATTTGTGTGGAAAATGCTAGATGTGATGTTTGGACAACTAGATGACATGAGAGTGCATGAGTTGGAAAACGAACTACTAGGGTTAAATCCTAGTGACTTTGAAAACCTACAAGCCTTCTTCTCAAAATTTGTCCACATTAGATTATTGTTAAAAGGATGTCAAGTAGAAAAGAAATATTCTCAATTGATCTTGTCGATTCTCTCTAAGCTAGGTCCCAAATATTCTGTCTTCATGTCAACTTTCTACGCTACAAAAGCTGCTTTGGGTGATACTTGGATGATGCCCTCCTTTGACTGTTTTTTTGTCCCAAATCATTCAAGAATAGGACAAACTCATTCAAATGGGGTCTCTCAAGTCTAAGTCACATGCCCTTGTAGCAAGTACTAGCAAAGGAAAAAAGACTGAAAAGAAGAAAGAAGCAAAGGATCAACCAAAGAAAGAAACCAAGAACAAACCTAAAATGACACAGACACTTCAACTTCGAGCACGAGGCACGAGAAAAGCAAGTATTTGTGTTCCTATTGCAAGAAGACTAGTCATGATGAGCAACACTATTTTAAGAAATAGATTGATCACTTATCTCATTTACTTGAGAAAAATAAAATAAGTGTTCCTGAATCCATAAAACAAAGTGCTCCGAAGGCCGAGTCTTCTGCTGCAAAAGGTACTAAAAATGATAAGAAGAAAGGAAATGCCCTTGTAGCCAAAGTTGCTCCTTCATCAACATGGATTATAGATTCCGGTGCCTCACACCACATGGGTTCTTCGCATGTTGAGTTTTCCAACATCGAACCTTGTGGAATGTCCCAAATCACGATGGGTAATGACACGAAAGTGTCGGTTTCTAGTAGTGGATCGGTAGAGATGGATGGGGGAACATTTAACCAAGTGTTGAGTGTTCCTGATCTCTCTACCAATCTCCTATTAGTTTACCAAATTACTCACCTTGGTGAAGGAATGCGAGTAGAATTTGGTCCTAACTCGGTGATCATTCGTGAGCTTAACAATGACACTATAGTGGCTGAGGGAAAGGCAAATCACCGTTCACGGTTGTACACCTTCTCCCAATTTACTTCTGATTCTACACCCACTGCCTTGCTCACTCATGCAAATTAGGTTAGTAAGCTATGGCATGAGCATTTTTAACATCTAAATTACTGCTACCTTGAACAATTGAGTCAAGACAAAATGGTCAACGGGTTGCCTCGCATCAAGTTTTCTAAGGGTCTTTGTGAGGTTGTACCCTTAGAAAGCATCCTAAAAAGAACTTTGACAAAGGAAAGCACGGAGAGCCACTCATCCCTTGGATCTTGTTCACGGCGATGTTTCTAGTCCATTTCCTTCTCCTTCATTTACTATATCTCTTTATGTGCTAACCTTCATTGAAGACTATTCGTGATATACTTGGGTATATTTTCTTAAGCTTAAGTTTGAATTCTTTGAACATTTTCAAGACTTTAAGGCTCTTGCTAAGAAACAAGCGGAACGGTCTATCAAGGTTCTTCGAACTGACAATGGAGGTGAATATGTAAACAATAGGTTCGTGGATTTCATACTATCAAGGGATTTCTCTGCAGCATATAGTTGCTTATATCCCTTCGTAGAATGGAGTCGCAGAAAGAAAGAACCGTACTCTGAAGGAGATGGCCACTTGTATGATTTACTCAAAGTCTCTTTCCTCACAAGTATTGGGACAAAGTAGTGAATTGTGCAAATTAAATTCAGAATCTTGTTCCACACAAGGCAGTAAGAGGGATGACACCCTTTGAATCTTGGTTTGGATGCAAGCCTGATGTTGAGCACTTTCAAGTCTTCGGATCCAAGGCTATGGCTCGGATTCCCAAGAAGAAACGCAAGGCCTTGGAACCACAATCCAAACCTTGTATCTTTGTAGGGTATCTTGATTGTGTGAAGGGATATTGATTGACAAATTCTACTTCTCATGAGCTATATATTGAGAGAAGTGTTAAGTTCGATGAGTCTTCTTCGACTTCTACTTCTCCACCTATTGAGGTTCTTCAGCTCACTGATTCAAATTCTAACTCATCAGATGATGATACTGTTGAGTGTGCTCCTCTTCTAGATCCTCCCGACCATCAGACCTTTGAGTCTTTTGATTCTGATAGTAGTGATGATGAGGACTATGTCCCTTCTCACTCAAGTGAAGAATCTTCCGACTCTAAGCCTGATCCTCCTGGTCCCCTTTGGGCTAGGAAAACTTTGTAAAGTCATCGGAGATACTTCGGATATGAGACGTACTCGCTCAGATTTTGTTAGACCCCACTCTTTCTTTGCCTCTGCTTCTGATCCATAGTCTTTCCGGGAGGCTTCTAGTATTCCTAAGTGGGATTCTACCATGGATGAGGAGTATTCCTCTCTCATGAAGAACGATACTTGGGATCTCACCACTCTTTCGAAAGGAATAAAAATCGTTCGGTGTAAGTGGGTGTTCCGAACAAAGTATGGAGTAGATGGAGACGTTGAAAAGTTTAAAGTGCGATTAGTAGCTAAGGGTTTCTCCCAAATAGCTGGGGTTGATTATACAGAAACCTTTACTCCGGTTGTGAAGATGAATTCTATTCGACTGACCCTAGCCATTCTTGTGTGCGAATGATGGAAATTCCATCAAATGGACGTTAAGAGTGCCTTCCTTCATGGTGACCTAGAGGAAGAGTTCTATATGGAACAACCTCTGGGTTATGTCTAATATTCCTCCCTCATTTGTAAGTTAAAGAAGTCTCTTTATGGCCTTAAACAAGCCCCTTGGGCTTGGTATGCCAAGACGGACTCCTTCTTAATTACATCAGGGTTTACTAGGTGTCACTCTGATCCAAATGTTTATATTCTATGGCAAGATGACTCCATACTCATTCTTGTTCTATATGTTGATGACTTGTTGATCATAGGTAGCTCTTCCTCTATTATTGATTCTGTGAAGATTTCCTTAGCCAACAAGTTCTCCATGATTGACTTAGGTTTGCTTCATTACATCCTTGGGATCCAGTTTTCAAAATCGACTTGAGAATTTTGATTTTGCAACCTAAGTATGTTCTTGGTTTGTTAGCTCGATTTAAGATGTCCGATTGCAAGTCTTCTCCTACTCCTTTTCTTTCGGGGTTAAGTAGGTTTCAGATTGCTCTACTCCCTTGGTTGATGGTACTCTTTACCGATAGTTAGTCTGGAGCTTGATCTACTTGACTCACACTCAACCGGATTTATCATATGTTGTTGGGATCGTGTCCGCATTCATGCGAAGCCACATGAGCTGCATTGGAAAGCAACTAAACAGATCCTTCATTATGTTCATGGAACTTATGTTGATGGCATACACTATCATGGAGGGGTTGATATTGACTTGATTGGATTCACAGATTCTGATTGGGCCGTGACTTAGATCATCGAAATCTACTTACGCTACGCTTTCTCTCTTGGTTCAGTCCTACTAGTTGGTCTAGAAATAAGAAGAATGCAATTGCGATATCATCTATAGAGGTAGAATATAAAGGAGCAGTTAACGCTACCATAGAAGCTATTTGGATACAGGGTATTCTGACAGAGTTTGGCATCCACTTTCGGTGGCCTACCATTATCTATTGTGATAACACGAGCACAATCTCTATTTGTAGAAATCCAGTTCAGCATCAGCGGATGAAGCACATTGAGATCCATATGCACTTCATACGGGAGCTTATTCATGATGGTATCATCAACATTCGAATGACTTATCGGATTGTAGATTTATTCACCAAGCCCTTCACTGAGATGAAGTTTCTTCACTTACGGTCTCTCCTTGGGGCGAGGTCTTCTGCAGCTGCCCATCTTCTTCGGGCTATGTAGTCCTTTTTCTTCTTCTTCTTCTAGGAAGATTGTGTTTGTATATGGGCACCTTATCAGGCCTTTAGTTGTCAGGACCTATTAGCACATCTTTCTTAGTTTTTTAGGAGTGTCTTCCTCTTCCGTCTGACTCATCATAGCCACTACCCCAGCTTCGATGAAGGGGGTGTTAGTGTGAGTTATCCTTTGTGTCCTCCTCTCATGTTGGAGGGTCATCTCACATGGGTTAGGTTTAGGGTTAGGTTTAGGGTCTCATATGTGTCATGTAATAGGCTTACTCAAAGACCTTATATGTACCCCTTTTCTATTCATTTATGAGCATGCCAAGACACTCTTGTTGTCTTTCCTCTATCTGAGCTTTGTTTACATTGAGCAAGTTCTTCCATTACTAATCATTTTTTTTTCTTTCTATCGTTGGAGCTTTCATGATTCCTTTGGAGTGCAACTACTTCATGGTGCCTCGTTTGATTTGATTCTCGCAAACTCTTTTCATGGACATCTCCAAACTTTCTGGAGCTCAAATGGCGGCTAAACTGAAAAATGCACAATTACCATTGATCTTCCTTTATCCTTTAATCTGAGCCCTCCACGTGTCACAATGTGATTGGAAATGGGCTTGGGATCACTTTTTGACATTTTAACACTTTTGGAAAAATTTAAAAATTTGACATTTTTCTCCGCCCCTCCGCCCTTTGAAAATGAGCTTGACACGTGTCCCAATGTGGGTCCCATTAGAATCGTAGACCGATTCTACACATTTCCACATTTTTTGTAAGAAGGATGTTTTTCCAAATTATCCCCACATCTCCACCCTTCTGCCCTTTGCTTCTGATATGGGTCCTAGCAGACCTATGCCCCAAATTTTTATTTTATACCTATTTTGCCAAAAAGGTAAAATTTCCATATTTTCCCGTGGACCCGCATTGCGCCTCCGACCTTGCCACGTGTTCAATCGGGATTTTCTATGGAGCATTGCTTCAATTTTTACCTTAACCCATTTTTCCAAAGAGTCAAAAAATTCCCTTTTCCTCCGGGAGCCCGCTGATCCGTCTGCAAGCTTCAACTTTCCTCTTTGTCGGGGCCGCACTTCCTTTTAGAATTTTAGTCCATTTTTCCAAAAAGGCAAAATTTCCAAATTTCCCCAAAAAGCTTGAACCTCTATTTTTCCATCATGAGAAAAAAATACGAACAAGGCATTAATTCAACTTAGCGGGCCCATGACCTTTTTCATCACTTTAACATTTTTACCCCAAAAGGAAAAAACTTCAAATACCTCCGCAGCTCTGCCCCTCCACTATTTTGACTTTTCTAACTGCCATGTGTCACCCTCGATTAGCTGAGGGCCTATGGACCTGTGGGGACAATTTATACCTTTTGCCAAAAACACAAAAAAAATGCTAAGTTGCTCGAGCAGACCTGCCGAACCCTATCCAATCACAAACGGCCACTTAGGAGAAGATGTTTGAGCTAAAATTTGACGGGAAAAGGATGCCCATATGACTTTCAAAAAATAAAGAAATTGCCAATGATTTCTGAAGAAGAAATTGATGGGAAAATGATGCCCGTCTAACCATCAAAACACATAAAATGCCAGGGATGCCCTAGAATTCGATTTTTCACTAAGGACGACAAATTTCTCGAAATTAAACCAACTAAAACATGTTTTTAAAGCATTTTTTATCATGGAATTGGATTTTCAATGGCATACAAGTTCAAATCGATCAATTTTAAACTTCCACGATTGGGCAAAAAGGAAAAATGGCAAAGCTCAGTAGAATATGGAAAAATAGGGCACAAAACAGGGCACACATGCAGATTTCTTTCAAATTGGGGCAAAAAAACAAGTTTGTGAGCATTTCAAAGCATCCAAGCAAGAGGGGAAAAGTTGTGACAGACCACTAATTTGAGAGAAAATGTTCTAGAGCATGCAAACCAAAGGAAAATTTAGGGCAAAATGGTGCAAGCTCAAAAATGGCACCAACATAATAAAGAGTTGAAAGGATGTTCCTCAAAAGGTGAGTCTACTTCAAAAGATTCATTTGCAAAATAGTTAAGGATGTATTAAATGGGTATGAATCTCACTCTTTAGAAAGAATAGATAATGGGAAAGTGTGAGAAATATCTCAAACAATCTATTTCTGTCACTTCACACCATTTATCATAATTAAAAGTGGTTGGAAAATGGTTCGAGAAAGGCCTCTTATCTTCTTCTCCTCCTATATATTGTAATGGTAGGTTTTCAAAAAGAAATTGGGAGTTAGCCAATTTTTGTTCTTTGTCTCGGTTCCTCTTCCATAAAACGTAGGGGCCTAGAGCTCGAGCTTTGTAATAGCACTCTTGCCTCTTATCTATTGTAATACTATGCACATTTTTGGAGTAATATAATATGTCATGTGGTGCATTTTTCCATCCTTTGCATATTTGTGTTGTCTCTGATAGCCTTTATTTCGACATGGGTATATTGTGCATGTTTATAATTTTATTACTATCTTCAGAATTTTTTCTTAAGTAGTTCAAAGTAGTGTTCTATGTGAATCTTCTTTGTCCTGTGGTGCATCTCATCCACCCTTTTCATTTCTCACCTTTTCCCTATTTCAGGAAGTTACATTCTGAGTTAACTCCTTCACTTTTTGGCGTATCGCTCCCATTAAGTTTTATGTTTTGTTTCATTTTCTCTAACCCTCATCTCACACTACAAAGAAGATCCAACTTCTTTAAAATTTGGAGGTCACCTTAGGGTGCACGTCCCACTAACCTAAGGTTTCCTACAACTCGACGGATCATGCGTAAGTAAAATCGTCAACAATTTTCTGGCACACCGGTGGGATAGTTTAAGCACCTTACCATTGCATTTCATTGATTTGGTGTGTTCTTGGTGAGATTTATCCTTTGGAGGCACATGCAAAGCACATCCGGAAACTCGTATGGTATGAGCAACCCATTCTATAAATAATTCATTCTTCCTTTCATCCATCTCCATTCATCTTTCTTTCCACATCCTTCCTCCCTCCATCATATGAATTCATATAATCATGAATTCATTCCAGCAATGGAATTCACATTTTTGGTAGTATCATTAGTATCTAATGAGCTCCATGCCTTCTCCAAACCAAGGCATAACCAGTTTCAAAGTCACTATGGTGACCCAAATGAGAAAATCCAAGATCCTTTTAGCTATGAAACCAATCAAAGACACAAGAACACATTTGGTGACAACGGTCAAATGCAGTACATTGGTCTACTAGAGAAGATAACTCAAATAAAGGTAGGCATGGTTCAATCTCAAGATATAGCGCAAATGGAGGCATTCAAAATAGGATGCAAGGCACCTTGTCCATGGGTCGGCCATGTTCCTAGACATTGTAGCTCGCATGAGAAGCTTGGCTTCTTAGAAGAAAAATTTCCTCCACTTATGCAGTGGATTGAAGGTATTGAAATATATGGGCAAAGCATGAGACAACCTTGTCGATGGGTAGGTCAATCACCAACTCTTGATTCACCTCCCATTCCACCCCAAGTTTCACCATATCATATTGCTCCAAATGTTGAGTTCCCTTCTCCATCTCTAAGCCATCCATCCCACCCCCCTCTTTTCTTCGAGAAGCTATACCTCCCATACCAACAAGAAACATCTCCAAATCCAAAAGAAGAGGAGCATATGGTGGGAAGTGAGACAAATTCGGGAGTATCCGAATCATGAGTCGAGTTCTCAAAACATTTTGGATCCCTTCCCCATTTATCCTTTCCACATATCGAGTTTCTATAAGAGTTTTGTCTAACGAAGCTTCATATTGCAAGATGAAGCTACACATGATGGAGAATTTGCAGACTCAAAACCATCATGCAAGAGGGGGAGACCTTGGCATAGCAAGAAGACAATAAGCTTGATTTCTTATTATATTTGGGGAATGCCTTGGTGAAGAAGATCCCGTAGAAATTATAACCTTTGTTGCTTCATCAACCCCGCAACAAAAAAACATCATGTTTCTTATGACAGTTCCTCTGGATCAAATTTAGGGGCTCTAGAAAGAAGTATCATTGAAATATTTTTTCTTTCAATCAAAGAGCCTGGATTTTCTGGCAAAGCTACTAAAAAGGGGGAGGTGAAAGAAGATAGGGATGACACCATTGAGGAATGTCTATAAAAGGGCATTGTTTTAAAGCTCAAAATTTAGAGCGATGGGTAAACACAGAAATTCAAACCCCACCCCATCAAGATTTTGGCCACACTAGAGCCAACGGAAAATCTAGCACCATTCATGCTCATTTCAGAGCATGAGGATGATCTTCAAAGCCCCATGGGTTAGCTATGATGCCTCCAACCAAAAGATAAGCATCTTGAGGAGGTATTCATCCTATTTTTGATACCACGGGTGGAAGGGTGAAAGGTAATTTTTCACTCTTATTACAGGCCATATCTATTGCTAAATTAATTGCATGGCCGCACTTTATAAGGAAGGGAAGTTATTTCTCCCTACCTGTTTCAAGTTTTGTTTAGCTTCTCCAAAGTCTGGTTAGCATAGGAGTAGGAGTAGATTGCTTTTGGTAGAATAAGTGCTTGTGCACACTTTGCATGACTCATTTGAGGCATGTATGATTTGTCTCTTTTGTATATAGCTTGTGTTTGTATTACTCCATAAAATGCACCACTCTCCAATGTTCATAGTAAGGGAATTCACATTTTCCTATAACGGTTGTAAACTTCACTTCAAACAAATGTAGAGCAACTAAAATTAGTCAAGGGGGTGACTTTGCGGATTCTTCAATTTTCTACTCTCACAAAACAAGTTGTAGAGTTTTCCTTATGAGAGTAGGAAGGCACAAGGATCAACTAGCGGTTGTAGAGGCTCGAAAACCCTTTAGATACTGTGAACCAAGGTTCATATTAGCTCATAACATAGTCTTGGGCCCAATGAATAGTAGAATATTATGGGTTCTTTCCATTTAGTAGGCTAATGGTCCCTGTGAGTTGCCAAACTGTTATCTAAATTTTGTTTCCCACTAAAATTAGATAACAAGCATATTCCTACTGAATTGACCAAGTAAGCTTTAAGGTTCTGCAGATTCAAATCCCACTAGGGGTCAATCCTTTGGAAACATGGAAGGAAGACTTAGTCGAATCAATGATAAAAACTAATTTGGGACAAGCCAACTCAAAGGAAAGCAATAGGATTGCGAGATGGTGCCAAGTGTCACCTTGGCGCAAGTTCCGAAAAGTAAAAGATAGAGGAAGCCTCAAAACCCCACGGGACTTACACGTGGAGTCAACTATAAGTGACCCATCCAAGGAAAAATTCTTCACATTAATATGTGGTAGGTTCATTACTTACTCAAAGCAGAGTGACAAGATCACAGACAACACCAAATGTCACCAAAGACACTTCCAAAAGCTAAAAATAAAGTATAGACCCTCGAGAAGCGCTTGGCCTCCACATGGATCCCACTACAAATGGACTCCAAGATTGAAACAAGTTACAAAATATTGGTGATAATCCAGATACCACATATGGGAAATTATGAAGCCTGTCTAAAAGTTTTAAATGCTCAAGATATTTTCAAAAGATCAAAGGAAAAGGTCATTCGGCTTGTCTTTTCAATAAACAAAGTTAATGCATAGTCCTGTGTGAAGGGTGCGAACCTGTGAATACTCAATTTGTTCACCTGCATTCAAAAGGTCATTTTAATAGAATGAAAAAATAGGCGTCGCTTGAATCATGAGCCCAGGACCCGATGCATAAGTGATTAAAATATCCAAATATGTAATAAAGAGATGAAAGGATGTTCCTCAAAAGGTGAGTCCACTTCAAAAGAGTCGGTCACAAAATAGTTAAGGATGTATTAAATGGGTATGGCTCTCACTCTTTAGAAAGAACGGATAATGGGGAAGTGTGAGAAAGATCTCAAACAATCTATTTTTGTCACTTCACACCATTTATCATAATTAAAAAGTGGTTGGAAAATGGTTCAAGAAAGGCCTCTTACCTTCTTCTCCTCCTATATATTGTAATGGAAGGTTTTCAAAAAAAAAATCGGGAGTTAGTCAGTTTTTTCTTCTTTGTCTCAGTTCCTCTTCCATAAAAGGTAGGGGCCTAGAGCTCTAGCCTTCTTTTCTTCGATCTTTGTAATAGCACTTGTACCTCTTATCCATTGTAATACTTGTACATTTTTTTAGAGTAATATAATATGTCATGTGGTGCATTTTTTCCATCCTTTGCATATCTGTGTTATCTTTGATAGCCTTTATTTCAACGTGGGTATACTGTGCATGTTTATAATGTTATTACTATCTTTAGAAGTTGTGCTTAAGTAGTTTGAAGTAGTGTTTTGTGTGAATCTTCTCTAGCATGTGGTGCATCTCATCCACCCTTTTCATTTCTCACCTTTTCCCTATTTTAGGCAGTTGCGTTTTGAGTTAACTCCTTCACTTTTCGGTGCATTGCTCTTGTTAAGTTTTATGTTTTGTTTCATTTTCTCTGACCCTCATCTCACACTATAGAGAAGAGCCAACTTCTTTAAAATATGGAGGTCACCTTAGGGTGCACATCCCACTAACCTAAGGTTTCCTACGACTCTAATGGTTCATCCACAAAAAAATAGTCAACATTAATATTTATCAATCCAAATTATATCAAAATAATGGAGAAAATAAGTTATTACAATTGGTGTGAGGGTAATTTTTCATTTTATTATTTATTATGAACTACCCTCACTCATGGTGAGTCATATCACTTAGGTGAGTCATAGGTCTTTAGGTGAGTCATTAGGAGTTATATGACGAATGAAAGATTTTTTCATATGCTTCATAGACCATATGTCATATGGGAGTTACATACCATTCTTGTATTATAACTCCCACTCCTATTTTGGAGGTATAATCGGTCCCTACATGCGAGTTACACAACACTCCTTTTATGTACTTATCTTAATTTGATTTATGAGCATGATGAGTAGACTTTTTATTTTTTCAAAATTTCCAAAGAGCTAATTATTGCTAATTTACTTGTATTTTTGTGCTTTTGTAAAAAGTGAAACTCTCGTCGATGTGTATTCATTCGGATTATCTTTGTGCCTTTTTGCATGGTATTAGAGCTTAGATCTTGGTAATCATATCACTCATGGTTTCATTGTTGATTACTCTCAATTTCATGATTTTCTTAACTCCTTTTGCAAGTTGTATCTACTATCTTTTGTAAAAATTAATATTGTTCTAGGTTAATCTTGGTATTCATGGATTTTGTTACTTTTTGGTGTTTTTTCAAGTTTAGGGTTTTCACTACTAGATGTAGTTAGTTACACTTAAGTTTGGTGGTGGTTCTAAGTTTGCTTGACCATCCCGCCCAACTTGTCCCCTTCCCAACTCACCCCCAAATCGGTGAGTTACCCCATCCACCTCATGCAACTCCTACTCTACAACTCACTAGCTCGATTCTCTACTTCAACACTTTGATCCGAACCACACCTAGACCCAAATCATTATCTCATCTCTCTTCCTCATCCATCAACTCTTTGAATCTACATCGAATTGGCCTTGATCCTCCTTGCTCGTCAACTTGAGTCACTCCTTCTCTACATCAACCTCTTTCAAGATCCACTTCACCTCATGTAGCATTACGTCCTGCCAACCTACCCCACGAGATCTTTCACACCTAACCGAGCTCACCCAACTCGGATCCCCGAGCTCCTTCCTTTCACTTTGACTCAACTTGGTCTTTACACCTTTATCTCCTTTTGGAGCTTCATCTTGCTCTAAACCAATCTCCCCATCTCGGATCCTCAATATCCTTCCTTGCACGCTAACTCAAGATCTCTTCTCTATACCAAAGCCATCATCTTGTAGTTTTGATTCAACCTATCATCTCCTCACTTAGCTCTACATTTCTTCATATTGATTTGTCACACAACCTCCGAGCTCCTATTCATTATCTCATCCACCCTTTTCTCGGTCGTTACCGCATCTCGCACCGGTTAGTCACTATCCTCTCGAGCCACATGCTCTCTCCTCATTCCATTACACTCGAACTTAACTCACCTCGGGACCAGATTCACCATTTGTCTCAAGATGCCAACCCTCCACTTGGCTTAGTCAACCCACCATTTAACCCTTTTCAAAATTTGATCATGTTTTTTTATCTCCTAGTTTTTTAAATATAAACCATAGTTAAAACTTAGTTTATTTTTTTAAAATTATAGTGTTAATTAAATCTATTAGTGAATTTTGTTACAAATTGGGTCATATTGTAATTTTTTGGTTTATCATTAATAGAGGACCATTATACTTAGTGAACTTATTGTAATGGGTCTCTTATTATTCTCTGTGAGTTAGTGAGTGCGTCCACCACAACCTTGCAGCAAGGAGCTTCTCTTTGTGACGTGAGACATTATTTCTCACTTATGACCTAATTTTCTCCCTTTATCGCATTTTGTAACTTTTTTATGCTTGTTATAGTGTCATTTTTCTTACACTCATCGAAAGTAATTGTGGTCTCCACTCTTGTGTGAATTTCACCAATTACAAGGTGAGTGATTGAATGTTTCACACCACATGAATACATTAGATTGTAAGTAAAGCACTACATATAAAGTGTTGCAAACATGGGGTGAAACTATTGTTTTGAGGTGTGTTTGTTTCTTTATTTTTACATTTTATTTATTTTTCCTTACGATGAATGTTGGTACCATTATATTTCTCATGCCATTTAAATTTATGAATGGGAATCTAAAATTATAATTATAGTAAGGGGTAAAGGGTTATATTACGTCACTATAGGAGTGGAGACTAAACCTCGAAGATAAACCCGAGAAATCTAAGTGGTTCAATAGATGTGACGAAGCCTTAGGCCTTTTTGTATGTATGTTTCTCCCGGCCTTCTCTTTCACATTGAGTCTTCCACAACACCTAATGAATCTTGGAAACTTTATACAGTATGTTTGGAAAACAAGATGGCATGAGAGCACATAATTTAGATAATTAACTCCTAGGATTGACCCCTTGTAACTTTAATAACCTACATTCCTTCTTCTCCAAATTTTTCCATGTTAATCTATTGTTAAAATAATTTGGAGTAGATGACAAGGATTCCCCACCGATTATGTCCATACTCTCTAAAATTGAACCTGAATACTTTATTTTCATTTCTACCTTCCATGGCAAAAAAATCTTTAGGGACCACCTGGAAAATCCCCTCATTTGACAAATTTTTGCACAACTCATTCAAGAACAGGACAAGTTAATCTAAATGGGTGCAATCAAATCCAAATCATATTCCCTAATAGTTGGTAATGGTAAAGGGAAGGGGAAGAGGAACAAGGAGAAGAAACAAGAGAAAAGGACCAACCCAAAAGGAAAATATGACTACCCTAACCTCGACCCAAAGACGGGTACTTCTACTTCTACTTCTGAGTCTAAACCAAAGAAGGAAAAGTACAAGTGTTCCTATTACAAGAAATCGGGACATGAAGAGCATCAATACGTGAGAAAACAAATTGACCACCTAAATCATTTACTTGAGAAGCATAATATAGGGTTCCTTGAGTTTATCAAGAAAAATTCTCCCAAACCCGAGTCTTCAAAAGAAAAGGAAAACAAGTCCCGAGAAGAAGAAAGGAAAATCCCTCGTAACAAGAGTAGTTTTCTCATCGACATGTGTTATATATTTTGGTTCTTCACACCACATGGGTTCCTTCCAAGTTAATTTTTGACGTGGAACAATGTAACATGTCCCAAATCACCTTAGGTGATGACACATTCATCACATTTATTGTAAGTGGATCAATGGAAGGTTATGGAGGAGCCTTGATAATTTTCTTAGTGTTCCCCAACTCTCCACCAACCTATTGTTAGTCTACCAAAACACATATTGGAAAAGGTATATGTGATGAATTCAACTCTAATTTGGTGATCATTAGAGATACACAAAGTGAGTATATTGTTATAGAGGAAAGGAAAACCACCAAGCCAAGTTATACACTTTTTCCCACTTTACTCACGACTCTTCTCCCACTACCTTGCTAAATCACATTGATGATGTTAGTAAGATATAAAACAAAGGATTTGGATGGTTAAAATACCGTTACCTTGAGCAATTTATCCAACATGAGATGGTCAATGGATTTTCACAAGTCAATTTCTATAATTTTATTTGTGAGTTTTGTGCCCTTGTGAAACACCTTGAAGATAAATTTGTCGAGGAAAATACTAGAGAGTTTTTCAATCCTTGGAATTAGTCCATGGTGATATATGTGTGCCCCTTTTATCTCCTTCATTCACTAGAACACAATATCTCTTTACCTTTATAGATGACTTTTCACATTTCACATGGGTTTACTTCTCAAACAAAAATCTAAAATTTTCCACCAATTTGAAGCTTCAAGGCTCTAGATGAGAAGCAAGCTGAAAATTACATCAAGGTGCTAAGAATTGATAATGGTGTGGAGTGTGTTAGTAACAAGTTTGATGATTTTTTACCTCTAAAGTAATTGTTTTGCAATGTATAGTTGTTTATAGTCCTTTTCAAAATGGTTACAAAAAGAAAGAACCAGGACCCTCAAAGATATGGCCAACTATATGATTCAATCTGAATCCCTTCCACCGTAGTAATTTATTTCTCCACTCCCCTATTCAATGGTACCATTTATCACCAATTTTTTGGGATCTTAATCTACTTAACCCACACCATACCTAATTTTTCATTTGTTATTTTCATTGTGTCTAGATTTATGTAAGAATCTCATGAGCTGCATTAGAAATTAGTTAAGAAAATGATTCATTATGTTGAAGGCACCTACACCAAGGGAATACACTACTTTGGGGAATAGATATAGACATGGTTGGATACTCAAATTATGATTAGGCTAGTGATATTGATCATCACAATTCTACATATGTATATAATTTTATCTTATTTCATGTCATGTAATTTGGTCAAGAAAGAAGCGAAATGTGATTACTATATCTTCCATAGAGGTAGAATACAAGGGAGCGGTCAATGTTACCACAAAAGGTATTTGGTTTTAGGGGATTCTTACTAAGTTATGTATTTAGTTAAAGTGGCCTACTATCATCTATTTCAACAACCTTAGGACAATCCCCATTTGCAAAAATTTGGTTCAACATCAACGAACGAAGCACATTGATATACATATGCACTTCATTAGGGGTTTGATTCTTGAGGACATCATCAATTTGTAGTACTTCTAGACATCAAGTCAGTAGCATACATACTTACTAAATCCTTCACTTAATCCAGGTTGCTTCACTTGTGCTCTCTACTTGAGGTGATTTCTATGGCTTCAGCACATCTACTTCAGGATTTCTAGTCCTATTTTCCTCTTCTTCTTATTCTTCTATAAACATTGCGGTTTGTACATGGGTACCTTATTAGGCCTTTTTTTCAAGACCCATATGACACATATTTCTTAGTTTGTTTAGGGTAGTCTTCTATCTCTTGTAAGTATATTTTTTTCCTATGGGTTTTCTTCCATTACTTGAGATCTTTATTGTACATGGGTACCTCATTAGGAATAGTTGTTAGGACCCATTTATCTTGTTGTCTTACAATGCCTCTACCTAAGCTATGTTGAAGGGGGTGTTGGTGTGAGGGAACTATTCACTTTATTATTTATTGTGAATTACCATCACCCATTGTGATTCATAGGTCGCTTAGGTGAGTCATAGGAGTTATTTGATGAATGACATAGTTTTTCATATGTGAGTTAAATACCATTATTTTATTGTAACTCTCCTCTCCTATTTTGGAGGTATGATTGGTCTATGCATGGGAGTTACATAAAATGCATTTTATGTACTTATCTTATTTTGATCTATGAGTATGAGTAGATTGTTTTTGTTTTTACACAATTTCCTATGAGCTAATTACTTGGAGTTTTTAATTTTTTCATAAATAGTGTAACTCTTGTCAATGTGTACACATTCCGATGATCATTTTCCCTCTTTAAACACCCAACTACAACTAATTTAATGAAAACAGCAATAAAACCAAAATGAAGGGCTGGAAATGATAGATAAAATTTTCCAAAAATCACCAAAATGTAGATTCCAACTTTATAAAATATAAATAACAATTATATCAACTCAAATTATCCAAAAGTGCCCTAGATGATATCAAATCCTTTACACAAACAATTCATCTAGGGTTATATATGAAGAAATAAATATAAAATCCTCTTTAAAGCACACTTGTGACTTCGGGTGAAGCCACCAAAGCACATAAGAGGGTTTCTATCCCCAAGTATGATCCTATTGAATGGTTTCATTTTCAATAGGTGTCTAAGAATGGTTTCCATGCTTGATGGTGTAGACACCCTAAAAATACATACATATTCTTAATCATCCCTATCATCTGTATAATGTGCCAAATCAGTTCTAAAATACATTCTAGATCACTATCCTTCCACATTCCATTAGAATTCACCCACAACTCATTCTAATTAATATTATTAATTATATCATGTAAAAATCATACACTTACACTCCTAGTTAATTTAATTAACTCTTTAAATAAAATAAAATTTATTTATCCACTCATCTTTCACTCAACTCCACTTCACTAGCTCATTCTACTCAAGTTCTAGAACCAAACAAAGGAGGAATAAAAATTGCATGTACAATTAAGAATTCAAGAGCAAACTATTCAAATTCAATTCCCCTTAAATTCTTATTCAAATTAACCAACTACACAAAACCAAATCAACTTGCTAAATCATAAAAATGCATCCATTAACCCGAAACTCATTCAAAGTTTGATCCACAATCCATGGCCTATCCTTCAACTATAAATAAGAGGATCATTCTTTCAAAAATCATATCTTACAATCTTAAGGCATTTGTAGCATTACTCTACCCAATTATCATTAGAATTTACATTTCGAAAAGCTTCTCATTTGATCAAAAAAATCCATCCATTGCTCGTAGCACATCATTCTTCCATTTGGAATTAATTTTGGATCATCCACAAACAACTCATCAAATGATATTCAATAAGTGTGGTACTTCATTCCACACTTCATCCATCTCATTCAAGCTTACAAGGAATGGTTAAGAAGGATCAGTTTTGTTTTTATTGTTTGTTTCTTTCATTGTTTCGCTTTTCCTAGTACCCATTATGGCATGCACATGTGGGAAACCCACAACTTTCTTTCTTATTTTTCGTCATTTTAACTCTACACTAGTTTGAAGCATTTTCAGCATAATGACAAATTTTCAAGTCCATTTGTGAGATTTATTATGAGAAGTTCTTAAAAACCAGTCATTTTTGTTGGATTTCACTTTTTTATGTAAATTTCTGAAGTTCCCTATGTATCTATGGTGTTAGGTGCATCTCGTATATCCCGTAAAGTGTGCTACCATATCATAAATTGGGCTAGTATTCACTTACATGTGCTACCATTAACTTACATGTGATACCATCAACTTATCTACGCTATTATTCACTTAAATGCGATATTGTCACCGACATATGTTAACGTTCTCTACCGTCAATTTACTGCATTTCCATTCATCTACCTATGTTATCGTCATCTTACATGTCCTACTATCAGCATATCTATGCTATCATTAACTTAAATTTTTAGTGTTCACTTACATATGCTATCATCATCTTACTTGTGTTAGCGTTCCTTTACTTTTTCTACTTTTCTCTTAAATGTGCTAGAGTTATAGAAAGTGTGTTATTATCGACATAAAGTGTGTTAGCACCACGGTAGGTGCGCTAGAATTCTTGGAAAATTTCACCTTATTTTCTTAATATTTCATATTCTTTTTCTTTTTATTTTTGTTTTATATGCATTTCTAAACTCTGATTTACAAGATAAAAATACTAACATTTGAATTTTCATTCAACTCTATTCATTTTTTTATCAAAGCCATGTATGCTCTTCTCTCACACTCTTGAGTGATCTTGAGAATCATAAATGGCCACGATCGTTTTTGTTTTATTCTTCTCATATTGTGGTTGTAGGAAAATTACTAATCATTTATGTGTATTACCATTACAAAATTGGAAAATTTCATCAATAATATCAAGTAACAAACTACTAACACCTTGTACGCATGTTTCCTTATTCAAAGACAAATAAAAAATTATTGATTAAAATAAACAAACAAACATTGTCATTATAGGTTCGGATAAGGGTAAAACTTGTCCACTTAACTGTGGGAAGTACTTGGACATAATCCCTAAAACTCATTATGAGGAGTACCACAAGAACCCCAAAGTAGTTGGCACATTGAGAGGACCAACCAACGAAATGGGTAGTGCCCCATCCTACTTGAATAGTATCACCCGTAAAGAAAACCAAAATTTTTTATGGTAACGGCCTCATTCTTAATTGATTGAGGGGTAAATTCCGTAGCCATAAGTTTTTGGTGTGTGTGTATTCATTCGAGAAAACATTGGTGAGAGAATCTCCCTAACCCTAGGAAGCCTAAAAATGGGGCCAGATTAATTTCATATTGTTCCACAAAAACTATCAAAATAAAATAAAACCAATTTCTTATCCTTAGTCTTTGATTTCACCAAAAGTCATAGACTTAAGAAAAGTCTAATCAAACCATGATTTAAGCCTTTCTCATTGGATATTCTCTTTATTCATTATTTAATCACTTCGATTTATCAAACCCTTATACGTTGAATATTCACTTTATTGACGTATTAAACCACATCAAATTGAATGCAATCAAGAGCCTTATATATTTAATATTCAATTTATTCAATTTTAGGCAATTCATAAGCAATCAAATCAAAACCAAGTTAAAAATCTTATACATTGAATATTCACTTTATTCATTTATTAAGTAAATCAAATCCAATCAAACTAAATTGAGAGCCTTATACATTGAATATTCACTTTATTCACGTTTAAGAAACTCCTAATCCAAAACCAAAGTCCAAACCTTATACTTTGGATATTCACTTTATTCATGTATTAAGTAATTCAAACCAAATCAAGAGTCATATGATTTGGGTATTCACTTTATCCAAAGTTTTAAAAAAATCATCAAATTAGTAAAAAAATCCTGTAAAATATCCATCGATTCGATCTAAAACACAATTTTAACCTTTAATCAAATCAAACATTAGTTTCACTAAACAATGGTGACCATATGCAACACATCAAATGAATATTTTCTAGAAAAACTTCATGAGATGTTAACAAAACTTGTCATGACAGACCTTTGTAATGCAAAGCAATGGAAGAATCAAACATTTACATCCTTCCTTCCACGATGTCAAGGGATCACAAACTGATTTCATTACTTCATACCCAAAAAATGGTTGATAGGAATTTTCATTCGGAACTCTCATTCCAAATGTAAATGCATTGTCTAAACAAAATCAAAGAAGTAATTAAAAATGAAACTCAATTTGAGATAGCCCTTATTGCAAAATGCCTCATCACAAATCCTTTAAATCATTAATCATATTCCCTAGTCAAGAAACTACTCCTTGTGAAGTCAAAGGAAGAAAATTCACACCTCTTCAAGAAATTCTCTCTAGTGTACTCCATCAATTAGTAGATTCTAAAATGGTAACCTATCCACTCAAAAATCCTTCATAATATTGTGAATATCGCCACATCGGCCATCCAAAAATTACTTGACGATTGAGACATTGAATTCAAAGACACTTCTAATACGACCATGCCTAATGAATAATTTGAATTTGAAAGAGGGATTCGCGAGAACCGATGTCGAAAAGCGATGCACCACAACGAAGTTGCACTCCGATGGTAACCTCAAGCCAACGCAATATGCAAGATTCGAAACAATGGAAAGAAGATTGCAAGTAAGAAGAATGGGTCTACTCATGCTCATAGATCGAAAAATAGGAAGTACAAATAGGGGTGTTGTGTAACCCCCATGCCTAAACATGGAAAGAAATCAATGACGCCACTGACGCATATGACGTTGACTGACGCATATGACGCCACTAGAAGAGGAGTTACAATTCCAAATAAGGAATGTAACTCCTATGACGCATGTATGAAATGACATGATCGAGATTCTATGACAGAATCTGACACTTGTCATTTGACTTCCTAAGACCTATGACTCTCGCAAGGTGAGATGACTCACCTAGGTGATGTGGACGATGACTGGACAGTCACACACACCAACACCCCCCCTTCATCGAAGCCGAGGAAGAGGTCAAGGTAAGCCAGAATAAAAAAAGAAGACTCCCCTAGACAACTAAGAAAGATGTGTCAATGGGCCTCGCAACTAAAGGCTGAAGGAGGAGAAAAACGCCTGCTGGACAGAAAATACGACTGTAGGTAGAGAAAAAACGCCTACACAGTTGAAAAAACAGCCAGAGGATAGGGAGAAACGGCCAGAGAAGCTGGGAAATGCAGCAAGGGTCAAAAAAACGTGAATAGACTCCCAAAAACGTGAGAGACAAGGCAAAAACGTGAGAGGTTTTGCAAAAAACGTTTTGAGACAGCAAGGAACCACAGCGATGAGGAAGAAGCTCGGAATAGTCTGAGTATACACCGGTGAAGAAAAAACAACGATCCCAACCAGTAATCACAGGTCCACGCCAAAAAACGAGCTCTTCTTTTACCCTGCAGCTGAATCTAAACACAACCAGCAAGAAATAACCCAGAAACAACAGCCACAAAGATCTAGAAGTATCCAAAATACGATCTTAGCTGATAAGCAAACCAGCGAAATACCTTAACTTGCAACTGCTGAAACCTCAATATGAGGTGAGCAATAATTCCAAAATGATAATCGAAAAAAACTTGCACACGAGGAAATAAGAAGAAACCAGAAGTAATAAACAACTGAGAAACGAAGAGTGCACGTTTACCGAAACCAGCTCTGATACCATGAAAGAGGGATTCGCGAGAACCGATGTCGAAAAGCGATGCACCACAACGAAGTTGCACTCCGATGGTAACCTCAAGCCAACGCAATATGCAAGATTCGAAACAATGGAAAGAAGATTGCAAGTAAGAAGAATGGGTCTACTCATGCTCATAGATCGAAAAATAGGAAGTACAAATAGGGGTGTTGTGTAACCCCCATGCCTAAACATGGAAAGAAATCAATGACGCCATCGACGCATATGACGTTGATCGACGATATGACGCCAGCTAGAAGAGGAGTTACAATTCCAAATAAGGAATGTAACTCCTATGACGCATTGACGCAAATGACAATGTCAGATTCTATGACAGAATCTGACACTTGTCATTTGACTTCCTAAGACCTATGACTCTCGCAAGGCGAGATGACTCACCTAGGTGATGTGGACGATGACTTTGACAGTCACACACACCAATGCATTAATTCGAACTCCTTTTAAACTCATTATACAATTGAAAAATATAACAATAAGTTCCATTTATCAAATAAGGTTGAGCTTGACTATAGCATTTCGTCACTAGATAATATGCCTCACAATGTGGTTGCCATAAAAATGACACCCCTAGCCATGTAATAACAACGTTACAAAAACAAGTTTGGACACCATCCACAACACCTCAAATTTTGAATCCTAACTCTATTATTTTTCTACAAGAATCACCAAATATAAAATCTTCATCTAATTCCTATGACATTATCAAACCATTCTAGAAGACATCTCCACAAATCCCTCTCATGGATTTGACCACAACATCACCTACGTTTCAAGATATCATTGCTCATTAACTACACGATGTATGTGTGCCTAATGGTATCAATACACATCCATTTCAAGATTTAATCACAAATCTATCATCAAATAGTCCAATCCTCTAATTTGTCCCTCATAACCTTTTCAAAGAAAACATCATGAATAATAAACCCTTATTTATTGAAAATATCTCTATCTACTCCATTGACTTGGACCTAGTCTGCCCAAGTCTCATAAATCAGGACCAATAAAATCTCATAACCAATGATATCTTCCCAAATGATGATTCCATTGAAAATACTAATTCACAAAAAATCAAAAAACAAGAAAAGAAAAAATGGATCTCCCATATCCAACCCCTCATCAAAGCGATATTTGAAAATAAAAAATGTAAAATCAAAAACTACTTATCCACAAGTACTCTCTACACTAGGGGAGGTCATTTTTACCGTAAACTCATCTAAAAATAGTTTTAACCTTTTCATCCATTGGTAGATATCTCTATTATAGCATCATCATCTCTTCACACTCTTCACCTATAAGACATATGTTAATCTTGTTCCTATTAGGAATTGTGTACCTCATCCCTATTATGGTTTCTACCATTTTAGATATTTTTACCTATGGTCTTGTCTAGAATCTTACTAATGGAAAATCCTCCTTCCAAACAATCTCTCTCTTTAACATAAAGAATTAAGCTTATTTACCATTATCTTTTGACTATTCATCTCAGTCTAAGGTGTTAAACCCTTGTGTCTTACTAGTCATATGAGGTTGAGATTTGGGGAAAAAATTCTTTCCCAACAAGCACTATTCAAAAAAACCAGGCAAAAGCAATTAAAAATGCAAAAAAACAACTTTGTAAATCATTACACCTTTCTTCCTTCACAGTATTCGATGTTGAACCCACACTTCTTACTAGTAATGTGAAACTGGGAAAATATGTAGGAATCCTTACTCACCTGCATTTTGTCTTTGGTTTTGATACCTTGCCACTTAATTGTGGCATGGGGCAAGATGTAGGAGTCATTTCAAATAAAATAAAATAAAATAAAGCATTGGGATGATTTGAATCAAATGTGCTTAATCATACAAATCAAATGAATCAATGTAGTTTCTCATATTAAGAGAGGCAACATGTCCTTCAACCGATCTTTCCAATCAAAAGTAGGTTTCCTATAGGTCTAAGTTTAGTCAAGACTTATAAATTAAAATCAGCTTGGAATCCATTAGTCAATCTTGATTGGAGGTGAGTCACATTTTCCCAAATGGACCATTGCTACACCTTCTATCTTTGCATTCATCATCTTCATTTTCATATCACTATCTCCTTTGTCTTACGTCCTTCTTGGCTCTCGATGTTGAGCCCTCACATCTTACTAGTTACATATAGTCAAGGGTGGAGTCAGGCATCCTATCACTATATCATCTACATTCTTCCAATGGAATGAAATGTTTCTAATTGTTTGAATATAGGTTAAGATAGTGCACCCGTTCAAGTAAAAATCCAAAAAAACATATACTCAAAATTCAAATAATCAAAAAACTCAAAAATCACATAATCAAAAATCTAAAAACATTCAAATACTCAAAATGCTCAAAAAATAAAATAATCAAAAATCATAAGCATTCATATAATCAAAAATAAAAACTATTTGAAAACATCTGAAATCATTCAAAAACATCAACACAACTCAACTAAATCAAGATTTTAATTCCTATCCTAGTGATCATTCCAACTATCCTATGACTATCAAAACAAATCATCTTACCCCTTGCATGTATGCTTACCTAGGGAAATTCAAATCAAACCCTCTCATGTATTTGAGAAAATATCAGGTTTCATTTTCTTCCTTCTATGCATCCTTACTTGGGGGAAATAACCCTTTCAATCTCAAATTAATCTTCAATTCAGATCCAACAAGAGTATCACTTGACCCCACTCTTCATTTTGATCCAATCCCCTTGCATATATCCTTGTTTGGGGGCATCCAAATCTACTTAATCATCATTGTGGAACACATTAGGGGCATAATTACTTATCTTTATTAACAGTTGTGTTGCATTGTTACTATTATTTCTTGACCAATTACAATTATTTTGTTATCATCTTGGCTCATTTATAGCCATGGTGTATATTTTTATTGTGTATATTGGGTTTTCTTTACTTTTATCTTGTTTTTTCCTTATACCAATTACAATTATTATATTACCATCTTGGTTCATTTATAGCCATGGTGTATACATCTACCATGTATATTGGGTTTGTTTTACTTTTTTCATTTTATTTTTGTGTGTGTGCTTGTTTACGCATATAATGGGTTAACCATCATAATTATTTGATAATCATAGTGAAAATTCGATTGTGTAACAGCAAAATAAGGTTACTCTAAAGTACAATATCTAAATGAAAGCTCAAGCTATGAGAAAATCCACTCGCATCATCTTCCCACTATGTTTGAATCATATGCCTTCTTCTTCCTCCTATCAAGTGATTGTCTATCATTTTGTCACATCACCCATCCGCTTGATGGTTCTCTCCCTTAGCATAATCCATACTCGTTGAGGAATTCAAATGCTTCACTAGGATAAATCAAGCAAGTCCACCACACTTCCCTATCATCCGCTCATTGGTCTACATGTGTCTATTATCTTTAAAATGCTATTACTTCTTAATAACACTTAAAAGAGGGAAATATGGGCATCCTAACAATACATACCTATTCTATCATCCTTATCATCTCTACAATGTGCCAAATAAATTCTATAATACATTCCTCCCACATTCTATTAGAATTCACCCACATCTCATTAGAATTAAGTTAATTAATTCTATCATGTAAAAACCATACACTTACACTCCTTAGATAATTTAATTATCTATTTAAATAAAATAAAATTTATTTATCCACTCACCTTTCCCTCAACTCTACTTCACTAGCTCACTCCACTCGGGTTCTAGAACCCTACAAAGGAGAAAGAAAAATTACATGTAAAAAATGAAGAATTCGAGAGACAACTATTAATAATCATTGTTTCTTAAACTATTAATAATCATTGTTTCTTAAATTATTATTCAAATCATCCAACCGCATAGACCAAATCAATTTGCAAAATCAGGAAAAGACATTCATTAACCTACAACTCATTCAAATAATGATCCACAATCCATGACCTCTCTTTGAACTATAAATAAGAGGTCCATTCATTCACAAATCATCTCTTGGAAGCTTAAGGAATTTTAAACATTTATCTACCTAATTAATGTTATCACCAAATTGTAGCACCCTCCAATTTGTCATATGTGTGTCCATGAGCTAATGGTGTAATTGGGAAACAATGGCCCATATCTCAAGCTATGGGACTTGCGAACTTGAGATGGCCCTCAAAAGAAGGTTGGTTCCTCTACCTACTCCTAGCACTAAACTACTCCTAATGAATGAAAGTTAACTAACTACTCCTAATCTACCAATTCCAAGGAGACAGGAGAAGGAGAAATCGTGAAAAAGGAAAATCCTACACTACATAGGTGATAGCACCAAGAAAAGGGGGTGTGAAACATTCTACTAAGTGAGAGGAATGGAGTGAAATATAGTTGAGAGAGGCTAGGAAATATTTAAAACAGTCCCAAGCATTCACCCACTACCAAATATCCAATAAACTCAACAATATAAACCTTCAAGTGTTAGAGAACATGTACATAATAGAACAACAACAAAGGAGAGGAAATAAAACACAAGAAAATTGTAAGATGGTTTAGGAACACCACAATACATAATTTTATTGCTTTAGGAATTTGCACAATCCATTGCAATTATGGAATAGATGCATAATACATTTACATAGCTCATATGAAGGTTTGCAGCTATATGGAAAAATGAGAAACAATTTTGCAATAGTTTCCCCTAGCTCCCATAATATCTCCCCTTTTCAAATGAGAAGTGTTACATTATATAGAGGAAAATGTGGGAGAGAGAGAGAGATTAAATCCCAAAATTCCCCTTTCATCCACTTGAAAAGTACAATAAATAGCTGTAAAACATGATGGAGATCCTAAAAACCCATGAGTTGTATTTTAACTTTTGTAGAAGAAAAATGGTTGCCCATGCTCATTAAATGCATTTACAACTTGCCTAGAATTCATCATTTAGAACTGATATCATTTTCTACATTTTCCACCTTCTTAACTCCACTAAATCTATGATTTATTGATTTTTAAGTGTAGAAGATGGAATCATAATTTCAATGAGTCCATTTTTGTCCAATTTGGTGAAAATTTGAGGGAGATGTGGCCATTTGAATGCGCAAGTCACTCTTTGCCCATTTTACGGCTTATTACTATTTCACGGATGGGCATTAAATTGGTTGCTTGGAAATAATCATTTTCAATTTTCCCTCCATGAAAATTGTAATGTTTTAATGGTATTATGGATTTTTACTTTGTGAGGCCCACAATATTTCAAAAATCCAAATGGGGGTTTAGGTGTCGACAAGATTAATTTGGGCCAGTCACCAACTAGCTCACCGAACTGTCACCATGCTACATCCTCCCGAGCTCCTTTGCGACCCATTCACTCCACCAGAGAGCTCCTGTTGTAAGTTTACCCTGTCATCACAACCGCATACTCTTCCATCTCATACTCTTGGTAACTCAATGAATTATCCCCCTTACTCTAAGGACAAAACAGCTCAAGAAGGGACAATGTTCTACGGGGAACATTATTCCGCACAACCTCTTCATGCCTACATCGGGCTTGGATCGCCTACTTGAACCCACTACCATGTGGGCTCTAATTCTCTATTTTTCCATATCGTTCACCCAATTTTTTTGAGCTCATCGTTGGCTGCTTTACCTCATTCCCTCCCGCCACCTCGTAACCACACACTACCTCAAGCCGTAATGCACTTTGAGTTCCTCCTTTTTGTAAAAAAATTGGGTTTTTTTAGAACTCGGGGCCTAAGTTCCTCAGTGAAAGGGCACCAAAATTCCACATCGGTTGATTTTTAAGGTCACGAACGTCTTTCCCCCACTTTACCAACTCCTTGGCTTGACGAGTTAACCTAGTGAGCTAAGTCCCTATGCTGCATTCTCCTCATGATGTTGATCAAAATCCCAACACGTCAATGGCCGAGGGACTCGGCTGAAAACAAGCTTTCATGCTACCCCACCGACTCCTTGCCATGACGCCCATGTAAAGCCACTATGAACTCACCCAAAATAAATGGTGAGCCACCCCAATCTGTCATGCATGATAACTTGTTAAGGCCTTACAACTTGACCCTTAGCTCAATCCATTCAACCAACTTTCCGAGCTAAAAATAGCTCACCCAATAGTTTGGTGAGTCGATTTACTTGCACTCAACCATCTTTACCCTCTTTAGAGTTTTCCTCTAATTTTTTTTTTTAAATTGATTTCTTGATTACTCTAGGGGCCATGTAGATAGAGTAAAGTATCTTGGAATCTCTTATCCAAAAATTTCCATGTTTAGTTGAATGTGGGTCCCGAAGAAAACCTTCTCACTCTGGACAAGCTCTTGAACCTCGAAAACCTAGAAGAGGAAAAATGTCTCTCATGATTCCAAGACTTCCCTTAAACAACTATAAATGCTCCCAAAGCCTGGAACTCACTTGTGAAATTCATATTCACCCATGAAGGCTATGGAAATGCTTCAACCCAATCCATTTAACTTGTTTTCCATTTCACCTGGGGTGAAAATGGATAACAATTTGGTGACTCATGCGGGGACATCTACCTGCTATATGGAGTTTATTAGTAGCCTTATTCATTCATTGGGCATAGAGTTGGCATGATAGCATGAAATGATCTGAATCCTTGAAATTTACCCTAGAATCTACTTGAAACACTACTCGAACTAGAGCCTACCCTTTTCTTGCACTCCTTTATCTTATAAAAAAATCTTGAAAATTACATGAGTGGAAAATTGTTTTGATCTAAAATTTTCATTTCTTCTTTACATCTACAAAATCAGATCTGTGGGACTAAGAATAGAGATATGATCTTGCCCCAAAATTTGATTATTTGATAAGTATGAAGCATAATTAACTCGATGGTTACTTGGCAAATATGAATACTACGATCCTAGAACTCATGCTTTGACTTTGAAGGTAATTTGGGACAGTGGTAAATTGGTTTTCCTCACTCCACGAGCTGCTCAAAAATGCATTATGCAAGAGAAACAACCACGTAAAAACTATGTGAAAAAATGAATATCATACATGTAGAGTGTGCACAATAACTTATTATGCTAAAATAAAACCTACCTACTCTACTCTAGCCCGAGGAATGAAAAAGTCAAATAAATCCTAACACTTGGTAATGAAAAGTAGCTCCCCTTCCTCAAAAACTTAGACCATGTGACTGATTTTACAATGAACATTATCTTGTATGCGAGTGAAAAATTGACTACAAGCTGATTTTCCACCCAATTCATGAAAGTATCAACTTGAAACAAAAGGAATACCAATTTTAGTTGTTTTTATTTGGATTGAAGAGGCATTGCAGTTGATCCTTGGAACTCTAAAATTCATCCTCATGCTCGGAAGTGAACATGACCGGTAGAAACTCGATCTTGACTCAATGAAGCTTTGGTACTTGAATGGGCAAGGTTTGATCCATGAATTTTCCCATTTCTTCGAATCCCACCTTCAATAATGAAGTCACTTTGCAGACCGTCTGGAAAATATGGTTGTTTGTGAGCTAATTTGAAACGCTTTTGCTCATCTAGAAATAATTAATTCTCTACCTTAATGACTGATATGGGAGTGGTGTCATCCTTGTTCTCTTCATTTTCCTCATCCAACATGGAACTTGGAAGATCAAACTCCTCCAAAATTGATTCAAGAGGACTATTGTGGGTAGTAGGCTTTACTTGAATGTTCTCATCCATGGCAAGAGGCTCTTGTTGTTGAAGGATAGATGATGGGGCAGCAAGAGTGGTGATTTCTATGGGCTCTTCTCCATCAAGTAAATCCAAAAAATCCAACAAATACTCAAATTCTTTGTTACTCGGATGTGTAAAGTATTCTTCTGCTTCCATGGTAGGTTTTGATTCTTTAACTAGTTCATTGTGTTTCCTCATCCTCAAACATGAAATTTGAGAGCTCAAACTCATCCAAAAAATCAGATTTTGGAAGGATGAAGTGGAAGAAGGGACTACAATTTCCTCCATGACATCCTTATCACTCAACACCTTTGAATTTTTTTTATCTTCCTTCATATAAATCTCCTCATGGTTGGTTGCAGTTGATGATGGTTTTGGTGGATCAATGCAACCTCCCAACATAGCAACAAGCTCAATATATGCGGAAATTAAGGGTCATTGCATTCCTTTGAGATACCCTGCACACTTGGTATCTTTTTTTCTTTTCTTGCACATGTTCCTCTTCTTGTGGATTTGGAGTTGAATTTTCTTCATATGAAACTAACTTTGCAACATGTGATGAATCTACAAACTCTAAAAAAATGGTGCCAATGTGGACACTACACTCAAAACACAACGATTGGTGATCATCATCTTCTTGTTCTTGAACTTGTTCATTTGCAAAATCATCCTTCACCACTTGTTCTTGAACTCTAACCTCAATTGAAGGCTTATTCATTAGTGGCATTTGAGTAATGTTGAACTTGGCAACCCAGTTTCTCAAATTTTGTGTTAATTCTTCTTTACTAGGCTCCTCAATTTTATTCCCTCCTTGATTGGTTTTCTAAGTTTTCCTCCCAAAATGGGTTTGGGAATGAAATAGGAGGGGTGGGTTTGGATTCAAGTAGTTTTTGTAATGTTTTTGGTGGAAGGGAAGGTGCAATTTCTTGTTTTGGGGGAGGGGAAGGAGTTTTAGAAGGGAAAATGGTAGAAATTTCAAGATGGGATGGAAAGGTAGAAGGTGGAGAAATGGATTCCACAATGGAGGCAACATGAAAGAAGCTAGAATCATGACACTCAGGAATGAAAGGATGTAGATTGAGAAAGAGAAATGGAAATACTATGAGCTTGTGGTATAGGACTTACCCATTGTGAAGGTTTCTATTATCCAATTTTTCCCCTAGGAAATTATACAACGAGGAAGGAGCAGTTAGTAAAGGTGAACTGGGAGTTATAGGTGTAATCCATGGTTTAGAAACATTCACAAAGAATTTAGGAATGTTTTGAACGATTCAGGGTAATTTCTTCCTCTTCTAGGTTTTGAGGAAACACGTGAGCTAAATCAATGCAAAGTTGGCCCAGGGGCGCCATCATAAAATTTCACCCAAATTCTATCCAAAATGTGAAATTTTGACTTATAACATTCTATTATGTCCACGTGCCCCTCCTTGATCCTAAAAAGTTAAAGAAAATCAATAAAAATGTAAAAATGCTAAAAATGGCATGGAGGGGGCCTAGAAGGCACTAAGCTAAAAATTATCTTGGTGAGGTCATCTAATGCAAGAAGGCGAGGTGATTACATAGCTCGACAATCTCAAAGTTTAGTAGCTTTTATGAGTATGTATCTTAACTCGGGTGAGTCAAGGTCCTTCGCATGTGGGCTAAGTCAATTTATAGCTCGAACCAAGCTTGGCGGATGAATAATGGTGGGTCCGACTCAACCAAGAAGGGCCTAAAGGAAGAGGCTCAAGCTTAAGCCCGAGTAAGTCAAAATGGCCATGGATTTGGTCATGGATGCAAAAGTGAGGGGATTCAAAATGGCTTGCATCAAGATCATCACGGAGTTTGGGGAGAAGGGCCATGTCGGTCGGGCATAGATGGTGGATTGAAATCGGCGAAGGTAGCTCAAACCAAGTGAGTCAATGAAGTATGGCCGGATTAAATGCATGGTGTGTCGATTTGAATGAATTTGGCTAGCGGATGATTCAAATCGGACATGGTGGATCAACTCAATTAGAATATAACTCAGGTGAATATAGTAGGGTTTTCGTAGTAAAAGGTCAAAAAAAGAGAGCTTGGGAGTTGAACTAGTTGAAGAAAAAAATGGAGGCCCGAAGTCTAAAAATTTTAGACTTCAGGGGTTGAACACTTTGGAGTTAGAGGTGAGCTAATTCAAAAGTAGATTTGAGGAGAACTCCGAAGTCATAGAGCCTAAATTTCTTAATGCAGAGGGCACATGTTGAGTTGAGCTATAATTGGAGATTGGCAAAGTTGGGATTCAAGTAGCGAGTCGGGAGTCTTGAAATTGAGGAAGCTCAAGTCTGAAATTTTCAAACTTCAGGAGTTAAGGGTTTCAAGGGTCATGGCATGTAAATCTCAAAGGATCGGAAAGCTATATCTAAAGTGTGGGGGTGTGAAACTCCAAAAAACAAGTTCCCACCCAAACAAAAAAATCAAACAAACCCACCGGAGTTGCAAGTCGGCAGGTCAAAGTGGGTAGGTGGGAAGGCAAGCCATTGATTTTAAATGAGGGGTTGAGTTAGCTCACCGATTGGTCAAGTGGGTAGGTGGCGAGGTGGCATGTAATGCACCACATTGCATGGATGAACTTACTCAGTAGGTGAGGAACCAGCTCGGTGGAGCTTGTGAAGATCTTAAACTATAGTCATATTTCCAATCTTCATATCTTGAGTAATTTTTAGCCAAATTTGATGAAATTATAGTCATTGGAAAGTATTTTCATAGTATAACCCAATGTTGATAGATAAATTTAGTTTCCATGAGAGTAGGTGGAGATCAAACCCAATCAAGTTGTTTCACCAATAATTTTTATGATTTCTAGGATGAAACAGATAGAAGGTAAATGGTTAAGGAGGAATACATGTGAGGTGAAGGTGGAAGGTAGAATACGTGTGTTATTGACATTATCCAATCTGATCATAGAGAAATTTGTTGTCTAGAAATGAATACCAATAGATGTAAAGCAAAACCACAAAAGAGTATTAAATAGCATATGACGATTGGACTGCTAGTGTATGCTAGATCCGAGGAAGTGTGGTGCTCCTAAAGAAGTTTTCAATCCACTATTTAATAACAATTCAATGTGAATAAGTAACTGAAATAAATAATTCATATTACAATGTAATGATTTAGGTTTATCATACACACAATACACTAGATTTTATGCTAGATATCAATTTAACACTAAATCTAATTAGAATCGGGGTTTGTTCGAGTCACAAAGGTCTTGTAAGGGTATGGAGTTGATTGGTTAAGGTTTGGGTTGGTTTTAGGTGAGTGGGAAGCTTTACAGTCGAGAATATAAAATGACATAGAGATCGATGTTGGTGCGGTGACCGATGTCGGTATGGGGATGAAACCGACGGCGGTCAGGGAACCGATGTCGGTAGGGGCAATAGGTAATGAACTATTAAAAATGGGTTTTTAGGCTCTCTTTGATTGCACAGAGAGTGAGGGTAGTGTTATTTGGGTCATAATAGGGCTGAGAAGACTCGGGAATAATAAGAAGGAGAATTATAAGGGTGAAAAGACTTAGGGTGGTTGAATAGTGGGTTGGTGGGAAGAATATGATGTATGGGTAACATAATAAATGAAAAAGCTAAAAAGAAGCAAGAGAACTACAGATAGCATAAACATGAATGATTAAAATTATAGTACTTGGTAGTTTTTAGATCTTGTCACCGATATGGTTGATGGTTGATCAGAGAAGAGGTTCTTGAGTCTAGTTTTGTGGAAGTACAACTTGTGTGGTCCTGTGAGTATTCCAATGCTCTGGAAGGAGAAATGGTTGCTTTTCTTACACTATAGTTGGGTGTGTTCCTCATTTAGATGTAAGAGGGATTGAAGATTCGTGCTTGAATGTAATAAGGCTCCAATAAATTGAATCACCAACCTAGGTAAAGGGTTGTAAAATTCTATATAAAGGAACCAATGGCGGTTTAGGTGATTGACGTTGGTCAAGGATAAACCGGTGTCGAGTTAGGGTGAAATAGTCTTATTTACCAAAAATAGGTAGATCTTCCTAGATTTGGTGTGCTTTCCTTGTTGGGTCCACTTAGGGAAGTAGATTTCATGTGAGAGAAGGTAGGAATATCTTAGAAGAAGTCCAGTTAGGTTTAGGAATAATTCTTAGTTAGTTAGGTCAAGTAGTGACTCAGCACTGGGAGTGATGACTTAGTGCTAAGAGTGATGACTTGGTCACTTTGTGAGTTAAATTCCCCTGGAATGGGTCCAAGGGATGAGGTTTCATGATGAGGTGGAGGTGTGAGGATGAAATTAACTTAATTAAATTAATTAATAATGTGAGGATGAATATTAATATGGGGTAAAGGGGTCATGATTAGTTAAATGTGTTACATTAATTAATTGAAGGGGACCAAGGGGAGTGTGACCCAAATTTGGTGTCTATATTTGTCCCTTTTTGTGTAGCTTGTATTGATAAGTGACGCTGAAAAAAATAGGAATTCAATGCTCCAGGTATGAGTGAAGGTTAGGTTGCCCCAAGTGTGGGTGGAGGTGATCCCCCTCAAACCAGAACTGATGAGGTGTTAAACAGAGTCGGTGAGTGGTTTGATAAATGGGTAAGTGATGAAAACAAGGGTAGGTTGGGTGTAGGTAAGGGTGATTTCAGTTTAGGTAATAGGTAGTGGCAGTCTAACACACACACACATATAGAATGTGATAAGGTACTAGGTTGAAGAGCTTACAAACTCTACATTATCAAAGGTCAATAGGTTTATCCAAAAAAGGTTGAATTGGTTTAGGTATCCAAAGTATAGCATATGGTCCTGAAACATAACTAGGCAAAGTCTTTGGAATGGGCAATAGGTTTGGTCCAAGGCACAAAAGGTTAGCTTGGGATAAACAACAAGGCATTAGGTAAGGTAAGTTCATTAGGCCGACAACATGAGTAGCACCATCGTGAGGTATAACGAGTAAATGAATTCAAATGTCACAATGAGTGAGGTTGGGTTGAGTGATTTAAACAAGGTTGTAGGTAAGTCCACATGAGGTGCACAAACATGCCCCGACCGATGATGAGGTTGGGTTATAGGTAATAAGGTCGGGTCAATGTTGGGTGGTAAGGCTGGGGTAAAACTTGGGTAAGGCGAAAAGGGTTTCAGGCAATCAGATGTGGTGAGAAATGGTGCAATGGTTTCAAATAGGCTAACTGATACCGGTTATGGAAAATTGATGGTGTTCAGGAAACCATCCATGGTATGCTAGGACATATGACTAATTTCGGTTAAGTCGAGGTTAGGGTAAAAAGTAAAAATACGTATGTTACGGATTCATTTTAACCCTTTCCACCTATAGAAAATGAAAAAGTGAAGATCTTTTAGCATTTTCCATAGAGAAAAGGATGAGGTGTTGTACCAAGTTGAGTTGGAGGTATCTGAGTGGTTGGAGGAGCTAGGTAGATAGGTCCATGAGATCATTTAGAGCTATTGGATTGTTCAAAGGACCGAGAGTTCAATTGGAGGCATGGATGCATCAAGTGGAGGCACTAGAGGTATAGGTATTATTTGGTCGGTATAGGCATGATGGATTCTAGGTAATTTCAAATTCTTGATCATATGGAAATAATGTGTTGTATGTATGTTGTGTTTAAATTTCCAAGTAATTAATATCATGGAAATATGAATTGATTTAAGTATAATACTATTGTGGTGATAAAATGGTAGGTATGTATGTTTTTAAGATATATTAATTTCCAATTTTTGTGTAAATGAAAACTAACTAGGGTAGAATGTGGGCGTGAAAGGGGAAAATTGGTTAGGGTTAAAAGTGGTGAGCTAACCACCAAGGGCCCCATGCCCTGAAGTGTTTCCTACATAACCCCGGTGAAAAGGGGCCTCGGTGATGTAGTTATCTCATAATCTAGGGAATAATATGATAAGGGATTTGAATGGGTTGGTAGGTTTTAAGTGACGAACAACCATGGGATTCCATCCTAAAAAGGATGAAAAGTATCCATGAGAATCGTGTCATGAGTAGATCTGTGGTACTCATATTTAATATAAGGTTGAAAGGTGACGGATAATCACACAATTCTAGTGTATTCATTGGTCCTTAAAATAATTAGATGGAAGGTGAATGTTGCTCAAGGGACAAGCGTCAATATATAGAAGGTGATACAAGATTTGATTAAAAAAATAGAATGATCAAAGATTGAAGGCATTGAGGGCTCAAGTTCGGGTGTACCTTCGAGTGAAGATAAATGATAAGCACCTGATCCATAAGCATGAGTAACAATATAGTTTCCAAGCCAATTATGAGTGAACTTGACCCATTTGCTTTTTCTACTTTCATTACATGTTGATTTTCCTTTAGACGAGATCGTTGACTTTGAAGGTTCGTTCTTGGACATGTTTATCGTAGGCACGTTTGATACGTTTTTGGTAGATTTAAAGGTGATCAAGAGAATTTATATGGCATTCATCTAATAACTCAAGTTGTGCCAAATGGTCGTTACAAAAATCATCATCATTGAGCATATCTTTGAGCTAGATCCGAAGAGATGGAATTTGGACTTCGAGGGGCAAGATAGCCTTTATACCATAGACCAAAGAGAAATATTTGGCAACAGGTTGAGGTGTGAATACTAGTGCAATAAGCCCATAAGGAAAAAGGAATGTGCGTGTGCCAATCCTTACTAGTATCGTCAACCACTTTCATAAGAATTTTGTTTAGGGTTTTGTTAGTCAATTCAGCTTGGCCATTTTTTTAGGATAATAAGGTGAAGAAAAATTGAGTTGAATGTTGAAGGCGTCATAGAGTTTCCATAGGGTTTTATTTTTGAATTGTTTTCTATTATCAGTGATGAGATGGTGAGGAACACCAAAGCAAAAAATGATGTGATGGTTAATGAAATCACATATTTTCTTAGTTTTTGTATTAAAAAGTGGTATGGCTTCTACCCATTTAGTGTAATATTTGGTATTGGTAATAATCCATTGATAACATTGGAAGAATGAGGCTTAATCTCTCCAACAAGATACAAACCCCATTGAGAGAAAGGCCAAAGGTATCGTGCGACTGTAAGGTGTGACTAGGGGTGTGATGAAGATTAACATGTTGCTTTGACACTTGATACAACACTTTATATAGTCACAACAATCACGGTTTAGGGTTACCAAAATAGCCAAGATGAAGGATGCGCTTAGCAACAACTAAGCCACCTAATTTACCCCGAAATCCCATCATGAACTTCCCTGATGGTGTATGGAATTTTAGAACTTGTAGGGCATCGTAAGAGGATACCATCAAAGCCACATTTATAGAGAAGACCACCCATGCTGACATAGTGAGAGACACTTTTGAGGAAGGCTCATTTTCCATTACGAGTAAGATCTGGAGGTAGAATTGAAAGGGAAATGTAGTCAGTGAACTTCTTATACCAAAAGTCACATGGGTCAGTTTCAATGTGTCCTACAAATCTAATGTCTTGGAATAGGTAAGAGGGGGATTACAACCATTGTATTGTGACAAATATTTTCAAGTTAGAGGGTGAGGCGGGTATTTGAGAAGAAAAACAAGCCATGGTGTCTACAAACTTATTAGTGTAATGTGGGGTGGTTTGAAGTTCATAATGGTCAAAGGTAGTCAAAAGCATGTCAACATGATGTTTATACTTTTGAATTATCTCATTATGGCACTAGTATATACCATTAACTTGGTTTAAAACTAGTTGAGATTCACTAAATATATTAATTAATTTAACATCTAAGGCTATAGCGGTTTGAAGGCGACACGAGTGCTTCGTATTTGGTGATATTGTTCGTGACAATCAAAATCGAGTTTGAAATTAATGACATGGACTCATGTCAAGAGGAATGAGGATAACTCCTACACCACCCCCATGCTAACATTTGGAACCATCAAAGAATAAGTTCATCTGGTAAATGGTATTGTCTAGGGAGAGGGTAGTGATGGATTCATCAGGGAAGTCAAAGTTAGAAGATTGGTTTCTAGAGAGAGGTGCATCTATGAGTTGGTCAGCAATGGTTTGTCCTTTGACATATTTTTGATGGATGAATTTGAGATCTAGGTCTGCAAGAAACATGAGCCAATGTGTATCACGTTGATTTTGGTAGGGCTTAGTATATCTCGTAATGTACGGGGTCGATATTGGTGACAAAGAAGGTTTTGTGGTTGAGTAGGTAATGGAAAATTTTAGTGGCAACAAAGACTAAGGATAGGCAGATTTTTTGGCATGAGTATATCTATTTTCATAGTCTAAAAGTGTATGGCTTATATAATCAACCACTTTATCCCTATTTTTCTCATGACAATGAGCGAGCATGGCACCCATGGAATGATTAGTAGCAGAAATGTAAATGTAAAATGGTTGGTCATCCTTAGGTGGAATGAGCACATGTGGTTAGAGGAGGTATTTTCTTAAGGCTTCGTAGGATTTTTAGCATTCATCATCCCATTTGAAGGAGACATCCACTTTGAGAATATGATGGAATGGATGGTAGCAATCGAAAGCTAAGAAATAAAGTGACGAATAGATTGCAACTTGCTTTGCAAACTATGGAGTTGATGAAGGTTATTAGGTGGAGGAATCTTGATAATAGCCTTGATTTTAGTGGGATCAACTTCAATTCCACACAAAGAAATGATAAAACCAAGGATCTTTCCTAAGAGAATAGTGAAGACACACTTTTTAGGTTGAAGGTGAACGCAATATTTGATGAGACAGTCAAATACAACCTTAAGGATGGCAAGGTGTTTGCCCGATGTTTAGATTTGGCAAGAAGATCATCAACCTAATCTTCCAATATGCTATGCATGATGTCATGAAATATATAAGTCATATCTCACATATATATAAGTCATGACACAATAGCGAAAGGTCCCCGAAGGAGTGATGAAGGAGTTTTTCTGTTAATATTCTAGGGTGAGTAATATTTGGTTATAACCCGAGAAACCATCCATGAGTGATAGCATCTCATGGTCGGAAGTGAGATCAACTAATTGGTCAATACTAGGTAGATGAAATTCATCATTGGGGAAAGCTAAGTTAAAGTCACAAAAATGCATTGCAAATACAAAATCCCCTGTCACTTTTGTGATAGTAACGATGTTAGAGATCCATTTCGGATAATCAATGTGTAGAATGAAGGAATCGAAAGGAGACACTGGATTTATTCTTTGACAAGAAGGGAAATGTGAGGATGCATTTTTCGTAGCTTCTATTTTATGGGTTTGGAATCAGGAATGGTTACAATATTGTGGACAACAATGTTTGGGTCAATACCATGCATATCAGTGTAGGACCAAGTAAAAGCATTGCTATGATACCGGAGAAAAGAAGTGAAAGCTTCTTGTTCAACAAAGATCTAAATATTGGCCTATTTTTAGAATGTGCGGGTCGTCCTGAGTGTGAATATTAATTTCAATGGTCAATTCATTCAACATGGTTTGTGTCTTAGAAGGTAATGACCAATGAATATAAGAATCTTTCGCACCAAGGTAGGTGAGAATAGACTCATCATCCTAACATTGAATGATGTTAATAGAAGGTGTATTGTCATCAATCATGTTAGGATATAGGAAGGGAAGAGAAGAGAGAGCCTTACCATCACGCTAATAAGTCAGAGGTCCCAAGGAAATGGAGTTCACAAAAAAAAAAGTTAGGAGGAATGAATTCTAGATCCATAGACTCTATAGGTGAAGGTGGTGAATGAGGTGAATGGGGTGGGGAATTTTATCATCCTCAATGAGTTCGACTTGGTCCTTCTTGGAACGTGGTTTGGAAAATCCAATACCACAAAGGGTCTTTATGCTTATAAGTGGTGCAAGGAATGATAGTATGGTGGCCTTATTCATAGAAGCCAAAGCCAAATCCCTTCTAAGCATAGCGATAGAGGAAGGTGTGGGAAAAGCAGCGGTTGGTGAGAGATTGAAGGTCAGAGGAAAATGCTTGAGTTTGGGAAGGTGGATCATGTGAGTAGGTAGAAGCATAAATTCCCCCATACGTTAAGTTGGTGTGAAGGTGGGGAGGACCATAGTGAAAAAGTTCGCCTATGTGGTGATCATAGCAGGGATGTTGGTGAAGGTTACTATAATCTTGAGTAAGGAATGTGTCAATGTTATAAAGCGATACTCCCAGAGTGAGGCATTGAAAAACACCTTATAAGGGATCACTAGTTGGTATGTGGGTAGCAGGGAATGGATGAATCACCTAGCAGCTAGGAAGAAGAAGCATTGGATGTTTGATAATTAGATGGGTTGGTGATGGGTCAACTGGAGAAGCTACAAGAGCAGCGGTGGGAATATAGGAGTTAGTTACGAAGATGTAGCAGAGAAGTAGTGGATGAGCCAAGAGTTGAAGAAGAAGTGGTATTGGTGGTAGATTCCTTAAGCGGTATAAGGACATCATTGAATCGATACAACATGTTAAAAGTCTTGAAAGATGAAGGGTCGGTTGGAATGGTATATTTGTGCCCTTCATGTTCGAGTTTTAAATAGCAATGTAAGGTTGAAGAAACATAGCCCATGGCATGAATCTAGGTTCAGCCAAGTAGCATGTTGTATTGGAATTCCCCACTAAGACATAGCATAATTCAAGAATGGTATGGGGGCCCACGCGAATGTGGAGAATGATGGTGTCGAGGGTGGAATTCATGGCATCGTTAAATGAATGCAACATAAATGGGTTATTATGCATGTAATTAGTAGGGATGCACATTTTGTTGTATGCATGGGAGGAAGTTATGTTGATATTGGTGCCTCCATCGATCATAATGCATCGAACGCGTATATTATCAAAGTAAACATAAATAAAAAGGGTGGGTTCGGGATCATCCGATTGGAGAGGTAAAATCTCGTCGTCATAGAAAGTGAGAGTGGATACTTGATGAGAGGTAGCGGGAGTAGAGTAATGGGTCAAAGTGGTGAGATAGGCCATAAGGTGAGGATTGATAATAGATGTAACAGCGTAGGGTCATTGGGTAGATCCTCAATAGATTGCAAAGACCTCAATGAGGTATTGACGATGAGACTCAGATGTTTAGATGAGGTCATACAATGACACTTTTAGAGGATATTGGTGAAATTTTTTAAGCATTATATAATGGGAAACCCCGTCATAAATAGGGTATGTGGGTCCACGGATGGTGAGTTTGGGTGCAAGTGCAAATGGAATATTGGGTAAAAGAGTAGCAAATGAGTTGGTTTTTTTCTCCTTTCCTTTTTCCTTCCAGGCTCAAGTGGAAACTTAAACCATATTGATCTGCAATAAAGGAGAAGGTGATTTGTGATAGGTGTAGTGATAAGATGGGTAGAAATAGGGTGAAAGAATATACTGGTTTTATAAAAATAATGCAGCACATTGGCATTTTTGTGGAAGTTTGGCTAGATCTCTTATGTGGACCATATTGATCTCAAATGTTGGAGGAGGATAAAAGGGTTATGAGTGTAGAGATAAAGGTTGTTGAATAGGTAAGGGATGAGGATGTGCGGTGATAGGTGATAGGTGTAGGTGGAATAGGGTCCTCATCTAAAAGATCATCATCGTCAAAGTTTTCTTTGAGAGAACATAGTTAGAGAAGAATAGTCTTAAGATCCTTACAATTTTCCACATCGTACCTGGCACATGACAAGAAGCACAAATTTTGGTATTATCAAATCCTTATGGTTTAGGTTTGAGTGGGTCATAAGGTATAAGTGGTGGAAATGTGATAATATAGGTTTCTAAAAGGTTAGCTAAGATGTTGGTATAAGACCCTGCGAATGGATCACAATGTGAAGTAAGTGTGGGTCTATATGGAAGTGTGGGTGACTTTGGTGGGAGATTCATCACTGGAGGTAGAATCGAGGTTGAGTAAGTTTGACCACTTGTTTGGTAGATAGTATAGTTTTAGGTTTGTATTACACCTTCTTGGGTAAAGGTGTATCAGGTGAACTAGTTGTTGAAGGTGGTGTAGATTTAACTACCTCTTTGGAAGGTATTGGGTTTTGGGATTTGGTGTCACCATCTTGGGTAAAGGTGAAGAAGAAGTGTGTGATGTAGAAGGGAAGGAATATGGCATAAGGGGACACATTAGCCAAAGTGATAATGGAGGTGCGGTGAATGTTGTGGTAAGAGGTAATGTGGAAGGGACTAGTTGAGGAGAAGGGAATGGCATGGGTAATGATGAGGATACTAGAATTGGTGTAGGTATAGGAGGTAGAAAGGATGTAAGTGATGGTGAAGGTGTAAGTTGTGTAGGTAATTTGGGTGTAATAGAGGATCATGATGAGGTGGGCTATTGTGTTTTTTGTTTACTCTGGGTAGGAGGTTGTTTGGCCAAGGTTGATGGGTGGGGACCTAGGATAGATGGAAGTGGTGAAGGTGACAGAGGGGTAATGGTGAAGCCAGTGTATGCGGCCTAAGGGGTTGGGTATTCCTCTTATGTGGGGGAATAGTCTTTGCGATGGCTTGGGAGGATGTGGTTAAATCTAGTTTGATAGGAGGATGGACTAGAATTGATTTCGCATGACTCCTAATGTGGTAATGGGTCTAGACATAGAGGAAAGTATTGATGCAAGTAAGGTTTTAGGCATAGGAAAAAGTTTGTTTATTGGTAAAGGTTTAGGTGTGGGTGAGGGTGATGAAGAAGGGGCCACTACAACTGGCATGGGCATGGTGGGTTTGGTTGTTTGAAACACCTTTGGATAGATCGTGGAAGTTTCAACAAATAAAATCTACATTTGAGTTGAGACAGGCAATCAAAGATGTCCCCAAAGTATATAATTGTCAACATAATCCAAGTGGTTGGAAAAACATGAGAATGGAACTGATGTAGGGGCATGATGTTGATTTGGTAGTAATCCTTGTAAATAATTTCTATGAGATAGGGAAATGGTTGGCTTCATAATATGTGGGTAGAAGAGATGAGAACAGATCAACAGGATCCTTAAAATCTAATGGATAATTCTCACTAATATGAAGGGATGCTACTAATGGATCCCCCGTGGGTAGGGGAGATGGAAAGTTGGATGAGGTAAGCTCATCTTTTGGAGAAGAAGAAGGTAAGCATTACTCTCCCGTGGGTAGAAGAGTAACTCTTTGCGGGTTGTTCATCGAGTTGAGAGATGAGTGGGGAAATTACATCGACATATATGGTGGAATCCTTCATGGGTGAAGGAAAAGATAAGGGAGACTCCTTTATGGGTAAAGGAGTAGATGAAACAGTTCCCTCCATGGATGAAGGATCTCATGCAAGAATATCCTCGATAGATGGAGTATGAGGAAATTGAGCAAGAAGAGCTTGTATGATGTCAAAAATAGAACCTCATGAACGTTATTGTCATTGGTCCATGTTTTTCTGGTTTGGTTAGTCAATGGGATGTGATTTGGGAACAACTTATTTAAGAAGTGAAGGTTCATATTAGCCAATACATTAGGATTATCCAAGATGAGATCTCCATTATTTAACATTTCTTAGATGATGTTTTTGAAATTTATAAAATTACCGTCATTATGACCTCTAACACAATGATAGTTGCACTAATCATTTTCTTTGTACCATGCAAGCACGGGATGAGAGGGGTCAAAACCAATATGTGGTTTGATGGGTGGAAGAGTGATTGCTCTGGATTTTAGAATTTTTATAAAACTAAAGAGTAGGGTTCTCCTATGGGATTATATTTTTGTTTCTCTCGCTTGAACTGAAAATCCTAAACAGGAGAAAGATTGGAAGAAGGATTTGATTGGTTGGATGGATGAGATGGGCTAGCTTTCAAAACTACTACATTGGTAGATCCTTTTACTTTAGAATAATTATTTTGTAGTTTAGAAGAAGAAGAAGTGTCGTTTGATTTAAATGAAATGTTCTTGTTACGTAATTGTATCTTTTTCTCTTTAATGGAAAGAATTTCAAGTTTCTAGGCCATGGTGAATGCCTCATCAAATGTACGGAAGGTTTGAACTTGGAGAGTTGGCGAGATGTTTCTAGCAAAATCTCTGGTGAACAAATCTATTAACTCATTTTGAGGCAGTTGGAATGTGATTTGGTTGATCAGGCTCCGCCAACGAGTAACAAAATCATGATAGATTCATCTTCATATTGGCGTGTCACGTACAAGTCAGTCATGGTGACCATCTTGATAATTTTTAGAAAAGTAGTCTAGAAAATCCTGAGCTACCTAATTAAATGAAAAGATGGAATTCTGGGTAGAGCACTATACCAATCTAAAGTCGTTCATGTCAAGAACATTTTGAATGTCCACAAGAGCAAAGCTTCTTCGTGATCGATTAGATAACACACATGTTTAAAAGACCAAAATTACTATTGTGCGTATTCTTTTTGTTGAATCGGTTGAATTTAGGAATTTCTAATAGGGAGGATGTGGATGAATCAGAATGGATGGGTGAATGGGCTCATTGTAAATCTCATCGTATGTCAGAGAGTTACATGAGCCGGAGATAAATGCTTCTAATTTTTTCATCTTTTCCATCATCATTTTGATAAGATCATTGGTAGGTTGTGATGACAGGTAACCCCTTACATTATAAGGGGGTAAATGAGGTGGGTATGATGTGGGTGGCATCCCAATATGTGGTGGTGCCGAGTATGAAAATTGTGAGGAAGTTACATAGGATGGAATAGATGTAAATGGAAAGTATCCATAATAAGTTGTAGATGAAATAGGGGGTTGTTGTAGGGTTTATTTTGAGAATCCTCTAGAAAAAATGAAATGTAAAAACCTTGATCTAAATATAAGTTAGGATGTAATTGTCCATATTTTGTTTGATTTAGTTCAAATGTCTAAAAACTCTATAATTCCTAACAAATTGTGTGGAAATTCAGTTTTTTTGAAATAAATAGGTCATATTTGGTCAGGATAAGTGAATTGTGAAGTAACCAACACCTTTTTGAGGAAGTTGGCTAAAATGTGGCTTAGCTCCAAAACTCTATCACTTAGCTCAACTCTATCACTTAGCTCTGAAACTCCATCACTTAGCTCCAAACTTTAGCAGTTAGTTTCGGAAGGTTTCCCTTTGGTTCCAAACTTCTCCAAAGTTCGAAATCAATGGGAATCTCCTTATTCTATCAAAATTCAGTTATGGAGCAAAGAATGGGCCTTCCAATCAAAAATAGACCAACAATTTTTTGGTTCTTCATACTCCAAATATACATATGTAAGACCAACAACTATATATCCAACTAGTTTTCTAAATTTCATATCTACTTTGGGCACTATTTGGTTTCACTAGAATTTGTAGGTGGAAAGACAACTATTGAACACTCATGATTGTAAATGCATCTTCAGATGGAAAATATATATAGAGAACTGAAGATAGATGTGAGAGGAGAGTTAAGTTTTTTGTAAGACTGAATAATTCAATAATAAGAATAGCCATTTTATTTTGAGAGCAACATATTGTGTTAACTCTGATTCAAGGTGGAGCAAGGGCCCACTCCTCCAAGAAAAAGGATCTTCTCTTTCATTGGTATTTATATTTTCAAGTAATTTGTATAAATATATTATTTGGCAATTCTGAAAGTACTTTTGATTCATCAATTAAAATATGTTACGTGGAGTTATCTATTGTCCCTACAGTGTTATAGTTACATTCTTATTTCCTTAAAAGCATTTTAAACAACATTTTCAAAGTGTGTTTATTTCCAGCAGTGTGTTCAATTATGTAAAGTGTGTTTATTTCCAATAGTGTGTTCAATTCTACAAGATTTGTTCATTTCAGCAATGTGTGTTTATTTCAGCAAGTTTCTTATAGTTTAGCTTTAATAAGGCTTTGGCCAAGAAATCTTAAGACACTTTAAAACCCCTAAAAAAATAAAAATAATAAGTATCTACAATCAATTACTAGTTCACTGAGACTTCACTTGTTGCATATAGCTTCAGACACACCCCTGGTTTTAATATGACATCAACCATGAGTTGATTAAATGAAGGGAATAATGACACCCATCATTTTTGGCACATTTTGATGGGAACACACTAGTTAGAATTTTCTAATTAGGTGTCAACAAGAAAAACAATCACACATCTAGTAATTGAAAAATCTTCCCTACGTTATCATAAAATTTATGAGTAGACCAAGAGACTCAAAGGGTAGATTTCTCCCAAAAATATCTCAACAAGAATTATCAACATCCTCTAGTTCAAATAAGGAAGTTGAGAAAGAATTAGAAGCACCATTGTCCCTGTTAGATAGAAGCAGAACTTCCACCTTTGGAATTTCTAGATCAATCACCAGAAGGGGTGGAACCTTTAGAAGAAGGGTTATATCCCAAGACCATTTAGAGAAAGTTTTGATTCTCAATTGAGCAGTCAACCTCCTACTCCTGACTTCTCACCTTCACCAAAGTGGATCACATACCACGTTGATTGGGAAAAATATTTAGAATATATTGTAGATATGGCTCGAGAAGTTGAAAGAGAACCTGATAGGACTTTTACTTATCCAATTCAGTTGGAGGATGATGATACACCTATGAAGAATATTTCACTTGCACACTTGCCCACATTTAGAGGAATGTCATCTGAGGACCCTAACCAATTTTTTTTGAATTTAAAGTATTATGTCAAACCTATGACTACAAAATAGATAATCAAAAACTCAAGTTGTTCCCATCTACTCTGAAAGATGCAACAATGAGGTGGTTTATGGGATTAACATCCAATTCCATTACCACTTGGGGAAAATGGAAACTACCTTCTTAGACAAATATCAAGACTATTGTAGAGGGAGAAACAAGAAGGAAGAATTTTTTAGGATCAAACAGAAGAGGATGAAAATTTGGAAGATTATTTAGATAGATTCCTCTTCATAAGTAAAAGGTGTGGATTTTACTTCAAGAAGAGCTAAGAAAAACCATTTTTCTTAAAGGTTTGGATGATGAATCTAGGGAATCCCTTAACTTAATGGGAGGTGGAAACATCAATCAATTGAGAATGAATGATATTAAAGATCTTTGTAGAAGTTATTCAAGAATGAGGGGTGGACCCAGAAAGGAAAAAACTGTGAAAGGTATGAATCCAGACATGAAAAAACTTATGGATGAACTAGAAAACTTTAAAACAGATATCTTAGTTCAATTAACTTCAACCATGGATGGATTGCAAGCCAAAGCAAATGCTAATACTGAACCATTAGCTATGTATTGTCCTAGATGCAAAAAGAAGCATGCAATAAGAGATTGTCCTCTGGATAAAATAGAAATATGTCTTATTTGTGAATCTAGGGAACATGAAGTTAATGCTTTTTCTCTTCTTCCATTCATAAAAAATCATCTTAAACAAACCAACAATTCATCCACCACAGAAGAAGTAAACTTTTTCCAGAGACAAGCTAGCCAGGGGCAGTTCATACCAAGATTTGTTCCTAATCCTGGATGATGCCATGGGTGGCTCAGATAGTACCAAAAATTGGGGACAACCCCTTGGGCCCCTCAACCAACATGGAATCCCTAGGATTGGGCAAGACAAGCTTGGTATGCTCAAGGACACCAAAACCTTGGTCTAGTCAAGGTAACCCTTATGCTTGGTCACAACCTAGGTGGAACCCCAATAACTATGCTCAAGGGAAGACATATCCCAACTAAAAACAACAAGCCATAATGGGTTCCCCAACAAGGTTCACAAACTAAAAATGTGGTTCAAACACAAATACCAACACAACCAGTGGCTAATCCCAAAAACAAACAAACAACCCTTGTTTATGGAGCAAAATAAGAAAAAATTGGTTGATCTTAATGCCATGGACTGTAAAGATATTCAAACCAGATCTGGAAAAATAATTAATAGTCCACCTATTATAATTACCAGAGATGTCAGATGAGATTGAAACCCTAGTTCAGTCATCCCTAAGGTTGATGAAAAAGAAAAAGAGAAACAACCAGATAAAATTCTACAAAACCCCTTTTCCAAAAAAGACTTAATGAAGTTATTGAGACCAAGGAATCTGAACTGGTGCAGGAGTTGAGGAAATTAAATATTGAAATACCATTGTTACAAGCAATCAAGGACATTCCTAAATTAAACAAATTAATCAAAATGTTATGCTTAAAAATACCTGGAAGGAAGAAGCAGTACCCTAGGACTATTAAGGTAGATGGGAAACTTGTTGATTTATTAGCAGGAAAACTCTCACTTCCCAAATATGGGGATCCTGGAAGCCTGTTATTTCTATCACTATAGGGAACAAACATATACATAATGTTTTGGTTGATTTGGGAGCAACTATAAATGTTATGATAGTAGACACTTTGGAAACATTACCATTGACAGGTATACAACCTACTAGCACCATATTGCAGATGGCAGATCAGTCAATAGTAGCTAAACCAAAAGGGATCATTGAAGATGTTGTAGTCATGGTGGAGTCATGGGAGTATCCAATGGACTTCCTTATATTACGACCAAAAGGTAAAACACTTGGTTATCCCATCATTTTGGGAAGACCATGGTTAGCTACAGTTGTTGCCTTAATTAATTGATTGCAGATCAGTGATATGACCATCTCTAATGGTAAGAGTTCTAAAAAATTTCCCTATATCCTTCTGCAAGACCTTTTATTGATAATCAAGAACAATTATGGGTTGATGATCCCGATACTAATAAACAAAACTTGTCTTCTTTGGCTATGATAACATTGCAGGATCATGTACGGAGGTGGAGAATATTATTAATCACCCATTGAGTGATCACCAATTGTCTTTGGAACAATCGGAGATAGTTCTAGAACCTTCAAACTTAGTTTTGAACCTTTGACTTAGTTTCATATTTAGTTCCGAAACCTTCAGATTTAGTTCCAAACATTCAAACTTAGTTCTGAAACATTCATACTTATCTCCGAACCACAACAATCCCATGTAGATGTAAATAATTTCACTCTGAGGAACGTGACTTCTCTTCGGGAGGGGAAAATAGCTACGGAATCAGTAGCATTAGTCTCGGAGATATCAGAAATAGTAAGGAATCTCTTGGAAAATGTCAGTGATGAGGAGCTTGACCAACGTCAAGATAAGTATCATAACTCTTGCTTACTATCCTTTATCTAGTATTCTTTCTCAAGGGAACTTTAGAGACATTTTTACATATCATATGTTGTTACCTCATTCATGTCCACTAAACACCCTAATGGAACCTTTTCAACAAATCAGTTCATCACACACTGAACCAAACAAATTGAGATTCAACCAAGTAAGATTTTGAACATTAACAACTTGGTTGGAAAATGATCAAGAAGCTAAATTGTTTGATGTTTTGAAATGTCATACTAGAGATTTTTCTTGGGACTATAAAGACATGAAAGGAATCCACCCAAGTATTTTCACCCATCACATTTATACTAAAAATGTTAAACCAGTTAGGAAACCTCAGAGAAGGATCAATCCAACCTTAAGGGACATAGTCAAGCAGGAAATTGAAAAGCTATTACAAGTAGGCTTTATCTACCCCATCTCAGATAGTCAGTGGGTGTCTCCTCTTGTAATTGTGCCTAAAAATAATGGAAAATGGAGAATTTGTGTTGATTATAGGGAATTGAACAAAGCTACACTTAGAGATTATTTTCCCTTACCATTCATAGATCAAGTTTTAGACAACCTCTCAGGTAAACAATATTTTTCCTTCCTGGATGGCTTTAGTGGATATAACCAAATCAGGGTGGTTATTGAGGATCAGAAAAACTACCTTTACTTGTCCATGGGGTACCTTTTCCTATAGGGTACTTCCATTTGGATTATGTAATGCTCCAACAACTTTCCAAAGGGTTGTACTAGCAATTTTTGTAGATCTAACTAATGATTGTGTAGAGGTATACATGGATGATTTTACTTGTGCATGGAGACACATTTGATGATGCCTTGAAAAACTTGGATAGAGTATTAACAAGATGTGAGCAACACCATTTGTCTCTTAGTCATGAGAAATGTTTGATGATGGTTGATGAGGGAATTGTTCTAGGACATCATATTTCAAAAAGAGGAATTCAAGTTGACCAAGACAAAATCAAGATTATTTCAGACTTACATGTTCCTCAAACCCCCATGGATATCAAGTCATTCTTAGGACATGTTGGGTACTATAGGTGTTTTATCAAATATTTTAGTAAAATTGTTTCCCCCATGTTTGGTTTTCTTACCAAGGATTGTGAATTTCTTTGGGATGAAAAATGTCAACATGCTTTTGAAGAGATTAAGGAAAAACTAATCACTGCCCCAATACTAAGAGGACCTAATTGGGAGAAACCTTTTCACATCCAAACAGATGCCTCAAATAACTCAATTGGTGCAGTTTTGGGATAGAAAGATGAAGAGGGAAAAATGTATGCTATTTACTATCTTAGTAAAAATATTACTCCCACTAAAAGTAAATTACACCACCACTAAAAATAATTTCTTGTTGTGATCTATTCAATTAATAAGTTCAGACATTATATTACAGGTACAAAATATTTGTACATACAAATCATTCAACAATTAGATATCTAATGAACAAACCAGTGGTTGGAGGTAGGATAATCAGATGGTTATTACTTTTACAAGAATTTGATATTACTATTGTGGATAATCCAGAAAATCTAATGTGGTAGCTGATTTCTTGTCAAGATTAACCACTACAAGGGGAACAAGATCTAGTTAAGGACAACTTTCCAGATGAACAATTATTTTTATTTCAGTTGATACACCATGGTTTGCTGACATGGAAAATTATCTTGCAACAGAGGAAGTTTCCTCCTTTTTACTAAGAAACAAATGAAAAGGTTAATCAAAACCAGTGCACAATTTAAATGGATAAATGGAATGTTATTTAAATGTGGTCCTGATTTGGTTTTACGCAGGTGTGTGAGAAAGGATGAAATTTTTGACATACTTAGGGCATGTCATGATGAACCAAGTGGAGGACACTTTTCAGTAAAAATAACAACCCACAAAATACTTGGCACTGACTATTATTGGCCATCTCTGTATAAATATGTGAAGAAATACATCAAGCAGTGTGATCCCTATCAGAGGATGGGACAACCAACTTTTACTAGTGAAATGCCTCTGCAACCTCAAGTGGTGATTGAACCATTTGAAAGGTGGGGGCTGGATTTTGTTGGTCCTTTTAGTCCTCCTTCATAGGGAAAGGAGCACATTCTTGTATGTATTGATTATGTAACAAAGTGGGAAGAGGTGTAGGCTTTAACAAATGCTAATGAAGATGTAGTTGTTGATTTCCTTTGGCACAAAATTATGATGAAGTTTGGTGCACCAAGAAGTATAGTTTCAGATCAAGGCCCACAGTTCATGTCTAATATGATCCAGCCTTTACAATGTACTATCAAATCAATCATAGGAAGTCATCTCCCTATCACCCATAATCCAATGGACAAGCAAAAGTGACAAACAGGAATTGGAAAACATTCTCACCAAAATAGTTGAAGCAAGTAGAAGAGATTGGGTGAAAAGGATACTAAGGCTATCTGGGACTTATAACACAACTTGGAAGAAGACTAAATACATGATTCTCACCATATGAGTTAGTCTATGGGAAAATCCCTTATTACCCATTGAATTTGAACTACAAACATTGAGGACAACAACTAAATTGGGTATTGAATTGATACAACACAAAAGGAAATAATTCTACAACTCAATGAATTGGATGAGTTGAGACTAGAAGCACTTCAATAGATAGAGATAATCCAAGACCAAAGGAAGCAGTGGCATGATACACATATCAAGGAAAGGAAATTCAAGATAGGATATTGGGCATTACTATTTGATTCCAAGTACCAACAATTCAAAGGCAAGTTGAGAACCAGGTGGTTAGGACCTTATCAGATTGAGAAGATATATGATAATGGCTCTATTCAGCTACTTCCCATTGATGGTAAGTAGAAGGACACTTTTGGTCAATGGACATAGGCTAAAACTCTATAGGAAGCCTCCTACCAGGGATGAATTCTTGAAGCAAATTGAAGTAGACAAGGAATTTGATCATATGGAAGAACCTAGTTCTTCCAAAATGATCAAGTAATCAGATGCAAGGATCTAAATAAAGGGAAGGGAATGAAAACCAAAAATGGTGTTCTCTTCCCCCCCAAAATAAAAAAAAAAAAAAAAAAAAAGGGAAGGGAATGAAAACTAGTAAATGGCATTCTCTTCCCCAAAAAATTTCTCTCAAAAGCCAATTGAAAACCAGAAATGGTGGTTGGTCTCATCAATAATTGGCTAATTCAAATAAAAGGAACTTCTTTGGAATTCTAACTATCTTTTCTAACCATTTTTTTCACTTTTTTAGGAATGATGAGTCATCAAGGTGGATGGATTACATCAACAAGGATGGTAATTATGTCTTGATCTTATTAAGGGTTAAATTAAAAGTTTGCATGTGTGATTAGACTTGATTTAAGTCGGTGGTATAATGAGTTATTTATTGCACATCATGATTAAAGGGAAATAATCATGAGGTGATGCCAACTAAATAAATGAAAGTGGCGCATATATTAATAATGAACTATCATTTAGGTGGAATAAAAGAAAATTGAGAATAGTTGTAGAAAAATTCAAGGAGGTAATAATAAAGTCATATTTGGAGTTCCACAGCTAAATCTAGTAGTTCCACAGCTAAGTCCATTAGTTTTGTAGCTATCTCCTGGCAGAGAGAAGGGGTTTGAAAGAAGAAAATAATTCAAATTTTTCTCTTGGCCATGGGTATCAAAAAGAAATCAGAACCAGAAGATGATACACAACTCCTTGCAGATGGAGAAGTAATGACCATTTTTGAATAGGCAGGTTGGCTGGAGTTTCTAAAGAAATTCTCAAAATACAATGATGAACTGGTAAGAGAATTTGTTGTGAATTTGGAACATCTTAGGACCAAGGTTAAGGGCATTATAATTCCCTTTACTATTAATATAATGAGCAATGTATCTAGTGTACCAATTGTAAATGTACCAAACCCTGTAAGGGGAACTCTAAAGAATTGGTAGAAACCTTAAGACAAGAAGGTGAACCTGAGCCCCAATACATTTATACCACTAAGAAAGTCATAAAAGGGGTCAAAAGAGCTAGCCTACCCAAACCCTTTGACAGAGTAGCATTTTGGGTAGTAAAATACCTAACATGCGATGGCCAATATGGGACTGTTGGAAGGGAAGTCCTTAAAATACTGATATATCTTAGGTATGGGGCAAAAAAGTAGGAGTATATAGTAAATCTTCCTAGTTTCCTCTTCGATTCCATCCATACCATGGCTCAAGAGATATTCTTGGGGAGTAGGGACAATTAGGCACCATGGATTAATTCATCTGGTCTGTCAACATCATTTTCTCTCTAAGAAAAATGGGGAGGAAGCATGGGAAAAATTCCTCCACAAATTCAGAAAAACTCTTGATATTATCAGAAGGGGAATACCAACCCCTTTCTCTCCTAAAATAACTTAGAAATTAATCCCCTTGATGAGAAGAAGAAGGAAATAAGTGGGGTTAAAATACCAAAAAGGAGGAGATCTGAGAGGATGATCAAGCTACAAAATCTATCATTTCTTTAAAATAAAATCCTTCCCCTTTAATAATACCAGAAGAACCAATACATTTTTGATAGTGATAGTTCACCCAAGATGGACTTTGGAGCAAAAATCAGAAGAAGTTCAAGAGGGAAGCCCACTTCAGAAATGTTGAAGCTCCTAAAAGAAAAAAGAATTCATAAAAATTCTAGGGAAACTCAACCAAGAAATATTGAAGTACATGAGGATTTAGAGAAAGAAGTTGTTGATATTCTTGGCAGCATGGCAACTTCTCCTCCTCTACAAAGTCAAACTAGGAGTTGGAGAGAGAAGTGAAACTATTGGAAGAGCAAGCTTTTCAGGAAATGGATGACTTGGAAATACTGTCACATGAGGAGGAACAATTGGCATCTTGGAGGTTAAAAGGAAAATTCCCTTTGGTGGAGGAACAATGCTCATTCCCGAGAACTCCCAAGTAAAAAAGAAGAAAAACAACAGTTGAGGCAGAGCTTTGTTCTTGTCTAAGGAAAACTTATAATTAGGGAGAAAGATGAGGAATTGAACTTCCTCAAACACAAATTGGAGCATAGAGAAATGCTTATTGAACAATTGAAAACTCAGCTAATAGATAAGAATGAAGAATTGGCATTAGTAAAACAACAAATGGCTGAAAAAGAAAAAGAATTGCAATTGGCTATTGAATAAAGTACTATGACAAAAGTATATTCAATGGATCAAATTGTACAAATAGAGTTGTCTTACTTACCACTCAAACAATTATGGGATGATACCTGCAGAGAGCTGAATGAATTAAAAGTATCAAATCAGGAACTAAAAAGTCAAATGGAAAAAGAGAAAAAGGAAGGGAAGAATGGGAAGAAAAATTCTATAAAAGTGAGGAAGAAAAGTTTAAGTGTTTGGAAAAAATACAGATGGTCTATATGATGAGTGAAAAATTACTAACATGTAGAAGACCTTCTCCTACATACAATGTCTTCCTAGAAGAACAATTTATCCGGTGGAAATTATTGAGGATTTCATGTGGCCTTCCACATGAATTGAAGGATGAAGTAGAATTCATGGCAGCATATTCTTTGGCCAATCCAGAGAAAAAATCTTCTTTGTGAATTTTATCTCTACAACTTTATGTTAGAAAAGAACACAGTTTTATGATTAATCTATATGTGGGGAAAGCCAACTTCAGGCATTTGTTTCTATGCTCCAGAATCAAATAGCCTAGGAAAGAAAGGAATGTTGAACACTTAATAAAGGCTAGTTCATCTGGCCTCTGTATGAGAGCTCATTATGGAAACCATCTGCATTTGTTATACATTTCAGGTCTCATGCCTTTGACAACCGATTTAAGGAACATTACATTGCTATCCAGAGGAGTATTGATGCATTCACCTCATATGAAGAGGAAAACTTTGAGGAAATTTATGATGGATGCCTAAAGAGATGGGAATTCCTTACTTGTAGCATTAAGAAGAAGAGAAGTTATCTCTCCAAAAATCTAATATGGAGTCTGGAAAGGGCCAAAACTTTATGTACACTCATTCCTCAAATTTGTGAAAAAACACATAGGTATGTGGATGGGTATGAGAACAAGGCCTCCTCTCCTTCTTACACCCATGTCTCCATGGAAGAATAGAGAACCTCAGGATCCCACTCATTTTGAGGATTGGTAGAAAAATCTAGAGGAAGGATCAAGATACAACAATTCTTGATCGAAGCACTAGGACATTCAATTTCAACCATTTGACCTTAGCGATAGTTGGAATGCAGAATTCATGATCCCAGTTTTGAAGAATAGAGTTTGTAAGAGGACTTACAAACAAGTAAGTGTGGGGGAGATGATGAGGCTAAAATATGCCTCATCAATGTGCAATAAATACTCTCATTTTACTCCCTTTTAATCAAGTTTTTTCTACATTTCATAACTTTTGTTTGATCTAAATATAAGTTAGGATGTAATTGTCCATCTTTTGTTTGATTTAGTTCAAATGTCTAAAAACTCTATAATTCCTAAAAATTGTGTGGAAATTCAGTTTTTGGAATAAACAGGTCATATTTGGTTAGGATAAGCGAATTGTGAAGTAACCAACACCTTTTTGAGGAAGTTGGCTAAAATGTGGCTTAGCTCCGAACTCTATCACTTAGCTCCGAACTCTATCACTCTATAGCTCTAAAACTCCATCACTTAGCTCCAAAAACTTTTAGCTCTTGGAACTTTAGTTAGTTCCAAGGTTTCCCTTTGGTTCGAAACTTCTCCAAAGTTTTGGAATCAATGGGAATCTCCTTATTCTATCAAAATTTGGTTATGGAGAAAAGAATGGGCCTTCCAATCAAAATAGACCAACAATTTTCTAGGTTCTTCATACTCCAAATATACATATGTAAGACCAACAATTTGTATATCCAGCTAGTTTTCTAAATTTCATATCTACTTTGGGCACTATTCGGTTTCACTAGAATCTGTAGGTGGAAAGACAACTATTGAACACTCATGATTGTAAATGCATCTTCGGATGGAAAATATATATAGAGAACTGAAGATAGATGTGAGAGGAGAGTTAAGTTTTGTAAGACTGAATAATTCAATAATAAGAATAGCCATTTTATTTTGAGAGCAACATATTGTGTTAACTCCTGATTCAAGGTGGAGCAAGGGCCCACTCCTCCAAGAAAAAGGATCTTCTCTTTCATTGGTATTTATATTTTCAAGTAATTTGTATAAATTTGTTATTTGGCAATTCTAAAAGTACTTTTGATTCATCAATTAAAATTTGTTACATGGAGTTATCTATTGTCCCTGTAGGTGTTATAGTTACATTCTTATTTCCTTAAAAGTATTTTTAAACAACATTTTCAAAGTGTGTTTATTTCCAACAAGTGTTTCATTTTTGTGTAAAGTGTGTTTATTTCCAACAATGTGTTCAATTCTACAAGATTTTTTCATTTCAACAATGTGTGTTTATTTCAACAAGTTTCTTATAGTTTAGCTTTAATAAGGCTTTGGCCAAGAAATCTTAAGACACTTTAAAACCCCTCAAAAAAATAAAAATAATAAGTATCTACAATCAATTACTAGTTCTCTTAAGACTTCACTTGTTGCATATAGCTTCAGACACACCCCTAGTTTTAATATGACATCAACCATGAGTTGATTAAAATTTTCTATGTTCTCTTAACACTTACTTATACAAGAATCATACGTCTTTACACCAATAGTCTAACTAGTTACCAAACACAAGATTCTCTAATAAATCTCAAATATAATGGCTACTACAAGTGCATCCCAAGCTCAAGACCAAGATCCAATAGAAAATCAAGTAAACCGGGCATTGGTCACACCAAGCCCTACCCAAGGGTAAGATACAATACAGAACTTGTTGTGCCCCCACATTTATACATTTTTTCAAATGAATACAAAATACAAGGATTTTCTAGATGCATGTGATTTCTATGGACGTGTTAACATGCCCCGATTTGAGATTGATCATGACATTTGAAACTACCTTATATCCTCATGTAAATACGAGAAGATGGTAATTTTACTATTATTGTGGATGATGGTCGTACATTCAAATTCAATGTCGATCCAGCTGATATCCATCGGTTGATATGCCTTCCATTTAAAAATTCACCCATAGTAACAACCAAAGCAACCCTCATTAAAAATGATAAGAAGTACCTCGAATCTACTTTTGGTTTCCATGTTGATTGTATGTGTAATCTATTTTCAATTTTCATTTGAAAGTTTTTTATTTTGATACAATTCAAATTGATATTAATTCCAATGAATTTTTATAGCTCACGTCAATAAATCAAGATGAGGTGTGGATACGCAAGGAATTACACACCACTTTCTTGTTGCCATGATTTCTTTCTTTCAAGATAGAATTATTTTACAGGGTTGGAAAACGGATATTCCAAACAGGCCTATTGCATACATTCTTGCAATGATCAGAAAGTTAAAATTTGATTGGTGTACCTTTTTATCTAATAAGATAAAATATGACATTACAAATGCATCACTTTCTAAAAACCAGTTATTCACTCCACAAACTATCTCCTTGGCCTTTATTACGAGGTTATTTTTAATTTAAAAGACAAACCAACTCCTACTTGCAAGGACAATACAATGAAGAATTTGTCAATTCCATTTCAAGAACAATAGGTATATAGTTTATATTTTGACATTAGACTTTGGTTATTGTCTTGATTATGTACTTTTGATTGAATCTTTATGTAGTACTAACATTATGTACTTCTGATTAAATCTTGACCATATGTAAAGAATATTTTTGGAGGCCCTTCCACAAAAAAAAGTGGCATCAAGAGGAAGAGGCCAACAACACGCTGAGGCATCAAGAGATTCGCAATCTGAAATGGAAGTTCACTCATCGTTGAACCCCCAAGTGTTTGCATTAGTTAAATGACAGAGATGTAATACCCTAACATTTACTATTTACAAATTACCATTTTCTATTTACAATTTACCATTTACCATATTGAATTGACATGTAATTGATTATTGTTACACTTGCAGGACTTTGCACTATACACATGCTTCTCAATAGTCTTCACCAACTCACTCAGTTCAATCACGTGTAATTGTTGATTCTCAACACCCTGCTCTACCATCCCAACCACACACAACTCAAACACAACCAATTACTACTCCAACATGGCCACCTTTGGTACAACGATAGTTACCCCTCAACAATAAGGTATGATTTTATTGCTTTAGTACAAGTTTTGAATAGTTTTTCATATAATTTCATAGCTTTTGCATAGTTTTAACAATTTTTCATATAATTTAGTAATGATTTTGTTGATTTTTCTTGGACTTTGCATACATTGCATTCCTTTGTCATTTGTAAAAATAGCAACCTTTGCACATCCTCCATCATTATGATTCAAAATTCCATCCGAGGTTCAGTAAAATAACATGTGGTAAATGCATTCCAATTCCTCCGGCCCCTAGTGGGACACTAAACATTGCCTCCTCATTTCCAATTTCGAACCTCTCTCTTGTGGCTTGCCCAACGACAATTGGTGTATCAATTTTAAATAATATAACTTTAGATGAATATTACTTGGGCATTGATAGCAATGACCCAACATGATTTTTCAATACACGTGAGATGATTCAAGGCCAGCAAGTATATTTCTATTTCAACGTAATTTATTCAACTTTTTTACATTTCACTTTTAATTTCAATATTTGAATATTGATTTATTTTATCACAAATAGGATTAGGCCACCCAAAGGCAAAAAGAGGTAGCAGATGATACTCAACCCAAAAGCCCCATACCTCTCCATCGGCATCATCTTCTTCAAATACAAGATGGTGAACAATTGTTATCATTTCCTTTGGAGAACTTGATTTGTTATGATTTTCAATCCCATGTCCAAGAGTTTATTGTACCTCATATCAGTCAGCTCATAGAATGGGAGAGAAGGGAAAAAGTACTAATCAACGAGATAATAAGTTGTTATGAAAATCATTGGCAAAGGGTAGTTTATATGTTGCAATCCAAAATCAACCTACGAAGATGGATGCCTTACTCACCCAAGCAAGAGGTGGGACTGTCACGTATAACAACAATTATAAAGATAATATTTTAGATAAAGCATTAAACAAATTGGAAAATATTAGTGTTGAAGCCCAAGCCTATTTCAACAAATGGTCTAAGGACAAGGATCTAGTGGAAATTACAAATGCCGAAAGAGATAGAGTGGTCATAAGTATTATCACTTTGAAACAATATTTTTGTTAATTTGAAATTTTCTTATTTTACTAATATGTTTAATTGAGCTCACTATTTTTTTAGTTGAAATATGAAAATTTGAAGAGTTAAGCAAAAGGTGTTCCAAGTTCACTTGGAAACCACTAAGAATAGTTTATCCACAACAATGAAGATGAAAGAAAATATTGTTTTAGTTAACAAACAAAACAATACACTTAAGCGGATAATTAAAGAGAATGGCTTCACCCCGAGATTTTTTTCAAAGCAAAGTAGCTACAGATACTTAGTTTGGTATCCCATGGAGATGTGACAAAGGAAGAACAAACAATCGTAAAGAATCTAGACAAGTGTTGTGGAAGATCTGATTAGTTCTGGGATTATTCAAGCAAATAATATATGAGGGCAAGCCATTGGGGAAAGGGGCACAAAGATGCCAGTTTTTTTGGGGAAAAATTTAATGATTGAGGGTTGAAAAATTGAAAATTTAAATTTAAAATTTTGAAATACTTTATATATTGAAGTATGAAACTTGAATATGTATTTGATTTTAAGTATGTTGCAATCTGATTTTTATATCTTGTTATATATTATATATAGAATTTCTAGATTGTATATGGTGTTTATGTTTGATATGAATGTGATGGCATTATGATAATGGTTAATTATTTGTTTTAAGAAAATTCACTCTACTTGTAAAATTTTCAGGTTTCTTCACATTTAAACCTTCTGAGAATCTTCTCTCTACTTGTAATGATGATTGCATTAGATGTGGATGATGACATTAGAATATATATGGATTATGATGAATTGTATGTGGATGTAGATTTAGCTTCAAGCATGATCATGGAATCTAGATGATGATAATGGATAATTGTTTTAAGAAAATTTGGAATGTGGTATGATAGAGACATCTTAATAGAGTTAAATCTTCTTCTCTCTACTTGTAAAATTCAAACATTGTATCAGGTTTCTTCACATTTAAACCTTCTCATAATCATCTCTCTACTTGTAATGATGATTGCATTAGATGTGGATGATGATGAATTGTATGTGACATAGAGTTATCTTCAAGCACGATCATGGAATCTAGATGATGATAATGGATAATTGGTTTTAAGAAAATTTAGAATTTGGTATGAAAGGGGCATTTAAACCTTCTTCAAAATCTTCTTCTCTCTATTTGTAATGATATGATGACATTAGAATAGATATAGATGATGATGAATTGTATGTGAACATTTATTTAGCTTCAAGCACGAATACGATCATGGATGATGATAATGGATAATTTTTTAAGAAAAATTGGAATGTGTTAGGATAGAGACATCTTAATACAAGTAAATTTTCTTCTCTCTACTTGTAAAATTCAAAATCTATATTAGTTTTCTTCACATTTAAACCTTCTCAAAATCTTATTCTCTCTACTTGTAATGAATCAATGATATGATGACATTAGATGTGGATGATGACATTAAAATAGATATGGATGATGATGAATTGTATGTGGACATAGATTTAGCTTCAAGCATGATCATGGATGATGATAATGGATAATTGTTTTAAGAAAATTGGAATGTGTTAGGACAGAGACATCTTAATACAATAAAATCTTCTTCTCTCTACTTGTAAAATTTGAACTCTGTATCAAGTTTCTTCACATTTAAACCTTCTCAAAATCTTCTTCTCTCTACTTGTAATGAATCAATGATATATGATGATGTGGATGATGACATTAAAATAGATATGGATGATGATGAATTATATGTGGACGTAGATTTATCTTCAAGCACGATCATGGATGATGATAATGGATAATTGTTTTAAGAAAATTTGGAATGTGGTATGATAGAAACATCTTAATACAAAAAATATTCCTCTCTCTACTTGTAAAATTCAAATGTGTGATTTTTACATGTAATTTGATATTCATCCCACAAAGTTCAAACACTTCATCAAAGCATTTTGCAAATACAAAAATAAATTAAACATGATTGTAAAAACTCAAGAAATGTCATATGATAGGGTTTAAGCTACCTCTTGTCTTTTAGATGGTTGTGACAAAGCATATGGAAGGAAAATGAGAAATCATCCTTCACAAGTCATGTTATATGACCTTTGATTCAAGAAAACTCAACATGAAAAATGGATTAGTATATAGATGGGTGAGTTTCCTGACATTGTCAGTCCTAAGAAGTGAGAGCTTCCTCGATGGATGTCAACCCACGTTTTCAAGAAAAAAAGATGAAATAATGATTGAGCGGATTAAGGAAGAAATAAAAGATTAAAGAAAATGCAAATGATAACATGTATACATGTTTAGATAGTGGAATTTTGGAAGTTTAGAAGAGTATAAAAATGGAAGAATATGCATATCTAACTCTGAAGGCCTTGCAAATTAGTATTTGACAAATGCATGTAACAAATAAATTTTTAAAATAGAAAGATTTTAAAAATGCAAATGAGAACTTGTGCATGTCTGGACAGTGGAAGTCTGGAAGAGTATAACAGTGGAAGAATATGCAGATCTGAACTTTGAAGGCCTTACAAATTAGTATTCAAAAAATGCATGTAACAAACATATTTTTAAAATGGAAATTGGTATTTGACAAATCCAAAATAGTAATTATATAAAATAGATTTTTATAAATAATTATATTCAAATAAATGTAAATATATATACATGTAACATCTTTAATGATAACAAGAGCTGAAACAAAATATGTTAAAAAGCCTCCTCAGTCAATATTTGCATCTGTAGAGTTACAATTGTGTTCACTTGTTACGTCTAACTACAAACTATTATATTCAAATATGTTAATATGAAATTGAATAAATAACCATAGTTAAAATGTAAGGTGACAAAAATAAAATTAAGGTCAAGGAGATACCTATTTAAAGATGAAACAATCCATTATCAATAGCTTCTTCAAATTTGATGTTCTCTTCTATAGAGTGTGACGACGCACCAATTCCAGTCTCATCGTTGGGAACAGTTGTACTTGTAGTTGTATTATTTACACCTCTTCTTTCGAAAGGGAATTCCAATGCGTAATTTCTCTGTCGAAAGGAAAGGTTTCCATGGAGTAGTGAGAAACATAACACCTCATGTAACTTTCTAGATTTTTATCCAACTTGTTTCTCAGTTTTGATTTTATAAATGATAAAGCACTGAAAACCCTTTCATCTTCCACAGACCCCAAAATCATTGTTTTGCATAACTCATATAATCTAAAATATTCATTGATGTCTTCTTGTAAGATAATACTTTGATAGATTCCTCGCCGAGCATTGTAATAGCACCACTCTCAAGGTTCGTCTAACTTTATATATTGGTTCCTCATTGTTGTTGCAAAATTATTGAGACTTTAATAAATCAACATTCAATATACCTTTGATTTCCATACCCTTGACCTCTGAAGTCTTGGTGAAATGTTCCATTATTGTACCCATGGATTTATGGAAATGCTTTCTTACAAATTCTGCCACGAGACCTTTAGTATTCCAAAATTAGGATTCATCACACCCATTGCTTCAAGAATTTTATCTTTGGAGAAACGTTCTCTAATTTCTAATGATAAGGATTCTAAATTTTTCTAAGCTTTATTCTTGTTTCAACTGTAATAGAATCAAAGAGATTATGTGTCATAGGAACTTCTTCTCTTTCCGATCCTTGTAATATTTTGACATTTTTGCAAAATGTGCAGTGGTATGTCCCTCCCATTAACATTGATGCAGAGGTGATCATGGATATTAAATCTCAAATAGTTACTAGGATTCTTAAGATCTAATAAATCTTTCCAATTCTCAAAAACAAGTGTATCAAAACTATCTTGGGAAGTGTACAAGATATCAAGATTTTGACATACCATTTTTCTCATCTATAAAATCCACAATATAGATTAATCTCCCATGTGCATGCTTCATCAATGTATTGATCTCCTACAACATTGGAAGAATACCAACCAATGTAAGTAATGTCTCTAAATAAGTTAAACAGAATAACAAGTCCCTCACCCTGTCAACTTCATGGTGATATTTGTGCATGAAACCAACCAATGAAGGATACTCCTCACGAACTTTGCATGCAAGTTCATACAAATAAATCCATCTCATTTCAACATCCTTCAGAAGTTTTTTGCCATCTGTAATTCCAATTGCAAATTTTGGAACTCAAGAAATCACTTTGGGTTGCTTCCCATGTAGGCATGAATTTCTCTTATAAGTTCTTCTACTTTAGCAACATTTTCATAGTTGCTTACCATTTTATATGCTAAATTTATTATGTGAGCCATACAATGAATTGCTAGCATATAAGGGGCCACTTGTTTGCAATTTAACACGTAGCCATGTTCGGTGACCTGCATGACTAATGTACCATCTTCTCCAATGCATACCAACTTCATAGCAATTTCATAATCAATCATTCCAACAATATCTTTCAAATGAGAAACAACTATTTTATGTAGGTTTTCGGTATTACAGTTTTCAACCATTTTCATAACACCCATCGATGCGGTGTCCTTATATGATTTTCTAAAGTATAGACGTGGATACATACCCATGCAATGTTTTTAACTATTGTCACTTCATCAATTGAAAGAGAGATAAACTTCACATTTTTTACATTCTCTTTCAAATCTTCCTTCTCTATCATAGAAAGGCATTTTTCCATTTCCCATGCACTATTGTTTGACCAATGAGACTGAGGAACATTGTGCATTCCATTATATTGATACAAAACTTTGAAATCGAGGAAATCTGAAATTGGTCTTCCTTTCTTAAATATGTGAAATAAAGTAGAGAATCAGATAATTTATATATATTTATATATATATATATATTTATATATATATTATTGATTCATATTTACCAATTTGTGATGTTATCGTTCTCCCTTTTCCATGAGATGTCTGTGTTTTTCTAATTTTTGTGTATATTTAACATGCATGCATTCTTTTTTAGTTTTCTACCTTTGTGTTTTGATTTTCTATCCATTCCTCTTCCATTACAAGTAAAATATATTTTTCCACAAGTGTTTTTCTATAATGTGTCCACTTTTTAGTTGCATTTTTTTGCTTTCCCAATTTCCACATACATATGGTACATGTACATTCATATGGGATCTATTCTAAATTAGCTGGTTATACAAGTTCGATAAACAAAATTTGGTAGCCCAATCAAACTTGTATGTCCTCCCAAGTGTCCACATATTTTTGTTCATTTTCAATGTTTTACTTTTATGAGTAGAATTTTGAGCATTACCACAATCACTTGCTTTCCTCTTTCATGAACCAAAATTTGCATTTGATTTTTGAGTTCCATTTTTCTGAGTATTTGTATGTGTGATATCTTGATGCACTCCTAGTTACACCTCAACAGGAATATCTTCAAGCTCGGGCATCCCAACATGTATATCTTCAAGATTTGGCATGGTATCATCATAGGTGTCATTTGGTTGATATTGTGTAGAATGCATGTCCACCTCAATATTACCTTCCACACATTTTGTACTTTGATTCATTCCAGTGGCAAGTTGTATGGGTGCTAGTGGTTGCAGTATTTATAGCAACAAAGTTTCCAAAATACTTGAACAAGGACTTCTGATATTTTTTAGTTACTTTTTGGTCTTCTCATTCTGAGCACTAGCACCTTCCATTGTTCTAAACAACTAAGTTGAAACTATGTCATGTGTCAACATCTCTGAGTCATCCGTCAATAGAAAGAGCTTCATGTGTCAATAGTAACATTTTCATAATCCACAAATATCCTTGTCACTCGTCACATAAGGTCTATGTCGTGTTTCAACAAGATAATTGTCATGCATCAACAATTATCATGTGTCACTTGAGTCTCCTTATCGTGCATCCACATAAAACCATTGTCACGCATCAAAAAATATAATAAGTCATGTGTCAATAAATATGGTTGTCATGCGTCGAGATAAAAACTTTGTTGTGCATCAACAACAGTAAATTCATGTGTCAATAGAAGTAGTGTTGGGCATCAACAACCAAACTCTTGTCACACATCAATTGTATCTCCTTGTCACCCATCCACAGAAAAACCTTTATCATGCGTCAAAAATATTATTAGTCGCGCATCAACAAATAGCACTTGTCACCCAACTACAAACTACTAAATAGTAAATAGATCTGCATTGTGCATTGGTGCTTAGAGTATGCAAGTTCACGGTATTTGATATGTCGGTAGCTCAACTAGTAGTAAGGTACTGGTGGTAGTATACTACCCAACAAATCACCTAGGTTTTTATAGGAGATGCTTTTAAATGTAGGTGAAGCCGACCCCTAAAAAATATATACTGTAAATTTTAGGTGAACAAGACACTGACTTGCTCCAAAAAAATCACCTTTTCAAATTTTCCTAAAATGAAATTTTCACCATATTACAAATATTCTCCACTAAAATTATCCCTAGGTTGTTGGTGATAAGTGTAGGTATGTGGAGTGGAAATAAGACTCTCATTTTGGAAGGGGGTGTGGGTTGCTAACACCAATGGTGGCTGAGATGCAATAGGTATATGAGAGGTGGCAGGTGCAGATAGACCTACAATCAAGGTGGTTGATAAAGGCATGGTTGACATCGTAGGAGTGACAGACGTCAAAGGCACGACAGATGCCATAGGTGCAGTAGATATCGATGATGTAGGGTCAAGATTCTAAACCATAGGTGGTAAGGTGGAAGAGGGTAAGGCCAAGCTAGTAGTAGCTGATGCAGAAGTGGGTGTGAGGGTAGGAGGAATGGACACAGGCATGCCATATACAAGCTTCCCTAATGAATTGTGGGTAGATGAATGAGCGAGATAATACTGTAGAGCGGCGAGGTTGTGATCAAGGATTCTTGTGAAATCATCATCACCAAAGTGGGTATGGAAAGAGCCTAATTAGGATCCATAGGTGATGAGATGGAAGGGGGTAATGGGCTAGGTGGGAGCATCTGGTGGCTAGCATGAAACACAAGAGTGTTAGCTTGTTTACGAGTCAAAACCATGTGACTAATGATAGAACATGTATTCTGAGCTTTATTAATAATGTAGAAACACAGAAGGAATGGAGAAAATGGGTTTAAAATGTGTGATTTGATCATTGTTCTAATTGGAAAATTAGAACACGAGACCGACATCAGTTGGGGTAACCGATGCCGGTATGAGGGGGTAACCACTACCGATCGGATAGACCAATGTCGGTGACTATGGGAAAATGTCAGATTGGTAACTCTAGCAATAAATGGTGAAAACGAGATAGAACTAGACTTTGAAGGTAATATCAAAGACTCAGAGACTAGTAAGATGACCAAGGGAGTCACAGAAAGAAAATAAATGAATATTTGATGCTACTTTGGCAAAAATGACCAAAACAACCTAAAACGACAATAGTCAATGAAACAATGGCGATAAGATAATGAAACCGATGGTGGTTGTTGGACTGTTATCGCCCTCAAAATCCCCCTCACTTTCCAAGTTAAGTTTTAAAAATTTTGAGTTGGTGCCTTTGAGAGATGTCTGAGAAAAGTGAGAAATCTGGAGAGATAGAAAAATTTGTGTTTTGAAGTCATTGGTGCTCGGTTTTAAACTCACCCTTTTCACTTGAAAATTCTTCATTTTCACAGTTTGAAGTATTTTCTATTTCCCCATCTGGATGCTTGAAAATATTTTCCTTCATTCGAATGTCATTGTCAATCCTTCTCTTTGGTTATGGATCGCATTAATCCTGGTATTGTTTGTAGTTTCTCATTCCATGGAGAACAATTTGAAATTCGGGCATAAACGGTGGGTTTTCCCTTTCATTTTTATTTTTCCACAGTCATGAATGACGGGCATCAAATTCTTCCCGACGTCCATGGATACATGGACATCTCTGATTAGATGCGGTGTGGCGAGTTTATCTTTTAAACTTGTCACTTTTGTTATTTTTTGCAAAAGTGTCAAATTGGCTCGTGGCCCGAAGGATCTTGATTGGCTAAAACAAGCGGTGGCGGAAAGGCGGGCCCTTTTTGTGTTTTGATGCTTTAAAATTTCAAAGGTAGAAAGGTGGGTCTTTTTTGTGTTTTGAAGCATTACGGAAAAAGGCGTAAAATGTAAAAATAGTTCCTAAGGCCCAAAAAGGGACACGTGGCCATTTTTAAGTCAAAGCGGGAAGGCGGGTCGGTGAAGCACTTTGAGTTTTTGAGCTTTTTGTTGAAAAGAGTTAAAATTGTAAAAGTGAGCCATGACTTCGTTGCCACTCAAGTAAAGCCACATGTCAGACCTATATCAAAAGCAGATGGGCGGACCAAAATGTCTAAAATGCACAATCTCTATAAAAATCATAAAATGCAAAAGACACCCCCTGTGCCCACTTCAAAGCAAATCTCTTCCACATGGATGGCTTAAATTCAAAGTTTGCAAAAGCAGGATGAGCAGCTCGATATGATGCATCTAGTTTTTCCATCAGAATGGAAATGGCCTAGGTGTTAGAGAAGTTTGGACATCGGTTTCTTGAATCGCCATCATTTTGGAACCGAATGTAACCGCTTTTGGAAGCTATTTAGTGGGTTCTCTACGCCATTGTTTGGGGTTAGATCTTGGTACTTTTACATGTAATAGATTCAAAGTAATCAATACAGAAGTTTTCCCTTTCTTCCTCTGTTATTCCTTCTTTCCTTGTTTGAATTTACAAATCATCCATCTTTGTATGATAAGAAACTTTGTGTTCTTGTTAATATGATTTCAGGAACTTTGTGTTTGTGAAATTATATCTATTATAAACATGAATGATTCCATTTTGTATCTCCTTTTCTCTATATGCATAAGGTTATACTCTACTATCTATGTTTCTTGAAAGTATTGTTATGATTCTTCCTCTCTCATCTCCTTTGTTCTTTCATTCTTTCGTATTCATGATCTTTGGGCATAAAACATTTCAAAGTATCAGAATCCACACTTTGAAAGTTGTACATTTGTATATAAGTTTTTTTGTTTGCTTTGATAAGGTGACCTCTCCCATTAAATAGGAGGGACTTGTTGTCCCCCACCGTGGTTTGTTAAAGTACAATTTTAAAACCCAATAATTTTTGGCAACTCCGCTAGGGATTTCATTTCAAACATATCCCTTTCTAAAAGAACAACTTCAAGATCATTTTTAATCTAGTGACTCTAAGATATACTCGTGTAAAAAGGCTCTCGGAATAGAAGATTCTCATTTTAAACTTCTAGAGTAACAAAACTTCTCTCTTCTTTTAACAAGAAGAAACAAAATAACTCGTTCTACAAGCACACCTCCTGTTAAAGACAGAAATTCTAAGAATAGCATTCCTCAAGAACAAATCAGTCCTAATCTTTGTGCTTTGATACTTGCTGGTGTTTCAGTTCCCCTTCACCAATTTTTCCAAAGATGGCAGCCCCTTTGCCTTGGGGACAATAGGTTGGGCCTCTTGCTCTTCCTCAGCCATTGCATGAGTTACCTAGGGGTAACAAGAAAATTTTTCCCAAATTCTGGGGTGATGGGAAGGTTCATCCAGATGAACACATTGTAGCCTTCATTGTTGCATGTGGGATTCTTGGGGTTGAACATGAGGATTTCTTTGTCAGGATTTTTGTGGAGACATTGGAGTACAATGTTGTTGATTGGTTTTATCATCTTCCTGCTGGGTCGATCACTAATTGCAACACCATGAAAACTTGGTTTGAGAAATGTTTCAAACCTACTGAAGATGTGCATGCTCTATTAGCTCAAATATCTCATATCAAGAAGGAACCATTCTAGCCCATGAGATAATTTGTGGCCAAATTCAACAATCTCATTCATAAAATTCCATATAACATTCGGTCTGTAGATCAAATCCAAAAATACTTCTTCCTCAATGCTTATTTACTTGAAGTAAGCTATGCACTAAGGAGAGCTGACCTTACAACTTTATCCTCAAAATCTAAAGCATCTTCTTCTTCCTCTTCCCCTAGAGACAATTCCCGATCGCTTATTATAGAATCTTGCAAATGATCTCATTGCTATCAAGAAACAATTGGCTCAACATACTCCTTACCAATATATTCCAAGGAAGAATTTTTAGCCCAGGAACTATTTGCCTTCTTCTCAGACTAGATTGGTTATTGAAGGCCCACCCATCAAGGTTCCATTCAATGCAAATTGTGAAGTTCAGGAACATGATGATGAGGAGTTTAATGAACTCTATGAAGAACCAAAAGAAGAGGTTGATGAAGAACTGGAAGAGCTTGGTGGATCTCAAGTTCATTTCCTTACCACTGAAGGTATGGATGATGAAGATGAATATGATGAAATAGTGGTAGAGATGAATAGTGATTCATATGTTGTTATGATTTAGGACCAAACAAATAAAAATAAAAGTGATGCAGCTTGCTAAGAAATCCAAGGAGTTTCCTATAACTATTCCAGTGGTTGCAAGAAGAGGAGCTCCTATTCCCACTACCTCCATGCAAAAGGTGAGTAATGTTAATCCTCCTCCTTCTACCTCTATTTCCAAAACTTCTTGTCCTTCAATTCCTAAAGTTGATAAATCAAAATTTTCTCTTATTCCTAGTAGTGATGCCCCATCCACCTCTGGGTCTTTTGATATCATTGATCACCTCAAAAAGACCAAAATCCAAATTTTAGAGGCAGAGTTTTACCAAACCCATCCAAAAGCCTTTGCTAAAATGGTAAACTTTGTCAATTCTAAATCCAAAGCTTCATCCAATACTTCTAAAGGTATTTTTCCCACTCCTTCTTCCTCGCCTCAACCAAGCCTATGGCTACAGGTCACTTCCCTAATGAGAAAATTAAACCATTCTATGTGACTCTTCTCATAGCTAGCCATAAACTCAATGAATCGTGTCATAGAATCGAAGCATTAGACAATGTAATGCCTGCAAAAGTAGCTCATTCTTTGGGCCTAAATCTAACACGTACCTTTGGTTCCTACTATTCCATGGAGAGTAGAGAAGTGCCTTTGGTTGCAAGAATTAAAGATGCACAAGTAGTTTTTGTTTCTTTTCCAGAGAAAAGGGTCTTAGCCACTATTTTGGTAGCTGATATTCCTCCCTCATATGGTATGTTGCTGAGTAGTAATTCTTATAAGGATGTAAGAGGTGAAATTCAGATGGATTAGTTACACACTTTGATCCCGGTCAATGGAAAAATGAAGAAGTCACACTGAGAAATAGACTAAATACATTGTGCAAAAGACTCGATGATCCAAAAGCACAGATATACTCTATGAAGATATATGACATGGTAACTATATGATTATGTCACATGATGAGGAAAAACTTCCTAAAGGAGTGATTCATGATGCTAATGGCATTTGGGCTTTGGAATTCGAAGGAAGCTATTCTTCAGTTGGTTCTAGGGCTCGTGTGGTGCTAACCTCTCAAGAAGGGAAGATTCATCTTCTTTCATTCAAGATTTGTTTTGAAAATACAAAAATACGAGATGAATATAAGGCACTCATACTTCGATTGAACATGGAAAAATAAATGGGAGTGAACAATATTTGTGCTCATGGAGATACATATCTGATTGTCAAACAAGTCAGTGATATTTTTCAAGTGAAGATCGGAGATTGAAGCATTATAGAAATCTTGTCCTGGGATTCCATTGAGTTTCTTGATGCTTTCTCCATTAAAGTTGTGCCAAGAGAAAGGAACACTAGAGCTGATTCTCTAGCTATCTCGGGATCTTTGTTAATTCCTCACCCGCATTTATCTCACGAGAAATTTACCATTGAAATGATTCATAGGCCCAAGTGTACCGAGATGATGTAAGAAATTGGCGTGTTTTTCAATGATGATCAACACTTGCTCTCATACTTGGAGCTTAAGGACAACTTCAACCAATTATATTTTTAAGTGAGAATTTTCCTAGAGAGTGTATTCTCTAATGAATAAGAAATCAATGAAGAGATAGATCAAGATGGTTGCATCAAATTAAAAGGTAACAAGATCCCTAAAGGGCTGGTGAGTTTGGAAGATTTGTTTGATAAGAATGATAGGTACATTAAGTCTAAAGCTTCATAAGGAGCTCGGATGTTCTATGAATGTGAAAAGGTTAATATTGGGAGTCTTGATGAACCCAAGATGGTGAACATTGGAAAATTTTGCACTCAAGAAGAGAAGAAGAAAGCAAAGAAATCTATTAAAAAGGTATGCTGATGTTCTTGCTTATTCATATGATGATCTCAAGGCTTTCCAGCCAAAGAAAATGCAACACTTTATCCCTCTGAAACATGGGATCAAACCTTTCAAGCAGAAACAAAGGAAATACAATCCTAAGGTTGTTGGCACTATTTTTCAAGAGATCTAGAAGTTACTAAAGGCAAATATTATTTTCCCTATACATCATTCAACATGGATTGCCAACATTGTGCCTGTCAGGAAGAAGAATGGTGAGATCCGCATCTATGTGGATTTCAAGAATTTGAATCAAGCCTCTTTGAAAGACAACTATCCTCTCCCCATGATGGATCAAGTTTTTCAAGTTGTCACGAGTGCTCTGAGATGTTGTCTATGCTTGATGGATTCTCTAGATACAATCAAGTGGAAGTTAGTACCCCAGATCAACACAAAACTACTTTTACTACTCCTTGGGGCACATTTGCCTACAAGAGAATGCCTTTTGGTCTTATCAATGTTGGTGCCACCTTTCAGAGGGCAATGGACTTGGATTTTGGAATTCTAAATGGAAAGTGTATTGTTGTGTACCTTGATGATTTCATTGTTTTCTCCAAAACAAAGGCAGATCACTTTCAAAGATCTTGAAGCAAAGATTTCGTAAATGCAAAGAACATGGATTTTATCTCAATCCTAAGAATTTTGTATCCTATGTTATCAAGGAAATTTTTTGGGGCATATTGTCTCCAAAGAAGGAATCAAGATAGATCCAGAAAGAGTTCAAGCAATCCAATAGATTCCTCTTCCCATAAGCAAAAAGGGTGTTCACTCTTTCTTTGGTAAGATAAACTTCCTGAGGAGATTCATTCCTATTTTGCAGAACTGACTATGAGAATTTCTCACATGATGAAAGGAAAGAAAAACTTTGGTTGGATTTTCAAAGGTAAAGAAGCATTTGAAGGTATCAATAAAGCCATTGCTAAAACTCCCATCTTAGCATGTCCAATATTTCAGTAACAATTTTATCATCTATTGCTATGTTACGAAGAGTACCTTGGTTGTTGTGCTAACTCAGAGAAATTTTGAGGATCATGAACTTCCAATTACATTCATGAGCTATGTTCTGAAAGATCATGAATTAAAATATACTATGATGGAGAAACATGATTTTGTAGTGGTCAAATCTATCAAGCAGTTTCATTTTTTATATTCTTAATTCTCACTATGTTGTGTTTGTACCTGATACAACCATCAAGTCTATTCTTACACAACAGGAGTTTGGAACTAAGAGAAACAATTAGGTAGATAAAGTCCAAGAATATTACCTATATATCAAGCCAACTAAGCTAGTCTGGGGTAAAGGCTTATGTGAGCTTATTGCAGAAGAGATGATGCGGAATTGTCCAAAGAAGCGCTTGATGTTCCCGTTGTCCTCTTCCTTAGTTCAACAAATGAATGGTATGTTCATATTGCACATTTTCTTACTTATGGAGAGTTTCCATCCCACTAGAGTGCCAAGGACAAGAGAGCTATTAAGCCAATGTCTCCAGACAATATGTATTATGGGAAAATGCTTTATTCAAGCGAGGCATATGTTGGTGCCCATTTTGGTCCTCTGTTGTTTTGCCATGTTTCCCCTTTGCTCTTTGTGCTCTGAAATGTTTTTTCCTCATGAAATCGATGATGTGAAGTTATAGCTCCATTCTTGTGCATTGGATTGTTTGCAAACTCATTACCTTGCCCTAATTTGCTAAGGAGAAGTGCATTTTTGCCTGCTTCTGAGAAAAAACGGCTTTGGATTCTCCCATCCTTTGCATTTGGTGAAAAACAACTTGTATCTACGTTTGAATGCTTTGATTTGTTCGTTTTTTCTCCATTTTTGCACCATTTTGAAGGAATCTCTAAGTTTGCCCTACGTTTTGCCCTAATTTTTCCCATTCAAACACCTCTACCATTTTTCCCATGTTTTCCTGGCCTTTGGAGCTCAAAATCATTTGATTTGTACTTATTTTCCCTCAAATATCCCTTTCCATGGTCGTAAATTTCCTAAAAACACTTTCCATTTGTCTTTTGATCGAAAAATTCTTCACCCACAAAGAAAAAATTGATTTTGGGGGTCATTGGCAATTTCTACATTTTTAATGGTAATACAGCGCCCTTTTCTCGTCAAATTCTAGCTCATATACTTTTGCATACATGGCTTGTTCTAATTGGCAGAGGGGATGCGGATCGGTGGTGGACTTGGAGAAATTTTTCCTTTTTGGTGAAAAGTACTAAAATGCAAAACAAGGCCGCAAGCCCGCTAGAGTAAATTAATGCCTTAGTATTTTTTGTTTTGAAAGGCAAGGCGGAGTGGCAGATGTCCGAGAGAGTTTGAGATTTTTAACCTTTTTCCTAAAAAGGGTTAAAGTCTTAAAAGAAGGCACGGCCCCGACAAAGAAGAAAATTAAAGGCTTGCATGTGGGTCAATGCCACCGGAGGAAAAAGGGAAATGTTGCCTTTTTGGAAAAATGAGTTAAAGTGGTAATTTGAAGCGTGGCTCTACAATGAATCAAAGGGAGACATGTGTCAAAAGAAATGGCAGAGGGGAGTGTGGGCCGCCAGGTGAGTTTTGAAAACTTTGAAATTTTGTGAAGGAAGTATGAAGCAAAAAAGGGAGTTATGGCCCAACAAATCAGCAATTGCCACGTGTTAGGGATAGAAGTGGAGGTGTAGGTCTATGGGGATAATTGTGAAAATTTTCCTTTTTCCAAAAAAGGTGGAAATGTGTAAAATTGAGTGTGACCCTAGATCCAATCATATTGTGCCATGTGTCAACGACCAAATCTCAAGGGCGGAGGGGCGGAGAAAAATGTCAAATTTTTACATTTTTCCAAAGGTATTAAAATGTCAAAAATGATCCCAAGCCCATTTACAATCACATTGTGACACATGGAGGGCTTAGATTAAAGGATAAAGGAAGATCAACGGTAATTGTGCATTTTTCAGTTTGACCGCCATTTGAGCTCTAGGAAGCTTGGAGATGCAATTTTTGCATCAATTTTCACCAATTTTTGGTGAATTCATGTCGTTTTTGCCTTCAAGGATCAATGGAATCAATTTGAAAATTCAATTTACAGATCTGAGGTACTTTTGAAATGAAATTTTTTCGGGCTCAAGCAGAAAGGTGAAATACCAAATCCAAAAGTTACAAACGCAAATTTGGAAAGGGAAAAGGATGAAATAATGAAAGGAAGGGGTCTGCATGCTTTGAAGATGAAAAATGTGCCTCCACAGAGGATAATGATGCAAATTTTGCAATGATTCATCTCTTTTTGAGACAACTAGTAACTTTTTAGATGTGTTCTGTTAAACATCCCCTGTCTCAGTGAATCATGAGAAGTTTTTGTAACAAATTTGATCCTTTGGCATATTCTTTTCTTGGGAAAGAAGGCTCAAGGAGATTGAAAGCTATAAATTGCATGAATTTGTCATGCAAAGTGTTGGAAGAGTTTTAAAATCCCTAGAAAACTAAAAATTACACGGAAAATTTGGGAAGAAGCCCATTCTCTGAGTGACCACCCGAGAACCATTTCTAATTCCTTTTTACATCGATTTGTATCATGTTGAGTTGGTTTCATTATAAAGCCATCAACAAGCTTTGAGATTGTTCTTGCGATTGTTTGTAAACCTTTGGGTGCACCTTAGGTCATGATTAAATAGTGATTGTTAAATGCTTCATTGGTTCATTATAACTCAAGCTTTTGTGATAGATGATCAAATATTGTGTGGAAAAGTGCAGATCTAGGCCTCCATTTAATGCACATATCCTGGTTGAAGGGATGATTAACCATTTTGATACTTTCTATTGTTAATTTTATCCATATTTTGCTGAAATCCTCAAAGAGTCTGGTGGACCTTGGTTTGTCTTATCTAAACTCCCACCCAAAAATCATTCAAAACAACTAATCCTATCGTGTTTTACCCCTGTTTTGACTTGTATACCCGTAGAAGATCAAAATCCATTTGCTAAAGTATGCATAACATATCAAGATTTCAAAATATCTTCAGTAACCCTTTCCTTGCATTGAAAGTATCTCCATAATCTAGAAGTGACAACTTGTGAAAGTCGATTTGGAGTTTTGATCATATTTTCCCAAGGCCCTTTTCATACTATCTACACAAATTGAGTGATATCTTCATCTCCTTCACCATTTGAGGGTTAAAAATAGGTTCTCTTACCTTGGTTGAAAGTTACAACCTAAAACAATTAAGACAAGTTCAAGTCCTATTTGTGTGTTATCCATCTCTCAACAAAAAAGGAGAACAAATTTGGGTACCAACACCATTGGCGCCGCCGCCAAGGAGATTCTTAGTTCAATCTGATCCGTATGCATACACATTTGAAATATTTGAACGCATATCAAACCCCCGTAATGTCTCTTGAAAGTTCTATCTACAAATATAGTGTTAAAGCATCATTCTATAATCAGATTTCCAAGGTGTATGCAAAGATTTCAAACTCTATCTGCAATTTTATCAAATTCCAACGTAGTAGTTGCACTTCATTTGCATTTGTGGTTGATAGATTCAAGAAAAGGAAGATCTGATCTATAAATTTTGGCAAGATTTTCAGTGTTGATAGGTATTTGACAGAGTATTTTAGTGCATTTGCACAACTAGGGTGAAATTCCTTAGTGGTGACTCCATGTTGTTTTGATCTTGATAAATACCAGTGTCTTAGCTTTCTGTCATTTGTTTTTGGTGTTGCTAATCTCTGTAAACTGGAAGGAAGAAGATCTCTCTTCAGAGGGACCCAAGTAGAAAGTTATTTCAAGAATTGGGAAAGACAGTTTTAGAGGAAAGAAAATTTTTAAGATTGTTGAAGGTCGACATCGGAAAAGGTATATCCATTGGTGAGAAAGATCAGCCTTTAGTAGAGGATTATCACTCTTTTAGTGATTCCGATTCAAGCAATCTTCTCATAAACTTGTTTACTCTAACTAGTGAAGGTCCTTCTAATGTACCTGGTGAGTTCCTTTTTCAAACTACACATGTGTGTTTCAATTCTAGTAAAAATTTCTAAGAAAATCAGCACCTAGAGAATACTAATCTTTTGAACCACATTCTTGAGCCCCAAAGACCTCGCACTCCTCATCAACTTGTGTCACCCCAAGATCACCTCCACTGCATAACATGGCTCAAATTCCCTCCACCTAGATCTTCATTTATTGTTAACACCTTTGGTCCTATTAATTTTAGAGGAATGATTGGTTATCCAAATGCTTTCCCTCAAGATGTCGAAATAGATTGGAAAAATTCCAAGGTAACAATGCATTAACATGTCATAAACATTTGAAACTCTTCATTAATATGATGTAGGACTTTGAGATTGAGCATGAAGATGTGTATATTAAATAGTTCATTCATACACTAGAGGAGGATGTTAGGGATTGGTACAAGGATCTTCCTAATAATTATATTGATTCATGGACTGAAATGCAGAATGCATTCAGATTGCAATATGGTGACAAGACTGATCCTAGATTTCTCTTGTCTGAATTTGAGAATATCAAGAAGAACCCCAATGAATTAGTGCATGACTTTAATACAAGATTTAACAAGACATTGAGAAGACTACCTATTAATCTGAGGCCTTGTGATCAATCTTGTTTAATCAAATATGCAGATGCATTTGATAAGAAAGTAGCCTATTACTTAAGAGACAAGAACCCTACCAATTTAAGGTAGGCCTTTACCATGGCACTACAAATTGAAAACAATATTAAGGCCATTGGGAAACCTCTCAAGAGAGATGGTGTAAAGTTGATAAACCCTGAAAAACCTCAAGCTAGCAAGGGTGTTGATTTGGAGGAGGTTGTGAAAACTTTGGTAGGGGATGTCAAAGAAATCTCATACAAGTTAGCCTAGGCAGAGAAGGGAATTGGGAAGACTTCACAAGGTCAAAAAAACACAAAACCATGACATATTTTCCAATCATCCTAGATGTAATCAAAAGGCATATGATAGAGGGAAAGGACCCATGGGGTCTATAAATAGATATCTTCAAGCATGTGAAGGATGAGTATTACATGATGCCCTAACTAGTAGGGTTGTCATTGTTAAAGGAGTTATTGATATCGATTAGTGTGATAGGTGTTTTTTGCCCCATCCTCCATGTAAAATGGACCAGAAAGATGGTGAAGCTAATAATGATGATGCCATTGATGATGATATCTGCATGGTAGGTTTTTCTTCAAAGATCACAAGAAGGAGCAACATCAACTAAGGTAATAAGTGCAATGACAAAGCTGCAACCTTTTGGGATTGCATCAAACAAGTACAAGTCCTTCTTCCCTCTCATACTCTTGAGGTAGATGTAGTGCAAGATTTTGAGATTCCTAACAATGACTTTGAATACTTAATAGCTTTGATGATTAAGAAGTATGATGGCGTATCCCTTCAAGGAAGATAGACAATTGTTAATGAATGTTGTTGTGGCTCAACAGAAAGAGTATAACACTAGGAGAAAGGTTGATAAGGGAGTTGGGCCTCAAGCCAAACCTAAAACACCCTTGCTTACAAGTATTCCCAAAGAAGCTCCTAGAAGAGAAACACCTGCCAAAATCTTTGTTGTCCCGGAAAAAAAAATTAGTCCTCCTCATGCCCAAGTTCTGTAAAGAATCCCATACGATCTGATGAATCTTCTTGTCTCCATTCCAATGCTACCTTGCCAAAGAGTGTTCCATATGACATAGCCCAAGTATTGAGACAAATAAAAGTGAGTGTTCCAATCATTGAGTTGCTTAGGATTCCTGAGCATAAGAAGAGAGCATTTGAGTACCTAGGTTTGAAAGAAGAAAAGAGTACTCCAAGTAGAAATGTAAACATTGTTGAAATTCCTCCTCAAATCATTACAGACCTTGAAACACCACCAGCATTAGAGGATCTTGGAGAAACACCTGAGGTATACTTGGGGACATACTTGGTTGATTCCCAATTGAATGTTGATCCATTCTTTACAACTTTGATCATAAATGATAGACTACTTCACAATTGTATGTTTGATTCTGGTGCATCATGCAATTTCATGCCTCTAGAAGTCATGAATGAGTTGGATATCAAGGTGACAAAGAGCCTTTCATGGAAATTTTACTGCCATGGACTCAAGAAAAGTGCCGTGTTTGGTTGTGTGAAGGGTTTGGTGGTACAACTTGCATCTTATCCTGGGATGAATTTAAAACTTGGTGTTGTAATTGTTGATTACACCGCCCGAAATGGGATATGTTGTTATCAAGGAAATGGGCTACAAGTGTTGGTGGGAGTGTCCAAATGGACATGTCTTATGTCACTATCCCCATTGAAGGAAACTTAGTAAATTTATATGGAGAGAAAAAGATGGTGTGTGTTATTAAAGACCCAAACAATGCATCTTATGAAGTTTTGTAGGTAGATGCTAGTACTGATCACTTTGGGAGTTTTGTGGATTTTAGGGAGTATGAATTTGTTGAAAACATATCTCCTAAGTATGTTGTTTTTTCTAGAAATTTGATCCTTGATTCAGCCTTGAAAAATGTTAAAAGGTTTGACCTAAACACAATGGAGGAGCTTCAAAGAAACTGGATGGTTTACAAATTAAACAAATAAGAAAAATAGGTATATTTCAGATTCTTTATTTTTAAGTCAAAGCGGAAGGTGGGTCAAAGAAAGCACTTTGATTTTTTGAAAAAAAAAATTAAAAGAGTTAAAATTGTAAAAGTGAGCCATGACTCCATCGCCACTCAAGTAAAGCACCGTGTCGCCTATAACAAAAGTAAATGGGTGGACAAAAATGTCTAAAATGCACAATCTCTATAAAAATCATAAAATGCAAAAGGCGCCCCCAGGCCCGCTTTAGCAAATCTCTTCCACATAGATGGCTCAATTCAAAGTTTTAAAATCAGGATGAATGGTTATGATATGATGCATCTGGTTTTTCTATCGAGCATGGAAACGCCCAAGCCGTTAGAGAAGTTCATACATTAGTTTCTTGAATTAGTTTCATCATTTTTGTAACCGAATGTAACCATTTTTGGAAGCTATTTAGTGGGTTCTCTACGCCATTGTTCGTGGTTGGATCTTGGTACTATGTAGATGTAATAGATTCAAAAGTAATCAATATAGAATTTTTTCCTTTCTTCCTCTATTATTCCTTCTTTCCTTGTTCGAATTTGTGAATCATCCATCTTTGCATGATAAGAAACTTTGTGTTCTTATTAATATGATTTCGGGAACTTTGTGTCTGTGAAATTATATCTGTTATAAACACGAATGATTCCATTTTACATCTCCTTTGCTCAATACACATAAGGTTATACTCTGCTATCTATATTTCCTGAAAGTATTGTTATGATTCTTTCTCTCTCATCTCCTTAGTTCTTCCATTCTTTCGTATTGATGATCTTTGGGCATAAAACGTTTCAAAGTATCAGGAACCCACACTTTGAAATTTGTACATTTGTATATAAGTTTTGTTCATTACTTTCAATAAGGGAACCTCTCCCATTAAATAGGATGGACTTGTTGTCCCCTGACTCATGGTTTGTTAAAGTACAATTTTAAAACCCAACAAGACCGACACCTAAGCCATTCTTGTGAAATATTTGAAGGATGGAAAAAGTGAATTTTTGGTGATTTAAGTTAAATAACAAGACCAAATTAGAGACTGAGTATGGAAATGATCATCCCTAACACACTCAAAAATAGTTGGAATACACCAACTATGATGGTGGAGTGTGTAGGGAGAGAAAAATGAAGAGAATGAACTTGCACCTCAAAACACAAATCAAGCAAAAGCTAGAAAAACATGAAATCCTATTATGTAGATTTTGTGGCTTATGCCATTTAGGACTGACTTTTGAATAAAGTAGATTTTTTGGTTACCAAAGGTGCACTACATAAATTGAAAACTATGGCTAATTTTAGGTAAGTTTTGACGTGGGGGATCCTTCTCTCGATACGATAACTAGTCGAAAACCTATTGGAGCCCACTTGTCAATCCTTTGATTGTGTCATCATTGACATCTTCTTTCGAGAAAGGTGTTGTTTAAGAAATGTGTAGTTTGTTTTCGTGATTTGGTATAAACAAGCGTTAATGCAAAATGTGAACTATGGTTTAGTTTGTCAACCATCAATCGGTCATGACTTCCAAAGATATAGATTGCCCAATATTTAGATGAGCTAGATCACAAAGATACGAAAATGAGATGTAAAGATTTTAAACCCAAATCCACAATGAAATTCGATGAGAGAATTAATGAACAGGAAAGAGTATGTCTTTCACCAATGTAATACAAAATAAAAAGAAGTTTTCTTTTGAATCCAAATTACAAGTTTCACTGAGATCAGTAGGAGAAGAAGAATGTTTCCAAGGGAGAATATTTTAATGTGAACTTTCTTTTAAAAATTAATAAGACACAATGATTCCCTCAGAATGAATAATGCAAAGAACCCAAAATGGGTCCCACTGGGCATGCCAAAATATTTCACCAATAAGTTTTACGCTTTCTAGGATAAAATATATAGAAGGTAAATGGTTAAGGAGGAATACCTTGGAGCGAAGGTGGAAGGTAGAATGTGCACGTTGTTGACGTTATCCAAGTTGATCATAGAGAAATCCTTTTTTCTGGGAAGGACTACATGTAGATGCAAAGCAAGACCACAAAATAGTATTAAATAGCATATGACATTGGATTGCCTAGCGTATGCTAGATCCAAGAAGCGTGGTGTTTCCTAGAGAGGTTATCAATCCACTATTTAATAACAATTCAATGTGAATAAGCAACTGAAATAAATAAGTCGTATTGTAACGTAATGATTTAGATTTCTCATACACACAATACACTAGATTTTATGCTAGACATCAAAATAACATTATATATAATTAGAACCGGGGTTTGTTCAAGTCGAGCAGTCCGATAAAGGTCCGATAAGGGTTTGGGGCTAATTGGTTGAGGTTTGGGTTGGTTTTGGGTGAGTGGGAAGCTTGCTGGTCTGAGAATATAAAATGACACAGAGACCAATATCGGTCTGGTGACCATATTGGTATGGGGATGAAACCGATAGTGGTCAAGGAACCGACGTTGATAGGGGAAATAGGTAATGAACTATTAAAAATGGGTTTTTAGGCTCTCTGTGATTGCATAGAGAGTGAGGGTAGTGTGGTTTGGGTCATAATATGGCTGAGAAGACTTAGGAATACTAAGAAGGAGGTTTAGAAGGGTGAAAAGGCTTGGGGTGGTTGAATAGTGGGTTGGTGGGAAGAAGATGATGTACAAGGTAATAAAAGAAATAAAATATTGAAAGAAACAAGATATCTATAATGGGATAAACACGAATTATTAAAATCATAGTACTTACTTGATATTTTGTATATCCTGTGAGTTGAGATGGTTGATGGTTGATCGGAGAAGAGGTGCTTGAGTCTAGTTTCACGGAAGTATAACTTGTGTGCTCTCGTGAGTATTCCAATACTCTGAAGGAGAACCAACTGCTTTTCTTGCACTTTGTGGTTGTGTGTGTTCATCGTCTAGATGTAGGAGGGCTTGAAGATTCATGCTTGAATGCAATAAGGATCCAATAATTGAATGACCAACCCATGTAAAGGGTTGTAAAATTCTATATAAAGGAATCGATGGTGGTTTAGGTGACAGATGTGGTCGAGGATAAACCGGTGTCGGTTATGGTGAAATAGTCTTATTTACCAAAAATAGGTAGATCTTCCCATTTGGCATGTTTTCCTTGTTGGGTCCGCTTAGGGAAGTAGAGTTCACGTGAGAGAAGGCAGGAAGATCTTAGAAGAAGTCTAGTTAGGTTTAGGAATAATTCTTAGTTAGTTAGGTCAAGTAGTGACTCAACACTGGGAGTGATGACTCAATGTTGAGAGTGATGACTTGGTCATCAGTGAGTTAAATGCCCCTAGAATGGGTCCAGGATGAGGTGTCATGATGAGGTGGAGGTGTGAGGATGAAATTAACTTAATTAAAATAATTAAATTAATTAATAATGTGAGGATGAATATTAATATAGGTTAAAGGTGTTATGATTAGTTAAATGTGTTAAATTAATTAAGTGAAGGGGGCCAAGGGGAGTGTGACCCAAATTTGGTGTCTACACAAGCAACTTGTGCTAGAATGATAATATCTTCCTTCATACTCCACCGTTTTTCACAAAATTATGGTCATTGGAAAGCTAATTTTGGGTTCATCAAAGCATGGCACCATTGGATTTCAAATTTCAAGGATTCTGGACCTCCAAAATAGTGAACAGAGAGCAATAGGTGGAATTCATTAATGAGGTAGGTGGGAGAAGAGGTCATGATGAAGCTACAGGAGCTAGAGACTAGACCCAAGTGCAATCGAGCTAGTTTCTTCTTTCACAAGCTAATGTCATTAATCGTGGCAAGGATTTTGAATATCTTCAAGCACCCATTATAGATTAAACAATGAATTTTTATGGGTTTTGGAGCAATTTTGGAATTTCTTTTCTCTCGCTCCTCCCTCCAAAAATTCTTCTATAAATTGTAAGGAGAGGCTCATTTTCAAAAGGTTGGATTTTTTTCCTTTGCCCCTCCCTTCTTCTTTTTGTCTAGGAGAAACTTTGTGGAGCTCAAGCCCCCATTGGAATTGTAATGCAAGTTTTATTCCCTTTGGCCCCCTTGTAATGCACTAGTATCAATTCATGGAGCAATAAAACAAACTTTTCGATGATTTTCGAGACCTCTTTTGTGCTTATTGCATATTTTTGATCTCTCATTACAATTAAGGTTATTTGTGCATGGTTTAATTGTTATTGCAATATATCAATGGATTGTGTTTATTGGTGAATGGATTTGTAACATTATGTTGATCTATGGTGTTCAATCATCCTCTTTAACCTTTTTATTTTCATTCCCATGCAAATGCAGATATCCAGCATTCCTTATTGGTGCATCACCTCCAGTTAGAATAGATTTACTTTCTTGTAATCCTTCTATCCATGTCTCCTTGGAAAACATTAGGGTAGGATTAGAATATTTTCTCTGCAAATTGGGTCCAGTGGTGTCTAGATTTAGGAATAAGAACTGACCTTTCTCCGAAGAGCTTTCCGGTTGCAAAGTCCCACACTTTGGGAAATGCTCCATGTTGTGCAATCACATATAATTCCCAACTTATAACCAGACCATTCAAGGGTGTTGTGATTCCGCACGAAAATTTTTGGCATGCTCAAAGTGGGACCAGGAGTCTTTTCCACAAGCTTTGAAGGCATTTTCAAGAATTTTAGATTTCAAACTTAGCATATTTTCAATTTCAGACCTTTTACCTCAGAGGAAGAGTTCCAAAATCAATTTTTAGGGCCTTTTGTGAGCAAAACAAGTCCAAATTTCACCAATAGATAGATTGGGGGCTAAGCTTCAAAAGGGTATTCTTAGTTTTATGAAATCTTGATTTTTAGAATTTTTAAGTTTTTACACTTCGGGATTTCGGATTTAAGATTTCAGACCTTTTGATCCTTGCAATTTTGGAATTCAAATGTTTTTTATTTCATACATTTCCAAATTTCAGTGTTTTGAGATTTTGGGTTTCTCCAAATTTTGGAATTTGGACATTTTTGATTTCAGGGAGTTCCAGGTGTTTCGAGGTTTTCAAATTTGAGCGGGCTCTTCATTATAGAATTTCAACATTAGTAGTTGCAAGCAAATTTTGACTTCCAAAATCAAATTTCAATTTCTTCGAGTCGTTTTCTCCATTTTATCGAAAATCATCTTTCAAGTCCTTCGAGTTGTTTTCTCCTCAATCTACTTTTCAAGTTGTGGTAGCATCTCAACCATGAAATTAAAATTTTGCTAAGGGTTGTAATGTCTTGGCATAGGGCCAACCCATGGACAAGGTACCCTAAAACCAATCTTGAATGCTTTTAACTAAGATGTAGCCCTGGTCTGCACCATATTTTCCTCCATTCTTTGAATTTTCTCTTACAAATCATTGCTCTCCATAGGATTTCCATCATCGCCCGCATACCCCTATTCTTGATAAGCTCCATAGCCAAAATAATTTTGATATTACTCATAGGGATAGACATAATGGTTCTGAATCTAATTATAACACTAATTTGGAGGTGTCTTGAAATAAATTAGAGGTGGATTGAACTAGTTTTTTTACAAGTGTGAATTCCAATAGGAAATTAAGTCACGATTTCACATCTTCATGGATGAAAGAAAAATGAAAGGTATGGGAAAAAATGGATGGAAACGGATGAAAAGGAAGGTGTGTAGCTTAGAAATACGTTGTTTTGATCATTGCAGTTGTCATTTGTGTTTAAAAGTACCTCTAAAGGCTAAGATTTCATCAAGAACACAAAAAAATTGGTGAGATGAAGGTGTAAAGCACGCAAGGGGTGCAATTGAACTCCCTTTAAAAATATTGGATCCACACCCGTGAAATATAGAGCTTTCACCTGTTTGTCCCACCGAGCGTTCCCAACTATCATCACCAAATTACAACACCCTCCAATTTTTCATGTGTTTGTGTATGAGCTACCAATGTAATTAGGAAACACTAGACCATCTCTCAAGTTGTAGGACTTTCGAACTTGAGATGGCCCTCTAGAGACGGTTGGTTCCTCTCGCATATTCCTAGCACTAAACTAATCCTAATGAAGGAAATGTAACTAACTACTCCTAATCTACCAATTCCAAGGAGACGGGATGAAGGAGAAAGCTTGAAAAAGGGAAATCCTACACTATAGAGGTGATAGCACCAAGAAAAGGGGTGTGAAACATTTTGTTGTGTGAGAGGAATGAAGTGAAATACAATTGAGAGAGACTAGGAAAGATTTAGCACAAATTCCCAGTATGTACCCACTACCAAATCTCTAAAAACATAACTATATAAACCTGAAATTGTTAGAAAACATGCACAAGATAGAACAGCAATAAAGGAGAGGTAAGAAAACACAAGAAAATTGTAAGAGGGTTGAGGAACACCATAGTACACAATTTTATTGCTCTAGGAATTTGCAAAGTCCATTACGGTTATGGAATATCAGCATAATACATTTATAAATCTCATATGAAGGTTTGCAACTTAATGGAAAAATGAGAAGCAATTTTGCAAGAGTTTCCCCTAGCTCCTGCAATATATCCTCTTCTCAAATAAGAAGAGTTACATTATATAGAGGAAGGTGAGAGAGAGAGAGAGAGAGAGTGAATCCCAAAATTTCCCTTTCACCCACTTACAAAGTATAATAAATGGCTGTAAAAATTATCGAGATCCTGCAAAACCCATGCCTTGTTGTCTCATAACTTGCTACGGAAGAAAAAATGGTTGCCCATGCTCATTAAATACATTTACAACTGCCTATAAGTCATCATTTGGAGCTGAGATCATTTTATACATTTTTCACCTACTTACCTCCACCAAATCTATTATTTCTTGATTTTTGAGTGTAGAGGATGGAATCAAAATTCCAATGAGTCCCATTTTATCCAATTTTGTGAAAAATGAGGGAGCTATGACCATTTGATTGTAAGTCACCCTTTTCCCATTTTCTAGATTTTTAATTATTTCACGGGACTAGGCATTAAATTGGTTCTTTGGGAATAATCATTTTCACTTTTCCCTCCTTCATGAAAATTTTAATGTTTTAATGGTCTTATGGAGGAATTTTTTTACTGGATCCCACAAGATTTAAAAAAATCCAAATGGGGAGGGGGTTTGAGTGTTGATTGGCTTGATTTGGGCCAGCTCGTTATGTTGGCACCATACCACATCCTCCCGAGCTCCTTCATGACCCCTTCACTCCACAGAAAGTTATCCACTACATGTTTACCTTGCCATCTTGATTGCTAACTCTTCCAGCTTGGATTATTGGTGACTCAAAGAGATTGCCCCCTTACTCTGCAGATGAAATATCTTGGTGGGAGATAATGTTCCATGGGGAACATTGTTCCCCACAATATCTTCATGCCCACATGGGGCTTGGCTCACGCACTCAACCTCATTACCCTATGGGCTCTAATCCCAAGTTTGTTGAGCCCACACTCGTCTACTTTTCCTCATTCCCACCTACCGCCTCGGGCTCTTACACAGCACAAGACCTCAAGTCACAATGCACTGAGTTCCTCTATTTTTGTGGTGAATTCAAGTTTTTGAGAGCTTGGGGCCTCAGTTCCCCCAGGCCACACGGGCACCAAAATTCCTCATCAGCTAATTTCTTAAGGTTGCAAAACATCTTTCCCCCACTTTTCTAAATTCTTGGCTCACTGAGTTAACTTAGCGAGTTAATTCCCTGCGATGCATTCTCCTCATGATGCCGATCAAAATCCCGACTCACTAGTAGCCAAGGGACTCGGTCGAGCTATTTTTATGTCACCCCGTCATCTCCTTTCCATGAATCTGTGTAGAGACACTATGAACTTGTTGGAGCTAAATGGTGAGCCACCTCAATTCGTCATGTCTGCTAACTCGTCAGGGCCCCGCAACTTGACCCTTAGCTCGATCCATTCAACCACCTTGCCAAGCTAGAAAATAGCTCACCCAATAGCTCGATAAGATGGTTTACTACACTCAACCATATTTACCCCTTTTATATTTTTCCTCTGAAATTTTTCAAATTTTTTGGATTTATTCAATGCTCTAAGGGCCATGTAGACATAGTAAAGTGTCCCGATATCCCTTATCCAAAAAATTTCCATTTTAGTTGAATTTGGGTCCTTGTAGTCATTTTTACGCCCACCAAAGAACAAGGGAATCCCATGCACACCGGCCTATCACCCAAAGTGGGTTTGGGTGCTCACCCAAGGCATGCACGGGTGTCGAGTCTCTCTTTTATGTGAGTTGAGTGGGAAAACATCATTTATGATCCAAAATTTAAAGGAATTGAATGGGAATGAAACATGCAAACGTCATAGAGCTTAGAACGGATCTAGATCATTGCAATCATTACAGATAAAGATACTTCAACAAACTTAAAGAATTGAATCAAAATAGGAAGGAAAGTGCATAGGAATTCATATTCATCTTATAAACATACATGAAAAGGAACTAAGAAGAGTCATGTATGAATCTGAACCAAGAAGGATCATATTCAATTAATTTGATAACCTCATTACATTCATTAGATTCAGTACAGAGCATCGCAAAGGTAGACCAAAGTCATGCATCATAACTGGATCCATATCATTAAGCTCTCAAAAATAAATTTTATAACCCCAAGCCCTTGATACATCCTTCTCCTATATTTCATCTACCCAACCCAATATGACTCCTTGTGGCATTTCTGCAGAGCTCCACTCCTATTGATCTCTCTTTGTGTATGTTTTTGTGTGTGTCTATTTCTTCTATGGGTGCTTGTATATATAGGCATCCCAAAGTGCCAACTCATCCTTCTGCGGCCTCAAATTTGGCGCCAAGTGTCTCAATTTAGTCCTCCATGGGAGCATGCTCCTTCATGCCTGAGCTCTCCACTTTTTCCATGATGGTCTTCTAAAAGCTTCCATCACAGGTCATATTCCTTCCTAGTCCACTTGTCACCAGGATAGCACCTTATCCACTCTGCATGCATAGTTGAGTCACACTTTTCTCGTGTCATGCCCGATACGCCAAATATGGCTAAGTCCTGAGACCTTTCCCTGCGGGAGCACATCACGGGTTCTACTAAGACCCTCCTAGAACCTTTCCTTGCACGCCCATCCTTTAACCTAGGCCATGCGCGCCCATGCACCTTTGTGTACTTAGCTAATATTTTAGGGGCCCAACAGTCCCAAATAAAGCCTTCTCGCTCCGGACAAGCTCTTGAACCTTTGAAGCCCAAAAGAGGATAAATTATCTCTTATTATTCCAAACCTTCCTTGAAACAACTATAAATTATGCCAGAGCCTAGAAATCACTCGTGAACTTGATTCCCCCATGAAGGCAATTCTAATGCTTCAATCCAAGCCATTCAACTAGTTTTCCATTTCACCGGGGTGAAAATGGATAACAATTACCATTAAAATTTACACACCAACAAGTTGCTCAGTTGATCAAAAACCCATCCATTTCTTATAGCACATCATTCTTCCAATAGGAATTAATTTTGGAGCATCCACAAACAACTCATCAAAGGAGATTCAACAAGTGTGGTACTTCACTACACACATCATCCATCTCATCTGAGGTTGCAAGGGACAATGAAGAAGGATCGGGTTTGTTGTTATAGTTCGTTTCTATCATTGTTTCAGCTTTTCCTTGTACACAAATAACAAGAAGAGAATTTACACTAGCTCCAAATCCAAGTAAATGTCGAATAGATGATTGATGATCCCCTCTTCCTCCATTCAAACATCCTTAAATACCCCATATTTGGTGGAAATGATTAATTAGAATCCCAATCCTCATGGCTGACCTCTTAATGCACTTTTTAATCTTCACTTAAGAAGATCAACCTCATAAAAGAGTATTTCTTTATCTCCCTTGTAGCTTCAAGAAGATTGAACACAATGAAGGTGAAGATAAACTTTCCTTTTCACTTTTCCATTCACCTCCTTTTCTTTCCTTCCTTAAATCCCATGGAAGTTTGAATGGGTCCAAGGCCTTCATAGTGACTAGTATGGAAAAGGGGACATTACATTATGGCTCTAAGTTTTAAGGACATCACTCATGAAGGAGTGGATTATTTTGGTAATAATTATAAGGTTAAGAGAAGGGATACTATTGCAGGGTCCTTCATATGGATTACCTTTTTCTTTTATTTTTTAATCATGTTGATAATCAAAATTTAATGGAGTAAATAAGTAAAGAAGAGTTGTTATGTGTCTTACAAAATTTATAGGAAGATAAGAGCCCCGGACTTGATGGGATGCCTATTGAGTTTTTCTAGGGTGTCTTAAGTTTTGGAAGAAGACTTGAGAAGATTCTACCTTTTTCAATGAAACATTTATTGATCTTATTCTAAAATCTTATAATCCATCCACTTTTGATCATTTTAGGCCTATCACTATGTAACTATATATACAAATTCATTACAAAGGTTTTATCCGTAAGATTGAAAGATTTATTGTCTAAATTTGTCTCTCAAGAACAGTTTGGATTTTTGGAGGGGAGAAAATTTTATGAGGTGTTGGGAGTGGCTCCGAGAGGCTTTACATACTATAGAGTTCTTTTTGTATGAGACTCTTTTACCAGCCACTGTCTTTTTTCACCTCAGCCCTAGTTCTTTAGTTTTGTTTGTTTGAGCTCAAATTCGGCTAAGTATGGAGTTGACTACGGAAGATATCCACGTCTCCTTTGGTGCGCTTGGGAATGAAGTGGAGAAAGAAATGTTCTCAAACTTGTGTCACACTACCCACATGTCTCAGGATCAATAAAGTTACCCCGATGGATTAAATAGTCAAAGATACAGTAAAAATGCACAGGGTCTCCACGTGTCACCCAAGCGCAATTTCAAATAAAGAGAGAGAAGGAACATTCTCAAACAATCACACAACCTCCATGCATCACTTAGGCATAGGTTTGAAGACAAGCCCCAAGAAAGGCCCTCAAACAAGCGTGCGACCACCACGTGGTAGGGAAGAATCATCACCAACCAAAGGAGCACAAGTTGGACAAATTAAAGGCAATCGTAAATATCACCGACAAGCAGTTGAGATCTTTCCCAAGAAAATGAAGGATTTTGTAAGAAAATTGAATGTTGATGGTGGAAGATCTGATTCTTGACATTGAAGCGAGAGCCAAGGGGGTCTATAAAGGAATGTTCTGATCCAAAAGGAAAAATAGGAGAGAAAATAGAAAAGAGAAACAGACCAAAACTATGAAAAGGGATTCTAGGATTAGTTATTGTATTTGCTAGCCTTAACAAGGCTTTGTTATAGAAGAAAGTTGTAATATGCACCGTATCGGCCTTATGTTTTATTTTCTCTATGAATAAAGAGCTCTTGTTCTGTACATTTTAGCTTTTAATATTTTGTGTCTTTCATCCTTTATTACTTGGTAGTTTTTAGATAAATTTTGAAGATCTATCATGTTATATGCCCTTGGGTTTTCTATATGCATCTATCATCTACATATTATTATGTTTTACACTTTCTCGGCCTTTAATAATTCAAGATACTTCTAAAAAATAGTAGACTATCCTAAACGCTCTTCAACTATTCTAAAAGCAATTTCCCAGATCTATCTCTCGTGTATTTTAAGATTAGTTTTGGCATATTGCCATAGTTTTGCACTTTGTTTTATTTTTCCTCTAACCCTTACCTCGCAAAGATAGAAAGATCCAAATTTCTATAAAACCCGGAGGTTATCTTAGGGGCATGTCCCACTTCAGTAAGGTATCCTACAACTCGACTCGTCCATCCGTAAAGATAATCATCAACAGCTTTAGTAGCACACCCGGTGGGACATGAACAATTATACATCCAAGACTCCATCATTGAAAATCTACTAATTTTAGTAGTACTAAGTTTGGTCCGATATAGTTTATGAGATGAATGTGAACAAGAGTGAGAGTGAGAGAAGAAGGTGTGATTGAATATCTACAATTATATTCCTCATGCAATAGAAGAGGTAGACAAATTCAAAGGTCTCTGTCTCCTCCGAACCGGACTCTCTCAACACCTCCACTAGGTAGGCCCTTCTTACAATCAACTAGAATCCTTAGACCTATCTTAATGGCCCACCTCCAAGATCAACCTCCAAGACAGTTTTTCATGGAATCAAGGGAATCTGCTCATCTTACCAACCCCCTCCCCGGTGGTGTGGAATCCTATTTCAGAAAATGCGCTAAAAGTGTTACCCAAATTCAGCGGAGAAGACTTCAAAACTCTAGAGGAACACCTCTAGGATGTAGCAGAGATATGCATGGTACATTATATTAGGGAACAAGATGTCACCTTGCGGTTACTAGTTGTTTCCCTTAAGGGAAGGCTCTGGATTGGTACCGGTCCCTAACCCCTAATTCTATCGGCACTTGGGACCAACTGGGAAATGTCTTGGTAGAAATAGTGAGAAATGGGATAGATCCTCGCTCCTACAACATCTTATCAACATCAAGAAGGGTCCACAAGAACTTATGACTGATTTTAACACTAGATTTCACAAAACATGGCAAAGGATTCTTATTCTAGCAAGGCCGCCTACAGGTATGGCTATTATTTTTAATTAAAGGATCTGAATTTAGATATTTCTGTGATGATTCAATCATTATAGGGACTCTTTTCCACAAGCATATGTTATTGTGATCCAATATAAGAATAATTTAATAGATTCTGCAAGCTTCCCCAATGACCCCTTTTCCAATGTACCCCTGAAATAGCTCCCCTTCCACAAGCATAGGTCTTGAGCTCTACCCAAGCCCCTACGTCCCTATATAATTACCCATCCTCTCATCCGACACCTATTCCCACTACAACGTCATCATATTCTTCTCCCGAGATGGAGGAAGTCAAAAATATCCTTAGAAGATTCTCTAACGAGATAGTAAATCTTAAAAGGAATCAGAGCACTTACCTAAGACAAAATTATCAAAGCTATCAGGGTGGCAGGCCTACCTATCCCCCACAACATCAAAATGAACAGATGCCGCCATTTGCTCATTCTTCTAACCAACTCATCCCAGTGCCAACACCACTTCAAACCATCCCACCCAATAGCAGAAGAGAAATGGTACCCGAGAAAAACAATTTGGTAGAAGATCCTAACACATGGTGCTTCCCTTGTAATATTCCTCATATGTCAAGAGATTATCCCCAAGGAAATTTACAGAAAAATTTAGTTGAACAAAGAGAAAGGGAAGGCTATGATATTAACACATCAGGACCTTACCAGTCCGCGAGAGTCCAAAATGCGGCCTTTGTTGCATAGATTCAAGGGATGTCCCTAGATCAAGAAGCGAGAGATCACACCAAAGCACATGTTTTTCTCCTAGGTAGAAGGAGAGGAATTATTATTCACAAATGAGGTAGTTGCTTCCATCCCAGTTCAATTTAATTATAGCACTCGCTTGAAAAAAAGGATGATAGAGACGGTCACTCCTATCCCAAGTATGACTAGCAAGATGCAAAAGAGCCTCCAACCATCACAGTCTCACCGCCGATAGTTGTAAAAGAAACCCCGAGGATTGTCTAGAATCAGGGTGCCCTCCATCCCATAGTTGAAGGAATAAAACACCAGTCACCATCTAAGACATCATCGCTCGGACCAATAAACGTGGTCCAACAACTCAAGAAAGCACCAGCTAACGCATCCTTGTGGGATCTTCTAGGAATTCCAGAGCAAAAGGAGTTGCTCCAAGAAGCACTAAGATCAAATGACGACCCAAATTCCACCAGGAAAGAGAAGGAACATGTAAAAATGATTCAGGCCCCAATAGAGGTAGTATTGTTAAATCAGAAGGGAGAAGTAAGTAAACCAAGGCCCAACCCCTTTTTATGACTCTTATAATAGGTAGGAAATTATTGCATAACTCCATGATAGACTTTGGTGCAAGCACTACGGTCATGCCCAAAGTAATTACAGATGCCTTGGGAATTGAATATGAGCCCTTAAAGAAGGGATTCATACAATGGGATGAAAAATCAGTCCAAACCATAAGAGCTATCAAGGGGCTCTCATTACAACATTATTCATGTCTCGAACATAACCGCTGCATAGGATATAGTAGTAATTGACGTTCTTCTAGTCTTTGAACTGTCTCTCTCATGATTTCATAGCTAAGATAGGAGACTATATGTCTCTTGATTGGTCACATATGATTCTATGGACCAACTATGGGTCTAAGACAAACGTATTATCAGAACCCCTTACCAAGGAACATATAATGGACCAAGCGGACTCAGGATTTGAGACTTCCCACACCATGATCACGTGAGAAGAAGAATCAAATATAGAGGATGGTAACCTTCAAAGCAGTAATAATTTAGCTAACCTCCCCCCAGAGATCCCTTTGGGAACTTTGATTCAACTAGTTTGGGTACTTACGTCATCTTCAATGAAGACTCCATGATTCCAAAGGTGGTAAAGGAAGATGATAAAAGAGAAGGGAGTCCCATCAGGGATTCCCATATATGGAACTTGCATTTTGATGGAGCTAAAATAAAAATTGGCTCAAGAGATGAGATATGCTTGTTGTTCCCAAGTAGAAAGAAGATACTTCGGTGTTCTACTTCTAGTTCACGTGTATCAAAGAATGAAGCAGAGTATGAAGCCTTAGTACATGGCTTGGCCATGGCAAGAAAGGAAGGCATCAAATAGTTGAGAGTCTTTGGTGACTCAGAGTTGGTGGTGACACAAGTAAGGAACACCGCCACCACAAAAAATCCAAGAATGAGGTCCTATCGACACAGGGTGTGGGATCTCATTGAAGATTTCAAAGCCTTTAATATCAAGGTTATTCCCGAGACCAAAATATGGAGGCTGATAGGATGGCTTTAATCAAGTCACAATTTAACCCGATCTAGGACTTGATAGCAAATGAAAGTACCATAAAATTGATCATCTACCCTTCTATACCTAATAACATCAATCATTGGTAGGTTTTTAACAATGACTGGTAGATTATATACTTCCTCCAAATGAATCGACCACTTTATGAACCAACTCCAACCCAAAATTGAAGAATCTTATGGAGATCAGATTATTCAGTTGAAGACAAACAAACTTCCAAAAGGGTTAATAACACTAGAAAGCCTTTTTTATTCTAACAATGTTAATTCAGATCGAAGGAGGTTTGCAATGGTAAAGGAGGATTACATTGAGCTAGAAGTGACCAAAGGGAGGAAGCTAAAAGTTGGGAGATTAGTCACTCAAAGGGAAAGGGAAAGACTTGTGGATTTATGTCATAAGTATGACAAAGTGATGGCTTGGATGTACAATGACCTACATGGTTACAATAAGGATATCATCCAACACACCATTGACCTCAAAGAAGGAACTAAGCATGTACACCAAAAGAAATGGCCAATGAACCCAAAGATAGAATCCCTCATGGCCAAGGAACTGAGAAAACTCTTAGAGGCCAAAATAATCTTCCCTATCAAGCACACAACATGTGTCTCTAACCTAGTTCCGGTAAGGAAGAAAAATGGTGAAATTTGGCTCTGTGTAGATTTCGGAGACCTAAATAGAGTGTCCCTAAAGGACCAATATCCCTTACCCTCCATGGTGGAGATATTACAAATAATTGCGAGGCTCGGAGAGATTATCTCTGCTAGATGGTTTTTCAAGCTATAACCGAATATGGCTCAGAGAAGACCAACATAAGACCACTTTCAAGATAAATCTGGGAACCTTTGCAATTGTGAAAATGTCATTTGGACTCACAAATGCTAGAGCTACCTTTTAAAGAGCCATGGATGTCATGTTTGGATAATTGATCAATAAGGTAATTCTTATATACCTAGATGATCTCATGGTATTTACCAAGACAATAGAGGATCATTTTGATGCCTTGGAATCTGTATTCGAGAAGTGCCAATAATTTGGGATCTCCTTGAACCCAAGGAAATGTGTTTTTGGAGTACCCCGGGAAAGCTCCTGGGAACCATCATTTCAAAGGAAGGAATCTCTATTGATCCAAAAAGAGTTGAAGCCATCCTGGGACTACCCTTGCCAGTCAATAAGAAGGTGGTCCAATCTTTCTTAGGAAAGATCAATTTTTTCAGCAAGTTCATTTTAGACTTTGTCGGACAATCCACCCGATCACGCTAACTTCAAATGGACTGTTGAAGGTCGTCAAGCCTTTACGGTAATTAAAGGGGCTATCACATATGTCTCAATACTACGCAACCCTAAATTCTCAAAGGATTTAATCATGTATGTTTATGAGAGTAACCATAGCATAGCATCCGTGCTAACATAGAAGGGAGATTCTCGGGAGAGGAACATCCGGTCACCTTCTTTTCAAAAACTCTCCATGACTATGAAACCAGGTATAACTTTGTAGAAAGAGGAGCTTACGCTATACTCAAGGGTCTGAAGAAATTCAGGCACCTTGTCACTCATAGTAAAATCTAGGTTATGGTGGCACACTCTAGCATCAAGGAATATATCATAGAGGGTGAGATAACAGATAAAAGAGCTAACTGGATCACTAAGATATTCAAATACGACATTAAGGTAAAGCCTATAAAGCTAGTACGGGAAGGGGCCTATGCCAATATCTTACACAAGACCTCATGCCCCTAACTAATACTAATACCGAGAAGATACTCTATGTATAAGAAAGAAACTCTAATAGTTGGGTCTTGGATAGGATACGCTTCATGCAAACAGGGAAATACCCAAGCCATCTCCCCTAAAAAGAGAAGGTATGCTAGGAAACAAGGATCCAATTTCACCATGATCGACGATTTCCTTTTCAAAAGAAACTTTAATAGGATCCTACTCAGATGCCTGGAGAATGAAGAAGCTGAAAGGGTCTTATGCGAGTTACACCATGGGAGCTCAAGAGGCCATTTTTCTACCCAAACCACAAATATAAAAATCCTGCAAGCAAGATACTTTTAGCCAACCCTGTTCATTGATCAAGTAGAAACAAATAGATGTAGGGTTTGTCAAGTTTATACGGGCTTCTGGAGAAACACGGCATTACCTCTTAACCCCATCCTAATTGAGGAACCATTTGCACAATGGGGTCTAGACTTCATCGGTATGGTCAACCCAACTTTGAGCATCGGACACAAATGGATCCTCACCGCAACCGATTACTTCACTCGATGGGTGGAAGCAGTTCCACTAAAAGAGGCCACCAAGAACATGATCTTGGGACTCCTATAGGATATCACTACCCACTTTATACCCCCCGCACTATTATATCGAGATAATGTTAAGGCCTTTTGGGTAGCCAAAGTATTTGACTTTTTGTAAGGCATGGGATCTATCTGAAAAAATCCTCCAATTATTACCCATAAGGGAATGGTCTGGCAGAATCCACTAAGAAAAATATGATCAGGCTCATAAAAAGGACGGGAAATGAGCATAAGATGTTGTGGCATGAACACATTAAGACAAACTTTATGGGTTGATCGAATCACACCTAAACAGATCCTCGAAAATCGAGCACCATATGAGATGGTTTGCATGGGAAGAGCATTGTGATGTTGATTTCCTAGAAATCCCTATGTTACAACTATTAAACCAAATTGAGATAGAGAAAATGGGGCAATACAAGTAAGAATCTTGAGAGCTGGTAGAGCTCCAAAAGAAGTGGGAGGCCGCTCATGAAGCCATGATCGAGAGCAAAGAAGTGGTCAAGACTTGGTTCAATCAAAAGATGTCGAACTAGAATTCCAATTTGGTGTTATGGTTTTCAAATGGGATGCACGGGTTGTCAAGCCTATAAATCATAGAAATGTTTACCCCTTATGGACATGACCCTTTAAAATTGGTGCACGCAAGTAACACAATGCTTTCAAACTTGAGACCATGGAAGGTGACCCCTTGGTGATTCTAGTAAATGAGATTCACTTAAAGCCTTTCCATTGAGTCTCTTCGTTTAAAGTATTGTATCATATGTATAGTTTTTATTTTCCTTGTTCTTTTTGCTCCATTTGTTTTTGCCCCTTTCAATAAGTGTCTCGGACATGTGTCCTCGCGAACACCCTTGCCTCTTTTTGAAGTTTTGGAGGAAGTGCATCTTCCTAATTTTCCCTAAAATTAATGATCCAACATATTTCTAAGATATTTGGGGAAAAATATTGAGAATTGATACAAAATATCTCGAAAATGTAAATCTTGGCGCTTAGGGTCATTATATGATGTGACTATATCTACGTGCGAGCCATTACTCTGCAAGAGTTAAGGCGGTTATTTAAGACAGCTAGGAGCATCCAACAAATTCATTTCAAATGCTAAGAGTTTTCCAACCAGCCTCCGAGTTTTGAGTAAAAGGAATTAGAGCCTTCTCCTAGTCCTGAAAACTACCATGGTGACTCCCAGCTCTACACCATAAGCGAGTCTTATGCAAGGTAACCTGTGCCCCCATACCCTCTTCAACCAAGGTTGAGGTTCCCTAATGGGGGATCACGGTTCAATGACCCTTCCATGGTTTCCAACATTTCTGATGATCTCTTTAACCTTGTTCTTAGCAAGAAGCCCAAATCCCTAAGAGAGGCAACCTACGTCAAGTTTCTTAACCTAGGGAATTTTGAGGCTTTTGGCTCAAGAATCTGAGCACAACACTCACTCAATATATGGTGCCTCTCATGCACCCATACCTAGATCTCATACAGATGTGCGCAATTTGTTTCAACACTAACACAAATTTCATCCAAGGTAGAAACATAAAGGTGGTAATCACCCCTCAAGCTATTAGAGACATGTTTGATATATTCTACGACCTAGTGGCTAGTTTTTATAATATGGCCAAGCTCTAAAGCATTAGGGCTCAATGTTAAAATAAATCTTCATTCCTCGATAGAGAGTTAAGGAAGGAAGATTCAGGTGGTTTGATAACTGCAGCATTCCCCATTCCCATGAAGTCACTAATGGTGGATTCTCAAGACACTGCTCCATGCTAACATTCATTTTTGGCCAAGATTCAAACATGAATTTCCATGATTGGTAGATGGCAGCCATGTTCATAATGAGTTCCATGAAGAAAGAGCACATGTACCACTTTGAATTTTCCAAATTCATTGTAGAGTCTATTTGTGAGCAGCTAGCCATGTTCCTAGTAAACTCCACCTTCATGTATTCCTCATATTTGTTCCACCTTATTTTGTATCATAATGCCCAATACCTCAACCAGTACATGACCCTAACACTATGGGATGCAGAGGTAGACCCCCAAAAGATCATTCCAGTGTCCACTTAGACTCATGTGTTGTCCCGCTCATCGGACGTATATGAATTTTTAACTCTTTTTAGATCCCCTCCTGGACGAATTTGACCCGAAAGGGGTCAATAACAGAATGAATAGCTCTGTTCAGTCCATCCTTACAGATCCCCTACACCCTTGCGATTATTTTTTCAGGGTAAGACATTATATGATTCGGTTACATGGTTTTCGAGATGAATCCTTCATGCTCCCGAGGGTCCTCACAACACGGGTGGTGGGTCTTGAGATATCCAGACAACTGGTACTCCTAGATGTTGAATTCAGCTCCGGTCGAAAAATAAGTCACTTTTTGACCTCCCCTTGAGCAAGGGAGGAATTACTGTGATTAAAAGAAAGGCAGAGCATATGCTCACACAAAAGCATGCCTCTTATGGCTTTACCTTAATTTAAGACTTGTGGAGGTATGACCGGATGGGACGATGGCCTTGACATTAGCTCAAAACAAAGCTTTGAACTCCTACAAGACGAGTCTAGGAAGGTTTTTGAAGACAGACAGTCGCTCGAGCAGAGTCACCAAACATGTTCATCGAGCTCAGTGAAATTCCAATTCCAAAGTGGGATTCATTCCATCCAGTCTGACACAGGTATGATCCCACCCTCACAATGAAAAAGGACTCAAAGAGGCCTGCGTAGCAAAGACTGAGCATAAAAAAAATGAAGCCTATTAGAAGTATAGGTAGGAGATCGGACAAACCACCCTTAGTTTTAAGGATGTATCTAACGATGAACAATGGGAGGATTTTTTGGATGTGGATCACGTGTCTCGACGCAGAGAGTGAGAACACGGTGATAATCATCAAAGAGCGGCCCGCGAGATCAACCACAGAGTCCTCCGGGCCCTCTCAACAGAATTACTAGTACAACCCCCACGCTCCACTTCTCAACAAGGTCCTTCTATTCAGAAACCCACTCCACAACCCACATCAGTTCCCCAAGGTGGGAAGCCAGTGGAGGAATCAGTGCTAAGCCCCCACACAAAAATTTAAAGACAATCGAGACCCCTGCATCTCCACCCCCTCTCCCTCCTCTCGGGGATCCCTTTCAATCTCCTCCTCCACCACCATTTTCCCCTTTATGGGGTATCCCCTTATTAGTGACCCCATCTCAAACTCTCCCTCCTCCAGAGCCTCTCTTTTGCCTCAACCTCCCTCCACCATCCCAAATTTCTCCCCTACGTGGTGACAGGCCCTTCTTTAGCTCTAGTAACTTCACAGCCTCAACCACCTATTACAATCCCATATGGTCTACCACCCAGGTTCCCATTCACATGTGGGGTTGTCCCTTCTCCTCGAATTTTTGAGTCAAGCTGAAACCGGAAAGGTAGCCCAAGATAACATAAGGGTGAAACAAAATAAGAAGGAAATGTTGGCAAGAGTGACGAAGTAGATGCGGTCATTATATGACCATCAACAAAGCTCCTTGACCATCACATAGTTAGTCCCCCAAGCATCCAAACCCGCAGATAGATGCAACCCGATGACTATTCTATTAGTGTTGTCGTGGTCGACCTCTTAGAGTTCCAACCTCAGGATAAGGTCGAGCTAATGAATGAAACTATGGTTATAGTCATGATAGACTACCTCAAGCTCAAAAACCAGCTCAAAAAGGCACAATCTATCCTCCGCAGGGAAGAAGCCATCGTGGCCAACCAACAAGCTGAGATTAAAGGAAAAGGCAAGGAGATCAAACACTCATAAGGAATTGAAGGAAGCTCCATCATGAGAAGTCCTTATGGCTTCTTAGGCAGAAGCTAAGAATCTAGAAGCTAAACTCACCATGTTCGAAGCCTCGACCAATTCACTCTCACAAGAGAAAGGAGCCCTCCAATAGGAGGTTGATTCAAGAAAGGCGGAGGTGGCTACGCTCCAAGAAAAGTTGCACATCGTAGATGTAGAAAGGGACACCTCCCGCATAAGGTTGAAATCATCTAAGGACGCAGTCAAGGACTTGACCCATAAATTGGGACAACAACCCTAGAAAGGGGAATTGTAACATTGGTGCAGGAGCTATATGCCTCTTGTTGTGACCGAATTGCCACCACAACAATGAATCTATCCCCCACACTTGGATTTATATATGATGCACATGGGTTATGCTCAAATGTGGAAACCACAAACCTCCACCCTCGGTAGCATCATATCTACCAAGGTCCCTAAATCATTACGATGATTCGAAACTTTATGATTCTTATGACTTCACCCTACAAAGTGTTGGAATCACATACAAGCAAATGATTTCTATGAAGATCAATGAGATCCTGAGTTATAACAAAGCATCCATAAAATGCCAGAATCTCTTGACCCAACTCCAATAGGGGATCAAGGAGTGGAAGTAGAGTATCAATGAATTGGTTCAATTAGGCTTCCCTCCCCTTCCCCAATGACTCTACAATCCTATCAAAGGACCAAATTCAATAGCTCTTGATCGTTAAACAACAAGATAAGACTATCTTTCAGTCTTTAAAAGAGAGCTCCAAAGACCACCAATGTTAGGAAATAAGGGATAAAATATGCGGAATAATCCCTCACAGTAATCGTAATAAAGAGAACTAATATGCGAAAAATATTACAAATATCAAATAAAATTACGAATAAAATGACACACAACAAAGAGACAAAGATTTAACGTGGTTCACCCAATTTGGGCTACGCCCACCAAGAATCACTTGCTCGGATTTTATTACAAGTCATTGCTCTCTCAATATAATACCCAAATCAATTTGGAGCTATGCTCAACAAACTCTACAAAATTCACACTGAATTCAAAACACATCTGCAATGTTACATTATATCTACCATATGCACAAAACCATGTAAATAGACAACTACTTAAGTAGTTTTACAAAAATGTGGGTATCAAAACCATGGGCCAAAATCGTCCCATAAACCTATGGGTCAAAAACCCACCCATATGAGAAAATCACGTTTCCCGATATATTGGGCACATTTTAAGGCCCAACAGGATTTGTTGTGCCCCGAACCCCTACTCAAGGGCCATCCCGACCATGAACCCAGTGAGACAATCAGTGGAAAGTGTATAGTGCTCTTAGTGTACAATCTTCAACACTTTCTCACATGAAAACAAGCTCCACAACCTAACAATCTCCCACTTTGAGACTATTTTTCCTCTTAGCAAGCTTCTCAACCCTTCACTAGTTTCTGTGAAGACCAACCAAAGTTGAACACAACTTGAGTTTTTCCATTATGACCACCTTGGTCATCATGTCTACAGGATTCTGACTAGTATGAATCTTCTCCAGCTTCAACTTCTCTTCCTCCAAATTTGTCCTGATGAAATGGTACCTTAACTGTATATGCTTCATCCTAGAGTGGAAAGCAGAGTTCTTAGCTAGGTGTATAGCACTTTGACTATCACTATGTAACTTTCCTTCCTCTTGCTTATGCCCCAACTCCTCAAGTAATTTTTGTAACCAAATCATTTCCTTACTTGCCTCTGTGGCAGCAACATACTCAACCTTCGTGGTTGACAAAGCCACCAACTTTTGTAGTCATGAAATCCATCTTATTGTTGTCCCACCTACAATGTAAACATAACTTGTTGTGCTCCTCCTGTTTTCTACATCTCCAACCATATCTGAATCTACATAACCACACAAAGTGGTGTTTGATCCACTATAGTACAAAACTATCCCCATGGTCCCTCTCAAATACCAAAGGATGCACTTTATTGCACTCGTCGGTGATCTCTACCGGATCACTCATAAATCTACTCACTTGTTCCCACTACATGGGAAATATCAGCCCAGTGCACACCATGGCATACATCAAACTACCAACCGATGAGTAAGGTATCGTGGACATCTGGTTTCTCTCCTACTTTTTCTTGGGACATTGTTCCTTTAATAACTTAAAATGGCCTCGCCAAAGGAATCCCGACCGGTTTAGCATCCCGCATATTAAACCTCTCCAAGACCTTCTTAATGTACTCTTCCTAATATAAATTCAGCGTCCGTTCCTTCCTATCCCGAGATATCCTCATACCAAGGATTTTTTTGCAATGCCCCAAATCCTTCATAAAAAGGATTCAATTAGTCGCTTCTTGAGTACTTTTATTTCCTGCATGTTTTTACCTGCAACCAACATGTCATCCACATAAAGACACAAGATAATATAACTACCATCCTCAAATTTCTTTATAAACATGCAATGGTGATATCTAATATAACATTGCTCCATCATGAATCTATCAAATTTCTTATACCATTGACGTGGAGCTTGTTTTAAGCCATACAAGCTCTTCTTCAGTTTGTACACCATCTCCTCTTTACCTTTAACCTCATAGCCCTCTAGTTGTTGCATATATAGTTCCTCCTCCAAATGCCCATGGAGAAATGTAGTCTTTACATCAAGTTTTTCTAAGGGCAAGTCTTCTGCTGCAACTATTCCTAGAACAGCTCTAATAGAAGTCATTTTTACTACAAGAGAAAATATCTCATCAAAATCTATACCCTTTTTCTCTCGTAAACCCCTTGACCACCAACCAAGAATTGTATCTTTTCTTTCCTCCTTCTTCATCTTTGACTACGAACACCCACTTGTTCTCAGTAATGTTATTTTACTTTCGAGTAGCTTTACCAAATCCCATGTCCTGTTCTCCATGAGATCCCGATGCTCCTCATTCATGGATTACTCCCACTTCTTCCTGGCATCTACCTACATTACTTCATCAAAGCTCTTTGGATATCCACTATCAGTGAGTAATAAATAATAAAGAGAAGGAGAAAAACATTCAGGCTCTCTTCTTACCCTAGAAGACCTCCTCAATATAGGAGTTTGGGGTTCCTGTTGAGGAGGTTCCTAAACTAATTCATGTGTCACTTTCCCATCCGGAAGATCCTCTACCGTTGCATATTCTTTCTTGGATTCTTCCCTATTTTCCTACAATTGTTGCTTATACATGAATTTCTCATTAAAGACCACATCCCTAGATCGAATGATTTTCTTGTCCTTAATACTCTAACATTTATATCCAAAGTCATCACCACCATAACCAATGAAAGTACATTTTTCTGATTTAGCCTCTAGCTTGGTCTTATCATCCTTGTCTATATGGACAAACACCTCACATCCAAAGACTTTAAGAAATGAATAATCAACTTTATTACCATACCAAACCTCCTTAGGTATGCCTCCATCCAAGGCACTTGAAGGTCCTCTTTTTATCAAGTACACATGTGCTCACCGCTTCTTCCCAAAAAGAAAGTGGCAATCTTGCATGTAACCTCATGCTCCTAAAGACGTTCCATTATTGTTTTGTTCACCCTTTCTCGACACCCCATTCTACTACGGAGTTCCCGGAACCATCTTTTTCCCGCAAATTCCATTCTTAGAAAAGTAATCATCAAATTCATTGCTTTCAATGCTCCTCTCATTATTTGACCTAAGACATTTTAGCTTAAGACTTGTTTCATTCTCTACCAAAGCTTTCCATTTAACAAAAGTGTCAAATACATCATATTTGTTTCTAATACAATAAACCCAAACTTTCCTTATTGCATCATCAATAAAAGTAACATAATAACTTGAACCCCAAGAGATGATACATGAGTCGGGCCCCATACATCGAATGCACAAGCTCTAACTTACTCTCTTCTTTGTAGGTCTAACCTTGAGAAACATTACTTACTTTTGTTTCCCATATATGCAGTTCCTCACGAACTCAAAACTTGTTTCGTATATCCAGTAAATCTTTCTTTGTGATCTCCATGCCCTTATGGCTCATATGACCGAGCCTATAGTGCCATAATGTTGCATCTACTTCAAGCCACAAGATTACAAACATTAGTGCTATAAGTGGTTAAATACAAGGTTCCAACCTTCTTGCCTCTTTCCACCATAAGAGCACCCTTGGTAACCTTACAAGAGTCTCATGTAAATATCATAAGTACAACCATCACTTCCCAACAACCCCGCTGATATCAAATTGCGTCTTAATGTAGGAACATGTCCGACATCCTTCAATAGCCAAGTATTCCCATTCTCGCATCTTAACTCTAATGTAACCTTTTTCAACTATGCTGCAAGGCTCATCATCACCAAGAAAACATGCCCAAAATCTCCTTGAACATAATCAACAAAATAATGTCTATGTGGAGAAGCATGGAAAGAAGCCCCGAACCTAAAACCCAAAATTCAAGAATATTGTGCAAAGAAAGAATCAAAGCAACTCCGACATACATTACCTGTTACCACATTTTCCTCCTTCTTTTCTTCTTGTTGTTTCTTCTTGTCCCGAAGCTCCCAATGATCCTTCTTTGCATGCCCATAATTTCCATAGTGCAAGATACTATTTTGCTTTTGTATTTTGACCTTTCCTGGTCCTTTGATTTTCCACGGCTTCCTCTATTCTTTTATCTCCCTCTAGTTTCCACTATCAAAGCATTCCTCAAAGTAGAAGATTCCCTGAGCTTTTTCTTCACATTTCCTCACTTAGAATCACCCCTACAACATCCTCAAAATTAAACTTTGAGTTAGTGGAACCGAGTTGCTTACATCGCCATTACTGTGCTATTCCAACTCTTAGGTAAAGAACACATAACTAATAAAGCCCTAACTTCTTCATCAAATTCTATCAGAATCAAGCTAGCATATTTACAATCGTATTAAAATCATTTAAATGATCTCATTCTCAACCATTCTCGGACATCTTCATATTAAACAATTTTTTCATTAAAAATATCTTTTTTTTTTTTGAGGCGAGGGTTTTTCATACAACTTCCTAATGCATCCATCAATTATTTTGTAGTATTTTCCTTTGAAACATTAAATAATACCGAAGATGCAAGACACACCAGATTGTCCCAAGTACCTTCCTATCAAGAAAATCCCATTCCGCATCTGTCATGCTTGAGGGTTTGTTCACCTTCTCGAGACAATGGAATATAAATATGCTTCTGATAAAGGTAATCTTCCATATGCATCTTCCAAAGACTAATATTCTACCCGTTGAATTTATCAACCCTAGATCTTCCATCATCTCATGTCATAGCTCCCACTCAAGATAAAACTTTCCCTGTGATTTAACACTTTAGAAAACCAAACCAGGCTCTAATACCAATTGTTAGGAAATAAGGGATAAAATATGTGGAATAATCCCTCACGTAATCGCAACAAGAGAAAAACTAATATGTAGAAAATATTACGATCTCAAATAAAATTACGAGAATAAAATGACACAACACAAAGAGATAGTATTTAACGTGGTTCACCTAATTTGGGCTACATCCACCAAGAATCACTTTCTCAAATTTTATTACAAGCCACCGCTCTCTCAATACAATACCCAGATCAATTTGGAGCTATGCTCAACAAACTCTACATAATTCACACCTGAATTCAAAACACATTTGGAATGTTACATTATATCTACCATATACACAAAACCATATAAATAGACAACTACTTAAGCAATTTTACAAAAACATGGGTATCAAACCATGGGCCAAAACCGTCCCATAAACCTATGGGTCAAAAAACCCACCCATATGAGAAAATCAAATTTCCTGATATATCGGGCACGTTTTAAGGCCCAAAAAAAATTCGAGGGTGCGCCCCAGAACCCATGCGAGACTACCATGGAAAGTGTATAATACTCTTAGTGTACAGTCTTCAACACTTTCTCACATGAAAATAGGCTCTACAACCTAACAACCAAGGTGGAAACCATCATGAACCCAATCATGTAGTTGGAGTTCTATTTGCAGGCAGTAGTGCAGAGTCTCCAAACCTTTTCTTAGAAGGAGATAATCAAGTTAGATCGATATTTCTAGGCCTTACAGTGAAGAACTTACCCAACAGAGGTGGAATGGCTCGGATATCGAATGATTTGCAACAACTTTGAGTGGTGTTTCGTAAGTCACATTTTGAATTTTTAGGCAGAGAGGATTGTCATATCCTTCCATGACTAACACGGAGTCCCTTGGTGAGTCGTCATAACTATAGAGTTATTTTTGTATGAGACTCTTTTACAGGCCACTGTCTTTTGTCGCCCCGACCCTAGTTCTTTTGTTTTGTTTGTTTGAGCCCAAATTTGGCTAAGTATAGAGCTGAATGTAGAAGATATCCACGTTTCCCTTTGGTGCGCTCGGGGCATGATGCGGAGAAAGAAATGTTCTCAAAATTGTGTCGCACCTTTGCCCACGTGTCTCAAGCTCGATAAAGCTACCCTAACAGATTAAATAGTCAAAGATAAAGTAAAAACACATACGATCTCCACGTGTCTCCCTAGCACAATTTTAAATAAAGAGAGAGAAGGAATATTCTCAAACAAGTGTGCAACCTCCACGCATCACTTAGGTGCAGGTTTGAAGACAAACCTCAAGAAAGGCCCTTAAACAAGCGCGTGACCGCCATGTGGTAGGGAAGAATTGTCAAAAACCAAAGGATCACAAGTTGGACAAATTAAAGGCAATTGTAAATATCACCGACATGCAGTTAAGATCTTTCCTAGAAAATGAAGGATTTTGTAAGAAAATTGAATGTTGTCGGTGGAAGATATGATTTCTGACATTGAAGCAAGAGCCAAGGGGGTCTATAAAGGAATGTTCTGATCCAAAAGGAAAAACAAGAGAAAATAGAAAAGAGAAATAGACCAGAACTACGAAAAGGGATTCTAGGCTTAGTTATTGTATTTGCTAGCCTTAGCAAGGCTCATTGTAGAAGAAAGTTGTAATTTGTGTCGTATCGGCCTTATGTATTATTTTCTCTATGAATAAAGAGTTCTTGTTCTATGCATTTTAGCTTTCAATAGTCTGTGTCTTTCATCCTTTATTGTTGGTAGTTTTTAGATAAATTTTGAAGATCTATCATGTTATATGCCCTTGGGTTTTCTATATGCATCTATCATCTACATATTATTATGTTTTACACTTTCTCGGCCTTTGATAATTCAAGATACTTCTAAAAATAGTAGACCATGCTAAACGCTCTTTGAATATTCTAAAAGTAGTTTCCTAGGATCTATCTCTGTGTCTTTTAAGATCAGTTTCGGTGTATCACCTTAGTTAGTTTTGCACTTTGTTTTATTTTTCCTCTAACCCTTACCTCGCACCATAGAGAAGAGTCGAAACTTCTATAAAACACGGAGGTTATCTTTGGGAACATCCCACTTCCCTAAGGTATCCTACGAATCGACGGTCCATCCGCAAAGATAATCGTAAGACATACCATTAACACACAAAAACTCTAGGCTTTGGTTTTTAAGATAGATAAGTCAAATGCATATGATAGGGTTAGTTGGCTCTACCTTAGGTTGTTGCTTATTCATTTGGGATTTTGTGCACAATTTTTTTCATGTTTAATGAATTGTGTATCATTGGTGTCTTTTGTGCTTATTAATGGTTCCACTAATAAATTTTTTAAGCCTAAAAGAGGAATTAAACAATGTTGTCCTATATCTCCTTTGTTTTTCTAGCATTTTTGTTCAAGGTCTTAGCCAAGCTTTAAAGGAGTCACATAGTGCTAGAAATTTTGAAATGTCTAAAAATTACAAATTTGTGCACATTATCTCATCTCCTTCTTGTTGATGATATTATAATTTTGTGATGGCTTGAGAAGGGGCATTGCAAATTTGGGGAAAAAAATAGATATGTTCTAATTAGCTACAAGAATCCGGGTTAATTTTGATAAATCTATCATATTTTTCTTCGAATCATAAGGAAAATAACATATATGTATATCCATTTTACTTCCTTTCTAACAACTGGAGCTGAGGAATGGTCTTAAATACTTGGGTTTCCTTCTTAAGATAAATGACTACCAAAGAAAAGAAATACTCAATGGTCTTCAATTTATGGTGCAACTGTTGGCTTTCTAGAGGAGGCAGATTTGTTCTCATTAAAGTTGTAATAGAGGACACCTCCATATATTGGATCTCCAAAGGATTACTCGAATTGATTCATTGGTTGTGTTTGAGATCTATTTAGTCTTGAAGTAGAGGCAAAAAGGATTTTCTGTTGTAAGTTGGAAAAAATTGTTATTCCAAAGATGTTGTAATTTATTATGGGCCAGTATGGTGTAATTTATGTAAACCTCGTGATAAAATAAACTTTAATATGGTGGTCTCATGTGCCTTCGCTAAACAAGTTTGGAAAGAGAATGAAAATTTCACATGTTTGAGATATGTTTGGTCCGGGTCACGATTGAAGAAGCCCTTAGGATATGGTGTGAGAACTTAGATTTAAAGAAATTTGTTCCATTACCTTTAGTGGTATGGGGAATTTGGTTGGCATGTAGTGACAATATTTTTAGGACCGTTATCTCTCCCCTCTTCAATGTGTAGTACATGGGGTTGGAGTTAATTGGCTCCTTCAAACAAACAAGGTCTATGAAATTTCCTTGACAGGTAAAGGTGGAAAATTTGATCGAAGAGGATCATGGGCTTATTTTGATGGTGTATCTAAGGGCAACCTCGCTTTGGGTGAGACATGGGCAATTCTTTATATATTTGATAATCACTCCATCCGTTTTAAAGTTGGATAAATTTTCTGAGTTATTGACTCTCAAGTTGGTTCTCACATTGGAAACGGAATTAAATCAGACAGTCTTACAGATATATGGAGATTCTCTCCTTGTGATAAAATAGTTCAGAAAAGAATATTCTATGAGCAACTACACCCTGCTTCCTCTATTTGAGGAGATTTGGGATCTAAAAGTTGGTTATTAATCTATATATCATATCAACATATCTACATGGAGATGAATCTAATAGTGGACTATCTATCAAAAGAAGGTCTTCAAATGGATCATGGTGAATGGATAATAACTGAAAATTTGAATGGTCTATGCAAAGATTTTCGTCATGCACTTAAATTTTCTTGGCTTATTGTGCCAATGTATGGTTTGCTTTATGGTTGAATTCTGGTATACTCTTTGGTATACATATCATTATATTGGAGATCCTTCTTTTTATCTTGGAAAATTGTGGTGCTTAGCATGAATTCTTCTTTGGATTCCTACTAGATTAGGGACGTTTGGATGATTATCCTGTAACTAGACTTTTTGTTGAAACTTCTTTTTGGATACTCTTTTTAACCATTTTCTGGTTATTAGTTTAATGTTGTTTAGCATCTACTTTTTGTGATTTTTCTATTCATGGAACAAAATTATGAATTTTCTCTTGGGAAAAAAATATCTTTCAAGTTTAAATGAAAACGTTAAAAACCCATGATTGGTTGGGAAAGTCAAACATAGAAAGGTTTCACCAATATGTAAAGTACTTCTGATTACTTTTCAATATTTATAAAGCAAAATTAATTTTTAAAAATCATAATCACTCTAGGATATAACAATTATTTAACTTTAAGAAATAGAATCAGACCGTATTTTTCTTCTGTCATATTGCATAGGCTACAAGCACATTTGAACATTTAATAAAGGGGAGGGAGTGAGCAGGACGGACTGAGCGGGAAAAAAATGTTTTGAATCCCTCCTATGGGTGAGAGAAGAGGGATGGAAATGGGTGAATTTGAGTAGGTTCAGAATAGGGAGGATTCTCAGAGCATGTGGGAAGGGACCGTATCCATGCAAAAGGAAGACTGGTAAAGCCCACTCTTTCTAGCAGAGATTAAGCATCACTTTTTCTGAAAATGGACATCATTTCACAATCTCAGATGTGGTTATTGACAAACCTATGCAAAGAAACAAGTTGGCCTTGATAGGTAAGTTTCATGGTCCAACACCAAATATATATGTTATTAGAAGATGGGCACTTTGGAAATGGAATCCAAAAGGAAGCGTGGAAATATCTATTATGACAAAGGGATTCTTTCTTATCCAATTCAATATCCTGGAGGATTGCACTCATACATTGGTTGATGGCCCTTGGTTTTTAGGTACCATCGGCTTATTTTAAAAAAATGGGACTTCAGCCTTTGACTCTGACAAAGAAAATATCAATATTATGCCCCTATGGATCAGAATGCCCAAACTGTCATTTTAGGAAGAAGACGTAATGGTTAGGATAGCAAAATGTTTTGGTTCTCTAGTTGTATTTGATGGAGCTACAAAGGCTAGAACTAGGCTTTTGTATGCAGTATTCTGCGTCAATGTGGATATGGAAAGAGATTTGCTAGACAACATTATTCTTCATTCCAAATTTGGTATCTGGAGACAACCGCTGGAATATGAAACAAGTATTGTGAGGTGCAAGAAATGTAATGAATTGGGACAGTATAAAAGCTTTCCTAAAAACTTTGGAACAGTATAGAAGGAGAAATAATAGCACAAACTCAACTAGAATAACTTGTAATGCCCTTCATATAGCTAGAAGAGAAAGGTAATGAGATGGAGGAGACTCGAGAAGAAATAAATACCTTGTCAGAGTAGGAGCATGAAGAAAGTGCAAGGATATTTGGAATTTCACAATAAAATGAATCAGATGTGAGAAAAGACTCGAGAGCAAGTAAAGAAATGGATCCAAATATAGAGGAAAAGGAAAACTAGAAGGAACAACTCAAAATTATGGTGACTCCAATAAAAGGAAAAAGTAAATGCCAAGAAGCATCCTCTTCAAGAACACCAAAAACACTTCTAGAGCAGATGTAGGAGGAAACACAACTAGAGGGAAAATGACAACCAAGGAGGAGAAAAAAAGAGCTACAGAAAAGAAATAGCAAAAGGTAAGCAATCTACCTTAGACCAAAAAGGTAACAAAAAATTCCAAGATTTAAATGAAGATTATAACTTGGAATATTAGAGGTCTTAATAGTGCAAATAAGAAAAGAATCTTGAAAGATTTTATTCTGACTCATAAACCCACCATCTTGGTGTTGTAAGAGACCAAAATGGATGCTAAAAGTTTCAAAGATTTGAGCAACAAGGTATGGAGAAATGTTGAGATCAGTTGTGTGAGCTCTAATGGAGATTCAGGGGGCATTGTTGTTATGTGGGATAAAGATATGGTTAAAGGATGGACTATACTTGAGAATCCTAATCATCAAGCGTTGTTCTTCACTTCATTGCATAATAGTAAAACTTGGATCCATTCTAACATATATGTTTAAACTTTCTCGAGTGGGAGAAGAAATCTTTCGTCGAGATCTCTTTCTAGAATCGAGTCTCGATCATAATTCTCGAGTGCTTAGTCTCAATAGTAAAATTAAACATGCTCCAACTCCATTTATATTTGAGAAAATGTGGACTAAACATTAGAACTTCCATAACAGGGTTCAAGATTGGTGGAAGATGGAAAAAATGGGCTCTGTCATGTACATTCTTGTTCAAAAGTTAAAAATGTGAAAATGAATGCTAAAAAATGGAATAATTTAGTGTTTGGTAATATTTTTCGAGTAAAAAAGTTAAGGAATGAAATTGTTGATCCGGAATCCAAAGTGCGAATATGGGAATGGACATGAAGGAATTTTATAGGGAAAAAAGTTGCTCATTGAACATGATATCAATGTGTGTGAGGAAATACACTGAGAAAAAAGTCTCAAGGCAAGATGGCTTAAGGAAGGAGATAAAAATACAAAAAAACACATGACTACTCTCAAGCATATAAGCCATCGCGAGAATATATTCTATAATCGTAGTAATGGTCATGAAATCATGGACAAAGTGTAGACACTAAATCACGCACTTTAGGTATCTATCTAGTCCTGATCACATAATATTATTCATATGATTCCTAAGCAAGAAAAGTACTAATTAACCCATGTATTTGACCTCTCTGCTTGCTTTCAGTTCTCCTTTTTGGTCTTACACACCTTCTTGCCCAGTCTAACCTTTGACCCTTCAGTTTCTCTGAGTCTGGACACCAAAGACTCACCAAGATGATAGCGCCAAGCACCCTCATCCCCTCTGGCGCCCTCGACCTCTTTTTACTTTACTCACATATTTTGGGTCCTTTCTAGCCATTTGGGCATCTTATTTTCTTGGTGGTCATAATTTTCAAGGTTAATTATGAAATTCAAGTAAGGGAATCATATAAATATAAAGTTATGTGACCATAATAAAGGACCAAGCACTAAGCATTAGCTATTACCACCTAAGGTTACATTCAAATAGCATTATCAAGAGCATTCAAGCATCCATCTAGCTCCACACAAGGGACAAAGGACTATCATTTCTGCATACACGCATAGGATATTCTTTCATGCACACATCTATCTACATCTAACTACTTATTAGTTATTAATTGTGACACGCATAAGAGCCACCTAGGGAACGATTTCGACACACACACACAGAACTACATTGGGTCTAAGATGTAGTGCAATGCTCGGTAGTAAGTTCACTTTGTTGTGAATTGAGGATGCAGTCTAACCCCTCATTTTACATCTTTCTTTTTAGGATTTGATGTGACTTGAGGGTTTTATAAGTTTTTCTTTCGATTGCGAGGTTTCAAGAGAATAACAATGAATTCTAGTGACATACATGTGATCAAAGGTGACAAATAATGAACATCTTTCAACCTGTGAAAATGAGTTTCGCATCTTCTCGAGCAATCACAGCACCCAAAATGCCCCTAACCCTCTATAGGCACCTTGTTCTGGTACTCCTTTTATAGGTCCGATTGTGACACTATGAGTTCTGTTCCAAATGTTTTTCTAGATTGCACAGACTTCAAAATCACATCAATATCAGCTAAGTGTTTCCTCCTTTCATTTACAACAAGGGTTCCAAATTTAAATTTCTTACTTTCTTGGATCATATTTGTACTTAATCGTTTATATTTGGTGTTATTACATATTTAGATTTAAGCATTTATTTATTCAATATTTGCATAATCATTTGGTGAACCCGTCATTCGAGAACTCTTGGATCCTCATTTTCTTCTCTCATGACTCCTAAGGTTCACAAATATATTTTCATGAATTATTTCAAATGCATCCACATTGTAAAGATGTTCTTCAAAAAGTGTTACACACCATCTTCCTTCCTAGAGATACGCCACCCGCTCAAGTGAGTGTTATCTTTGATCGTCTTTACGATGACTCTCTTAGTTCTAACTTCAATCAATCTATTTTCAAATCCATTCAAGCTATACATTCTCTATTTCAAGATAAAATTCAAGATATGGAATCCACAATTACATCTTTAAAATCTGAAATTCAACATCTTAAGGACGCTTCTCAAGCTCATGCTAGTTCTTCTTCTCATCCTCATTCTATGTCTTCTACATGTGCTCATATCAGTGAGCCTCAATTCTTGTCATTACCGGAGCCTCTCACGTTTGATCGCAATGTTAAGCAACATGATATTCTTATTGAGCTCCTTAGTCATCAATTGATCATTTTTCCAACTACTCATTGCTATCCTCCTTATCGGCTGATCAAATATCAAGGTCTCCCATTTTGCACTTATCATCAAATAAATGGACATAATGACAATGACTTCTATGCTTTACAATGAAGAATCAAGCATCTTGAGCATCAAGGCTTTATCTCATTTGCTGCACAACATTTTGTTGCATGCCCATCTACAAATGCTACATCCAAATGGGCTCTTAAATCTGCTCCTTCTATGTCTCATGAACATCATGTCATCACTTCTAATATGTCTTCTTCAGCTAGTCAAGCACCGCCTATTCAACCCACTCTAACTAAGAAACCACCTCTCAAGGTCCATTTTTCATTACCTCCTCCTAATGAGTCATGCAGCATTACCAAGTCAAACAAAGCAACCAACATCTCCTCCTCTCAAGTCTTCTATGGCATTACCAAACAAGCAACCACTCGCTATGCAAGACAAGCAAACTCTAGTTGGCCTCTTTTCGAATTCCGCCGCTCAAGGCTCCTAAGACATCACCACTTCAGTGTCCAATTACTTTTTCAAGGAAACTACTCCTTACATTGATCCACTTAGCGTCATCGACTAGATCTCCATCACTTACATACTTGGGGGGCACCATAGCTTCTCCCCTGTATTGTTATCAAATTTCTCTATCATCCCATGCACTTGATGCTCTGTGCTTAATGTCTAATATCTCCTAAGCATCAATACAAACCCATTTATACACACAACTTGTATCATCGCTACCCTATGATGCACTCTTTTGCTAAGGTTCACACTTGATTGTTGAGGGCATACTATACACATGAACCTCACACACTACACACTTCACACATCGTGCACTCATAACATCACTTTCTCGTAGATTATATTACACATCATACTTCTACATGTTGTGTTCATTACCCTATAACACACTCTAGTTCCAAGGTTCATACTTTAATGTTGAGGGTATCAATCTAAAATGAACCCCATCACACTCACTCACTCTATATGCTCTAAACCTTATCGGTCATATCTTTCTCGCATGCATAATTTAAACTATTTCCGATGACGCACTCTCGTTACTATAGTTCATTCTTGACTGTTGAGGGGTATTTTATAAATGAACCTCATCTCATGTATACACATCCACTTGGGGGTACACAGCTTCCTATCACATTCACTTTGCATTCCATTCCATCTCATTCACAAGATATTACATATCTTTGTCACATTTACTTTTGCTTTCTTATTCTTACATGTACACTTTTTGCACATACTAGATGTACGGATACATTGTATGTCATTATTTTTCTATATACACATGCATGTTCATTTTCCTTCTAGTTGTGATCACAGACTCTACATAGATCGATACATGCAAAGACGAGATGTTTGGCACAGATACCTCTTACCAATCCCACAAAGAACTCCTGGGTCATCCACTTTTGTACATTACTAGTGTTATTGTTTCTTTTTCATAGCACATTACTATATCGGATTATACATGCTTTGACGTACATTTTATCTTTCTAACATGCTAATGGGTTCTTCGTGTGCAACATTTGTCTTGCAGGTCTATTTGCTTATATGGTTGTATGTTACTATTTGCTTGTCATTGTATGTCATTTTTGTGGGCTTTGCCTGTCTCTTTTTGTTCACTACTTGCATGTTTGCAGCTACTTGATCTCGTTTGTCTTGTGACATCGTGAGTGATGGCCCATGTTTGAAACCCACTTTTCGTGGTCTACATTTTTTTGCATGTTATCTTCTTGCGTGCTTAGCTTACATATTTCCTTCTACATGTGTGTTTGTCTTGGTTGCACTAACACTTGTTTCTATCCACTTTGCTTGTGTGTGCCTTGGTTTCTACCAAGCACGCTCCCTCCCCTCTACAGGGCAACAGCTTTGAATTTAGCAGTCGAGCCTCCTTTGGGTTGCATACTCCTTGTGATGTCACATGCACCCCAAATGAGGGGGCATCTACGGGGTGAATCGGTCACCCCACATAGCGATCTATAGTCATAATTCAAGTACATTTCAGCATAGTTAGCACAATCTTCGGTCTCAAGAATGGCCCGTGATCCTTACTTGGGTCCTCAAAGATAAAGACAGTCACTCACCAAAGCCTGGACTCGGATAATAACTCTTGGGCGCCTTCTAACCCTTCCTAGATGCCCGTGATTAGGGGAAATTACGTATATTTTTTTAGTTCACCACATTTTTCAAAAGTTCATACAATCGCTTTCACAAGGCACACAGTCCTTCAACACTCGCATGGCATGCATGCACTATACTTCATTTTCTACTTTCGTGTTAGATCAAACCGGATGAGATTTTTACACACCATCAGCAGTGGTGTTCATACTTCGGGAAGCAATCAAATATTTGGAGAATAACACTAGACCTTCCTCCCTACACTTCTTACTGCACTTATCGTGAGATCACCCAAAAAAATGGCACTCAACGCAATTAGCATGAGATCACATACAAAACTCTTTCTTCTACAACATCTTCAATATCCTTTCTATCTATTTCACTCATCATGGATCAGGTGCACATGTTCCTTTTTCATTTGTTTTACATACTTTACACACCTTTTACACATTTATATCATATACATGTGTATTTGACTACTTGTTCATTCTTCTCTTTTTCACGGATTCGTCCTTAGGAGAAGTGATAGTCACATCAATCACATCATCAACCACAAAACAATCAACATTAACAATGAGTAAAAATGTGACATCTACACATACACTCTCACCCTAGGGTCATCATCATCACTTTTCACTTCCTCTTCTCTAGCTTCCATGCTTTACATTTTTATCACTCCATGCTTTTTCTTGTCTCTCTCGACACACTTTTTGCAATCGATTTACATGGTTATTAGGTACACATCTCTTATCTACTTTATGTTATTGAGCATTTTCTCAAAAACATAAAGTGTGAGAAAATGTAGACACTAAATCATGCACTTTGGGTATCTATCTAGTTCTGATCACATACTACTATTCATATGATTCCTAAGCAAGAAAAGTACTAATTAACCCATTTCTTTGACCTCTCTTTCTTGTTTTCGCTTCTCCTTTTTTGTCTTACACACCTTCTTTCTCGATCGACCTTGACCCTTCAATTTCTCGATTCTCGACACCGGTGCCCCCATCCCCTTTGGGCACCCGCGACCTCTTTTTACTTTCCTCCCATCTTTTGGGTAATTTCCTCAGCTTTTTCAATGTTAATTACAAAATTCAAGAAAGGGAATCATATAAATATAAAGTTATGTGACCATAATAAAGGACCAAACACTAAGCATTAGTTATTACCACCTAAGGTTACATTCAAAGAGAATTATCAAGACCATTCAAGCATCCATATAGCTCCACACAAGGGACAAGGGACTGCCATTTTTGCATACACGCATAGGATTTCTTTCATGCACACATTTATCTACATATTTTACATCTAGCTACTTGTTCGCTATCAAGTGTGACACGCACAAGAGCCACCTAGGGCACTATTTTGACACGCGCACACATAGAACTACATTGGGTCCGAGATGTAGTGTAGGATTGGTAGTAAGTTCACTTTGTTGACAGCCAAGGACAGTCTAACCCCTCATTTTTAATCTTTATTTTTAGGATTTGATGTGGCTTGAGGGTTTTGTAGGTGCTTCTTTCTAATTGTTGATTTCATGCTAATAACAATGAAGTCAAGTGACATACACATTATCAATGATGACAAACAGTGAACATCTTGTGACCCTACGAACCGAGTTTCGCAGCTTCTAAGTAGTCACAAGCACCCAGAACAAGTCTCTCATACCCGTGGTGCCCCCGAGCCTCCGTAAGCACCCTAGTCCTGGCACTCCCAACATCTCTACAATTTTTGGGTCCGATTACACACACTCGAGTTCCTCTTCCAACTATTTTCCAAATCGGCACAACTTTGGCATCACATCAAAATCAGCTAAGTGTTTCCTCCTTTCATTTGCAACTAGGATTCCAAATTTAAATTGCTTACTTGTTTGGATCAGATCTGTAATCATTTATATTAAGTGTTGTTACATATTTAGATTTAGGCATTTATTTATTCAATATTTGCATAATCACAAAGAAGACATCAAAAAGAAGTTGTTGAGTTCATAAAAATTCCTTTTGAAAGAGGGACAAGCACATGATAATTACATCAATCTTTTTTTGGATTGTATTCCTTGGTGTCCGAAAATTCAAGATGATTTGAATAAACTTCTTGTACCTATGGATTTGGAGGAACTTCGTAAGATCGTCTTTCCTTTTTAAAGGTGAAAATTCCCCTAGACTTGACAATTTTCCTGCTTGCTTCTTTCAAATATATTGGGAAATTTGTAAGAGTGATTTGCTTAAAGATATAAATGAATTCTTTCATAGCAGCATCCTTTTGAAAGAATTAAACAACTCCTTCATTTTTCTTGTGCCTAAGAAAGTGGGGGCTGAGGAGTTCAAATATTTTCATCCTATTAGTCTTTCTAACACTATTTACAAAAAAATTACAAAGACTATAGTCAAGAGAATATAGCCTATCCTAAAAATCATAATCTTTTGGCAACAAGGAGGTTTTTTCCATGGTTGGAAAATCTAGGATGGTATTGTGGTGGTGCATGAAACAATTCATTCAATGGAAAAGAGAAAAAAATTGGGATGGTAATTAAGCTTGACATGAACAAGGCTTTTGACAGAGTTTCTTGGGATTTTTTAGATAAAGTGCTTGAAAAAATTGGGTTCAACATCCATTTCATAAAGTTGATTAGAGAATGTATATCCACGCCTATGTTTTCAATTCTCTTAAATGGATCCCTCATTGGTTTTTTTTTAGCGTGACGAGAGGGATTAGGCAAGGTGATCCAATTTCCCCAATTCTTTTTATCATTATGGTGAAGAGTTTGAGAAAATCTATAATTCGATTCGATGGTCGGGTATTCTTCATTGTTTCAACCCCTCTTTCAAGCATCTAACCGTATCACATCAATAATTTTTTGATGATACAATCTTGTTTTCCATAGCCTCGGTTCTTAAAGCTAAACATTTTAAATGTTTATTATCTTATTACAAATTATGTTAAAATCTCGCTTTTCTTCATCAATACCCCTTAGAGCAGACAACAAAAAATTGCTAGAATTCTTGGTTGTTGTGTCAAGCCCCTTTCATCTACTTATTTAGGGATGCCACTGTTTAATGGTTTTCTTCCTATGGATGTTGGTTATGCTCTATTAGGCATATTCCAACATAAGATTGCACATTGGAAAGGTGTTGTTCTCTCAAGTGCTGCTAAGGCTACTTTGATAAAAAGAACATTACCAAGTTTTCCTATTGATCTCCTCTCTCTTTAGAATGCCGCAAAAGGTTGTGGAAATGATTGAAAAAATTTCAGAAACATTTTCTATGGGTAGGTGTTGAAGAGCATAATAGAATCTCGTTAGTTGCTTGGGAGAAGGTATGCAAACCTAAGTTTCAAGGAGGTTTGGGGATTAAGAATCTTAGACATATGAATAAGGCTCTTCTTGCTAATATTGGTTGGAAGCTTCTTAAAGAAGGTCTTCCTTGGTGTATAATCATAAAAGATAAACACCTTAAAGAGGACTTTGTAAAATATTTTACTATATCTAATGATCTTCCTAAAGGATCTCATTTTTAGAATTATCTAATTAAAAGCATGGATTTGATCACTAATGGCATCAAGTGGGTGAAATATCCCTTGTGGGACACTACTTAAAAATGCACAAAATATATGAAAAATTGCAGCAAAGTAAAATACTCGATTTTAATGAAAATGTCCAGCTAGGACAACGAATGGAATTAAATTGATATCACACAAAATATTTTCCCATAGTGCATGAAAATTTGAGGGACGCTTACAACAGTAATAATAAACACTATGAAAACATTTTTTGGAATAATATATTACTGCCAGAAAAAGTACAGAAAGCTCTAGGTGGCTAGAAAACTTTAGAGGTTCATGTCCCTCTAATACAAGAGCAAAAATAAGGGTCTTTGGAAATAACAGTAATAGATACAAGCAATAACGTTTCCACCTTCAAATCTGAAACAGGTGACTAGAAAAACCCCAAATAAAGGCTTCAAGTCACCTCACTTGGGAATGGGGTCAGGAAATGAGGGAGGCACCTTCAACGTGTTGCCATGCCCAAATTTGCCCCAGGATGGCTGCCGTGAGTCTAATCTAGAACCCCTTTTATTGTCTTCCCCAAAAGCCACCAATAATCCTCAAACCCTTCCTCTCGAACCCTCTGGTAATATATTTGTACACGGCCTAAAAGTGGCTCCCAAAATGACAGACTAGGGTAGATCTCTCAGTACCAAGAATGCCCTACTAGCTAGGGGGACGGGTCTCTCACCATCGAATCTAGGGTCCTTGTGGATTTAACTCCACAAGTGTAAAAATGCAACAACAGAATAAATACACGAGAAGAGGCTAAAAGTATGCAACAAAAAAGTGTCTTTTCTTCCTTCCCCATCTCCTTATATATTTTTCCTTGGCAAATGAGCCCCCACAACCCTAGCGCATTTCATTCCATGGAGGGGCCACTAACATAAAAGTAACTATAGTTACTTTCTTCCTTTTTTGATTCGCCATGTCCAAAAGTGACCCCAAACGCCAAACTAGGATATTAAAACCATGGGCCCCTTCCTACAAGCTTCCAAAGCATTCACACGACCCCACAGGTCGACCACGTTTTAGACCCGACTTGGCCCTTGGGCCATTTGGCGTAGGAAGAAGGGGACATTACAGTCCTCCCTTCCCAAAATTTGCTTGTCATCAAGCAAACACAAATTAGGATGCTGCAAAATCTGCTCCCCCTCCCAAGTAAAGATCCTCAAGTGGCAATCCCTTCCATCGCACCAAATACTCAAGTGATTACTCTACTCCTAAGCCCCTCTCGTCTCATTTCAATAATGGCTTCCGGTTCCAGCACCAACTTCCCTTCCTCATCTAGTGGCGGTAGCTCTGTAGATGGTACAATATGTAGTTCGAGTGCCTTCTTAAGGCATGAAACATGGAAGACATTATGTATCTTACTATGCTGCTCTTAGCTCTAGCTCATATGCCACTGCCCTAACTCGACGAAATACTCGGTGCATGACTATAAAATTATGGTTTCAATTTCTTTGCACCCTTCTGCTTTTAAGTGAGGACTACCTAAATGGTCGTAAATGTAGGAACACTAGATCCCCAACCTCAAAAGACCTCTTTGTCTTGTGCCAATCTGTACGTATACCTTCTGTTGATTATGTGCCTTCTGAAGATTCTCTCTGAGAGCCTTCAAAATATCCTGGTTCTCCTGTAAACAATCTTGAGCTTTGAGAGCTTGGCTATCTAGTAATACCAAATCTACAAATGTCCTAGCGTCGTACCCATACAAGGCTCAGAAAGGGGTCATACCTATGCTCATCTCGGTAGGTGGTATTGTAAAGCGATACTCACCCATGTGTAACCATTTAATCCATGCTCGCTAGTGGCATGTTACATAATTTCACAAATAGCCTTCTATCCACTTATTGACTATCTCTATCTCGCCCATCCATGTCATGGGTGGTAGCTAGTGTTAGGGGTTAACTTTGTACTGCTGTGGTCAAAGATCTCCCGCCAAAAGGTACTCATGAAGATCTTGTCCCTATCATCGACAATGTTTTTAGGCAACCCATGCAACCTAAAAATACCGGTATAGAAGATCCAGGCCACATCCACTACCTCGTGACCCTTGGGTAGGGAAAAGAAATTAGCATACTTAGTTAACCGGTCAACTACAACATAAATGCAAAGATGCCCATGCACTGAAGGGAACCCAGATAAAGTCCATAGATATGCTTTCCCATTTCTATTCGGGAATGGGGAGAGGCTAAAGTAATCCTACTGGGAAAGAATGCTCGGATTTGGTTTGTTGGAAAACCATACACTCTCTAACATGATTAAGGACATCATCCTTCATTCCCTTCCATGTAATTCTTTCCCTGATGAACTTGTATGTTTGAAATACCCAGGATGTCCAAATTAGTGGTCTATCGTGTACTGCACGAAGGATCTTCTCCTTCATTTTGGATCCTGGTACAAGGAAAATCCTATCCTTGTAGAAAATGAGATCATCCACTACTCTGTATCGGTCGTCCTGTATACTACCATCCATGATCTCACAGAAAATTGGTTTTGGAGTACTCAACAAGTATATGAGCCTTCCAATCCGTTGAAATCTCAAACATAGAACTAAGCATAGCAGTGAGGTAAGGCCTCCTAGATAAAGCGTCAGCAACAATATTATTCTTACCTCTAGTGTACTCTATGTCAAAGTCATAGGTTTACACCTTGTTCACCCATCTTTGTTGGCGATCGTTGAGCTCTTTCTATCCCAAGAAGAACCTCAAACTATTGTGATCCGTACGAACCACAAATTTGTTGCCCACAAGGTATTGTCTGAACTTGGCCAAGGCATGCATGATGGCCAACATCTCCTTGTCATAAATTGAATACCCTCTCTCCACGGGTTTCAATTTCCGACTCTCATAGGTGATGGGATGCCTATCCTGCATGAGAATTGCCCCAACACCCTCTCTTGATGCATCACACTCTAGAATGAATGGGCGGAGAAGTCTGGTAATGCGAGGATGGGACACGAACTCATCACCTCCTTGAGGTGATCAAAACTGTTGTGTTGCATCTGTCCAAGCAAAGGCCCCCTTCTTGGTCAAATCGGTCAATGGAGCAGCCAACAAGAGAAATTCTTCACGAACCTCCTGTAGTATGTGCACAACCCCACGAATCCTCTCAATTGTGTCAATGTCCTAGGTGGCGGCCAATCTAGGATTGCTCGTATCTTCCCTCTATCCACCTTCATCTGTACCCCCACCAATTACATATCCCAAGTAAATAATTTTGGTCATGCTTGAACTCAAACTTAGAGGCTTTCACATATAACGAATTAACTTCTAATATCCCTAAGTATCTCACCCAGGTGCCTGATATGGTCCTCTCATGTCCTGTTGTAGACTAAAATATCATCAAAGAAAACCAATACAAACTTCCGCAAGTGGCGGTTGAACACATGATTCATGCAAGACTGGAATTTCGTTGGAGCATTAGACAATCCGAAAGGCATCACCAAGAATTCAAAGTGACCGTAATGGCATCTGAACGTTGTCTTATGCACATCCTACTCCCTGACTTTGATCTGATGATATCCAGAACGCAAATCTATTTTCGAAAAATAGATTACACCATGTAGCTCGTCCAACAACTCATCAATGTGTGGTACATGATACTTGTTCTTTATTGTCTTCTTATTTAAGGCCCGGTAGTCCATACACATCCACAGGGTCCCATCCTTCTTCTTCACCAAAACCACCGAAGAAGCAAAAGGGCTGGAACTAGGTCTAATATGCCCCATATCCATCATCTCCTATATAGTCTTCTCGATCTCATCCTTAAATTGTTTGGGGTGGAGGTAAGGAGAAGTGACCACCGGTCTAGCATCCTCGAGCTCAATCACATGCTCAAATCCCCTATCTGGAGGTATGTCACCAAACACGGCACTGTGTTTGTCTAATAGGCCATGTATATCCACATGGTAATGTTGTTGTCCCTCCTCTAATTTCTTGGTCGAAACCAAACAATGTACTGCCCAATCCACCTCGTCGTGCCTATAGATCCTCTCAATCCTCTTGGTCATAACAACTCGGGGTGCCCCTGAAGATAAACCCCTCAAGATCACATTCCTCCCTTCGACTTAAACTTCAGCTCCATCATCTGGAAGTTAGTTCGAAATTCACCAAGGGAATGGAGCCATTGTACCCCAAGCACTATGTTGGTCTCTCCAATTCCAACAATATAGAAATCATTAGTAATTGTATAGTTACCCATCATGATGCTCAATTGGGGAACCCGTCGTGTGCATCTCATAGACTCTCCATTGGCTACAACCACGTTGAAGCCCTCAAATTCCTTTGTCTGTAACCCCGCCTCTCAACCAATGAGGCATCAATAAAGTTGTGGGTTTCCCCACTATCAATGAGTACCACCACTCGTTGTCCCTGTAAAACTCCCCTAACTCTAAATGCCTTGTACCTTGGGGTACTAGACAATGTGGCGATAGTCTCTTGGGGAAAGTCTTGTTATCCTACTCCACACCCACACCATCTAATGCCTCATCATCATCATCCTCTAATGGTTGTGTGTTCAACTCCTTGTCACCATCACTCTCCTCGAAGACCTCTATGTATTGGGCCCTCCCTCTACCCTTGCAATCGTGTCCTGGGACCCAAGGTGCGCGGCAATCAAAACACAATTTCTTTCACCTCAATTCCTCCCTGTCCTCACTAGCTCCAAATGGTCTCCAGGTTGTATCCTTCCTAGGTGGAGGTACCTTCAGCTGCGAACCCCGGTTCTTGAAGGGAAACCCTTAGGCTGCACTCAAGGTGGAAACCTCAACTTAGGAGTGGATAGCTCCAGGTCACGAGCTCTCTTAATAGCCTCATGCAACGAAGAAGGCTCAAATGCCCTCACAAATCTAGCGAGAGCGTCTGTCAAACCTGTTGTGAATAGGAAATCAGCCTCATCTCTCAATAACATCAAGTACCATGACTAATAGTCTCTCAAAATCGGTAATATATCGATCCATCGAACCGGCAACCGTCCGCCTCGATGAGTCATCTCTCTAAAATACCTGTCAGGTCCCTCTTATCAAATCTGCTCACTAGCCTCTTTGTGAACTCTGCATAAGTCATGATGTATATGTGTCCCTGTGTAATCAACCCATGATGCCACCAATCATGAGCGTCTCCCTCTAGATGTAAGATTGCAAACTTAATTGCATCTTCCTCCCGCATAGGATTCAAGTCAAAGTATGTCTTCAACTTCTGCACCCAAGACTATGTAGTACACTTCTTAGAACCGTCGAAATGTGGAACAAAAATCTATCCCAACCTCCTTTGCATCTCTGGTACCTATGCCTAGTAATCTCTCCTAGGCCTGCTGACCAATCTTCATTTTGCAATATTCCTAGAATGGCATGTTGTCACGAAAGCCATCACTTAAATTCTAGTACCTTTCCCAACAAGACTCCTCATCTACAACATCCCCTGGCTACCATGTACCTGTATGAAACTTATGGATCCTTCAAGAAAGAAGGTTCGTGAGACCCCAAAGGCCTGGCAGAAGAATGAGGGGACCATTGTCCTGAATGTCCACCCTCACCTCTTTGACCATATTGTCCCCTGTTGCTATTTTCTCCTCTTTCCACATGAGTATCAGACTTGTTCTGTGCTAATATCCCAGTGAGCTAGCTCAAATAGAGATTGGTAGTCTCCTACTGCTTTACCATGTTGGTGAACAATTGTTTCATCAGCTCTACCCCTATATCCTCATTGTCTTTGTCCCCCATCTTTCAATCCCAACAGGCTGGAGAAACAGCCGCTCTGATACCACTGAAATATCCTTGTGGGACACTACTTAAAATGCACAAAATATATAAAAATTGCAACAAAGTAAAATACTGATTTTAATGAAAATGTCCAAATAGGACAACGAATGGAATAAAATTGATATCACACAAAATATTTGCCCACAATGCATGAAAATTTGAGGGACTAAACGCTATGAAAACATTTTTGGAATAATATATTACTGCCATAAAAAGTACAGAAAGCCCTAGGCGGCTGGAAAACTTCAGAGGTTCGTGTCCCTCTAATACAAGAGCAAAAATAAGGGTCTTTGGAAATAACAGTAATAGATATAGGCAATAACATTTCCACCTTCAAATCTGAAACGACCGACTGGAAAAACCCCAAATAAAGGCTGCAAGTCGCCTCACTGGGAATGGGGTCAGGAAATGAGGGAGGTGCCTTCAACGTGTTGCCACACACACCCACCCGATGGCTATCGTGATTCTCGATCTAGAGCCCCTCTTATTGTCTTCCCCAAAATCCCCCAAAAATCCTCAAAACCCTTCCTCTGAACCCTCTGGAAATATCTCTGTAGCACGGCCCAAAAAAATCAGCTCCCAAAATGACAAGACTAGGGTAGATCTCTCACTACCGAAGAATGCCCTGCTAGCTAGGGACAAGTCTCTCACCACCGAAGCTAGGGTCCCTGTGGGATTTGACTCCACAAGTTGTAGAAACGCAACAACAACAACTACACGAGAAGAGGCTAAAAGTATGCGACAAAAAGTGCCTTTTCTTCCTTCCCCGTCTCCTTATATACTTTTCCTTGGAAAATGAGCCCCCACAACCCTAGCGCATTTCATTCCATGGAGGGGCCACTAACATAAAAGTAACTATAGTTACTTTCTTCCTTTTTGAGTCGCCGTGTCCAAAAGTGACCCCCAAACGCCAAACTAGGATATTAAAACCACGGGGCCCCTTCCCACAAGCTTCCAGCATCCACAGCCCCCTGGGTTTGACCACGTTTTGGACCCAACTTGGCCCTTGGGCCATTTGGCATAGGAAGAAGGGGACATTACAATGGGAGTTTGGAAATGGAAACAAGATCTACTTTTGGGAGGACAAGTGGAATCTAGAGATAAGTCAGCAGCAAAGAGAGAGTATGCAGCTCCAAATTAATATGAAAAGGCAGAAATATGGGGAAAGAACATGTGATTACCTTAGTAGTAATGATGGAAAAAATGAATGGCATAAATTCTCCCTTGAAGATGGATCAATTGAAGACAAAGAGAATTTGAATCTCATACAAAATTTGATAGCAAACATCTACATTCCCAGCATGAACATTGATGATGAACTTATCTGGGCAGATTTTGGAGATGGAACATACAATGTGCATTCAAGATATAATAGTCATATTCAACCCCTTAACCCCCAAATCTGTTGGAGGAAGGTTTGGGTCAAAGAACTTATTCCAAAAATAAATTTCTTCTAGTGGCTTACTATGCAAAAAAAAATTCTCACAGTGGATAACATAATAAGAAAGGGGAAAATGCTTCCCAACAGTGCATTCTTTGCAAATATGTCGAGGAAAGTGTTAACCATTTGTTCATTCATTGTCATTTTGCCACTTCCTTGTGGGGCCTCATTTTTGACAAGATGGGATTGAAGTGGGTTCTCCTTCTTCTTTGACAACTTTGGACACATCGGATTTTTCAAACTAAATGCATTTCTGTAAGACTTCTATCGGAGATAATCTTACCTCGCATAGTTTAGGCCATTTGGAAAGAAAGAAACAGAAGAATTTTTGAAGAGGTTAGCTTTCATGTTAACATGGTGTTCAAAAAGCTTGTTTTGTTGATCATAGAAAATTTTAAGTCCTCTTTTTTTTTTCTTGTAAAGGAAGTATGAATGAAGTTGGCACTATTTTCCTCAAAGAAATGGAGTATACAATTTAAACAGGATGATAATCAAACTATTTACAAATCTCCTAGACAACAAGACAATTTGGAATCATCCTCCTGGGGTTGGTTGAAGCTCAATTTTGATGGAGCTGCAAAAGGAAACCCAAGCAATGGCCTATCTTTAGGAATCTTGGGTACCAAACAAATCACTATGTTGAAGCTATGGGGACTAAAACCGCTAAACATCTAAATTTAAGTAAACTTTGGGTGGAGGGAGATTCTTTGAATATAATTAACTCTATGGGGGCTAAAACTAGCTAAGCAACTAAATTTAAGTAACCTTTGGGTGGAGAGAAATTCTTTGAATATAATTAACTGCCTTCAAAACAAGACATCCCTAGCTAGTCTATTAACAAGGTCATCAAGGATTCCCTACTCATCCTTAGTACTCTTTTTCATGTGACCATCTCGCATACCTATAGAGAAGGGAATAAGGTAGATGACATTTGTGCTAATATGGGGATCAATTCCAATAAACTTCATTATTGGATGGGCGGTGTAAATACCCCCTTAGAGATAATGAATGTTGTGCATCATGAAAGCCCAAATAGGTAATCATTTCAAGATTGTGTATTTCCTTGTGAAGGTTGTCCTATTATAGCACGCTTTATTCTCATGTGTCTACTTTCGCATAAGAGTGCCACATATTTGGGAGATTGAGACACATTCAGGTTTTAACCATGTTTTGAATCCTCATTTCAAGGTGTATAATTTAGGTGAGAATATGGGTGGCGATCCTTCCCAAGTCGAGCCCCCATTTAAAAAGGGATGGAAAGAGAATGCCCAATTGTGGAAAATCTTGGGGGTAGGAAATTTTGCCATGTTTTTGAGAGAATTCGTCGGCACGATCCTCACATTTCTTTAGATTTCATTACTGCTTGGAAGGATCGTGTTGTTCAAATCGGGGATCAAAGGTGGCTTGTTTCGGAAGGTCTCATTGTTCATGTTACGGGGATGAGTACCCAAGCCATGAAATTCTACAAAAATAAATGCAATGCAGAAAAGCAGGAGGCAAAATTTCTAGATGAGGGTGAGTAGCTACAACATATCACCGGGGATTTCTTTGCTCTTCATTACCTAGCCCCTATGATGAAGTTGTTAGGCTTATTATCGTATTTGACTATGGAGGGACTCTTCATCGAATTAACATCTACCATTTGGTTCTCGCTCAACCATTTCGCATGACATAATTGCTTGGTAAGTCTTCCATTTCACATACTTATGTCTCTTGAAAGTTCTATAAAAGAAGTTCAATGGGGTAAAAGGGTTTACCCACTTCACCAAGCAATTATTCTTCTCTTGTATCTACACTTTGTGAATCAAAACCCTAGGCAGAACCCCTCCTCCCTCTCTTCCTTCCTCCTCTACTCCTAGAAACAACAAGAGGCATGGGGAAGATATCAGTTCAACTAGAGTTCTTAGAAGCAGCGCAAGCAAAGGGAAAAACATTGAAGGCCCTAGCTCGACCCATGACAGCTCACAACATGGCTTGGATGGAAATATGGTTGTTAGATGTTTGCTTAGCCTAGGCAAGAAAGGTGAGAAGGAGACCAAGTTCTCTATTTAGAATGAGTTGGATAATCAAAAGGAAGTTATTAAATGGATGAGAAAGGACATCAAAGTGATCAGAGGTAGCATCAAGGATCTCAGTAACAACAAGGCGGACAAAGACAATCAGAACTGGGAAGAGGTGAAAGATAAGTTGAACGAGGTGGAGAACAAGTGCAATCTTCTCGCGGATGGATTTCTTCTCCAAACTGGTCTTTAAGGAATATTGTGAATGAGCTCAACAAGGGTAATAAAGGAAATATCAGAGAAAATGAGAGGAAAAAGGAAGTTGAAAAGAGATATCAGTATATCAAGGATCTTATTCATCTTTCCACTCAAATGCATAACCAAAACTGATCTTTGTCTTGTTTTCTTGTTATTTGGTTGGTTTCGCCAAACTTGGGCTACACTTGCGTTGTAAATGAACCTGTAATTGCACTAGTTTTGTGTTTTTATCACCAATTGTTTTGGTTTTTGCTTTGTTTTTGTTCCATGTATTTGCAAATGCTTTATCTGGATTTTAGATCCTTTTTGTAACATGGTAGGGACCCTGGCAAAACCCTATTTTTACCTATTATCTATTAAAAATCCAAATTCTTTGGAAAAAAAATGAGATTGTCAATTCAAATATTGGTTTATATGGCTCAATTGAACTAGAAAACTCATCATAAATCGATGTGTTACTATCCAAACCACATTCAATAGAAGACTCTATATGAGAGGTTGATTTCTCACCACATATTCTATTGTGTCTCATAAAAGCAAATGTTTGTTTTCTTTCACCATTTACTCGAACCAAGAAAGAGGCACAACTAGTTTTAAAAATAGATGAATATAAAGTCGGATAGTACTTGATTCAAATGGAGCCCAATTGTTCAAAGAGAATGTATAATTACCACTACTCGTAGAGAACACTCGCTCCCAAAGGCTAAAGTAGAAATGCTACCTAAGCCGAATGAGAAAGAAGTTGTCGCACCTAAATGAAAACTCGCGGCGAGACATGAAATGTTGGCCCTAAACATAGCATTCCCTAATCCAAACATAGTAGTTATATTCAAACCAAATGAAGTGTTGTTGTGGTAGTTTTTATAGTTAAACCAAATGAATGTTGATGTGTGACCCAAAAAAATGGAAATTGGAAAATTTCCAATTCGCTTTAGTGCTAGTTTTGGTCAAATTGTTAAATGATACAAGGTTGAAGCGGATGTACCAAACTTGCTAAATCCAAATGGTCCTAGTGAAGGTGAGAGGTTGTAATAAAAATTTTGAATAATGAAGAGCTTGAACTTCAAATGATTTAGATAAACTACCAATAAATGAAGGGCTAGAATATGGAGAGCTTGAAATAGACTCGCAACAAAGCGAAATCCAAAATGAGAATGTTGGTTTAGAATTTGATTCTAGCCCAAGACTAGAGGTTGTCAAAGATGAGTGGGTGACTAACGTTGGAATACTAGATTTCGGATGTTACAATTGCCTCCACAACAAAGACTTTGAAAAGAAATCATTCAATGATAAGGATAAAGGGATATGGGAGTTAGCGAAGAGAACAAATCACCAACATTAGTCTTGTAGCCAAAGTAAACCAAGATATGCAACTTGAATATGATTAAAAATGAGTGATGCAATAGAAATTATAGTCGGGATTTCAAATTTAACTTGCATAATTATTTATTAGTGGCTTTCTAATACCATCTTCAACGTTTGGATATCAAGGGTTTGTCCGTCGTACTTTTACCACCTTGTTTTCTAGTACGTGTGAATTCATATATACGAAGAAATAGACACTACTAAAAATACCATAAGGTCCAAACATATTCTTCTTTCTTTCCTCTCTAACCCCAAAGCATACTCAAAGATAAGAGTAGTTAACTTATATATAGAAAACAAAACTTCCGTAAGACTTGCCTCAATAATGTTTGGTTGTGAAACATTGATCTTCTCTAATATGGTAGGTCCTCCCAAGACAAAATCAAGGATCCCTCAAAATTTTGGTGTTGAAGATATATTTCTAGTATGGCTGTTTTTCTCAAATTTTACATTTGTAACACTCATAGTAAACTAATATTCGGTTATATACTTGTGCATTGGCCGACGCTTTTCAATGGTTTTCGTTGGGAAAAGGTAACTTTCCCATTATTTTTACAAGGATTTTGTGTGCTATCAAACTCAATGTTGTAGGCACACCGCAAACTTTTTTGGGACATTCTCTTTTATTTGAAATGATGTATAGATATAATTGTTTTTGCCCATGAAATGGAATTGTTGAAAAAGCCTTTGATATTTTGAAGAAAATGCAAGAGGCAGATGTAAATCCAAACTTGTCAATATTTCCTAGCACCCTCATGGAGTGTACCAACAAGGGGCTTTGGAACAAGGCATGGAAATGAATAAAATAATAACGAAAGTAGATTTATATAACGCATTTTAATTGAGAATGGTCGGATAAGCATGTTTATGAAACATGGAAAACATACAATAAGTGGGGGAAATAGCCCAAAGAAATGTGATTTCATTGAAGGATATGTCAAAATGGGCATACATGCATCTACTAATTGTAAAATCAAGCTCAACCTTTTCTAACATCCTTTTAGACTGTGAAAATGAAACCTTTTGAATTGGGTGTGCTAATCAATCAAAATAAAACCGTGAATGGGGTTTTCTTGTAGTTGTGATGCACTAATAAGTGTGTGAAAAATGTGGAAGCATACTAAAAACAAGTTAATTGTGACAATATACCTTAGAAAAATTAAGTGTCGTGGAATATGATCATTAGATGATATGCACAAATTGGGCTTATTTATAAATGCTTTGATATTTTTAAGCAAATGCATTCAAAGAAATACGAAACCAAACTCAACCTTCTCCATCATCCTCCTGAGTGCGCCAAACTAGAAGCTTTGGAGCAGGTATGGAAATTCATCATAATATAATTTAAAAAGGGTTTTGTTCGTTGATGTGTGCTTGATCGCATTGAAAAACATATATGAAAAATGTAGACAAAACCAAACTCAACCTTTTCCATACCCTCCCAGTGTGCCAAACTAAAAGCTTTGGAACAGGGTATGAGATTTATCAAAATATAATTTAAAATGGGTTTTAGTTTTGCTGATATATATTTGACTACATTGAAAAGCATATATGAAAAGTGTGGAAGCATGCTTAAGGCAAGTGAATTCTTTGAAGAAATGTCTCAATGTAATGTGGTCTCATGGAATGTGATCATTGGAGAATATGTATAAAATGGGCCTATTGATAAAGGTGTGGAGATTTTTAAGCAAATTTTTAGCAGTGTAAAACCTAAATCGAACCTTTTCCGTAATCCTACAAAAGTGTGCCAAGACAAAGGATTTGGAACAAGGTATGGAGATCCATCAAAATATAGTTAAGGGGGTTTTTATCCGATGTTGTGGTTGTGATCGCAGTGACAAGCATAAATACAAAATGTGGAAGCATGTCGAAGGCGAGAAAATTGTTTAATCACAAAATGCCCCAATATAATGTGGTATCATGAATCCGAATATTGTAGGATGTGCACAAAATGGGCTTGTTGATAAAGCTTTTGATATTCATAAATAAATGCAATTGGCGGTGAACAACCAAACCCAATAATCTTTTCCACTATCTATCACCCGGTGCAAAAGAGAGGATTGTAAGAGGGCATATGAAAACCCATAAAAATAGTAATTGAAAGCCAATTTTTGTTCAAAAGTGTGCCAAGACAAAGGATTTGGAACAAGGTATGGAGATCCATCAAAATATAGTTAAGGGGGGTTTTTATCCGATGTTGTGGTTGTGGATCACAGTGACAAGCATAAATACAAAATGTGGAAGCATGTCGAAGGCGAGTGAATTGTTTAATCACAAAATGCCCCAATATAATGTGGTATCATGAATCCGAATATTGTAGGATGTGCACAAAATGGGCTTGTTGATAAAGCTTTTGATATTCATAAATAAATGCAATTGGCGGTGAACAACCAAACCCAATAATCTTTTCCACTATCTATCACCCGGTGCAAAACAAGAGGATTGTAAGAGGGCATATGAAAACCCATAAAAATAGTAATTGAAAGCCAATTTTTGTTCGAGCTTGTAGTTCGATTGCATGGATAGGATGTACATGAAAAGTATAGATTTATAGGGTCGAACTATCGACCTTTGACAACATCCTCCCAACCGGTTCCAAAATGGGAACTTTGGAACAAGGTATAGATATCCATCAAAAATAATGAAAAGTGGATTTTCATCGATGTAGTTGTGAATGCCCTATAGATATGTGTGCAAAAGTGAAAACATAGAAAAGACACATCGCTTGGTTGAAAAGATGCTTCAATTAGATTTCGTCTCATGGAATGCATTGATTGCATGGTATGAACAAAATGGTGTGCTAAACGAGGTGTTAAGGTTATTCAAAGAAATGCTTCACCGATATGTTGTTTCATGTAAATTTGCCATGATTTTTTAATAAACGCAAAATGGGCTTGTTGATAAAACTTGGGAGATTTTAAAGCAAATGCAATTGGCGTGTATACCCAAACCCATCAAACTTTCCTAGTATCCTCCTAGCTTGTGGTAAGCTTGGAGCTTTATGACAAGGTATAGAGATCTATCAAAAAATAATTTAAGGAATTATTTTGTTCCATGTAGTTGTGATTACCCCGATTTTTGAAGGTGTTAGGAAATCAATTATTTAGTGTTCCACGGTTGATAATATAACAATAATATTATAATGTAATTTGGTGACATTATTGTTATGTAACAATAATGTATATTAGGAGTTTGTTGTGTACGTGAGTTTACAGTTATTTATGGAGGAGTGGTTGTAGCCACCTCCTTGATTATAGGAGAAGTTCTCCTATATAATTGTATTGTTCATATAATATAATTGTGAAGAATATTATTCTGTGAAATAATATATTGAAGTTTTATAACTGTGTATTCATTGTATAATCTGGTTGTGTGCTTACATCTAGTATCAGAGCAATGCTTCATTCGAAATGAAAGACATGTGTTTTTAATGGTTCATGGGGGCAGCCTGAAATTTCTTCTCGCCCCAACTTTATGAAATTCTTGTCAGGATTGTTGATCTCGCATTGAATTCCATGTGATCTACACTCGCACCTGGCTCGGCCTGATTAAACAAGTTCCAAACTACCACTCGTCTCAAGATAGAAATATAAACAGTTTCTCGTGACTCTGTCCCTGAGCGTGAAATTTGATCATACGTGCAGATCCATATGCAAAAGTGACAATGATCTGACTTCGATGCACTAGTTTGAAGTTCTCTCTTCCAAAATTCTCTGCATGGTAGTTCGGTTTGAGCCTTAATCGACTCGCCACACTCCTAATTTAACTCAGACGTTTTTGCGAGATCTGCGCCCATGAAATGATAGGCTGCATGCAATCGGCGGGGAATATTTGTAAAGGTCAGTCTGTTTTTTTAGTCAAATTTTCTAGTTTAAAAACTAGATTGATATGTGTCAATGTTTGCAAATGTACATTTGGCCGAAACATCCTTAACACGTTTTGTCACCAAAGCCTACAGATTTCCAAAGGTTTTGAGTTATAATAGTCGGGATTTTTAGATTTATGTCAAAATCATTGGTGAGTCATTTAGATTTAGAATACTAAATCTTTGAGTCTTTATTTTTATAGTTCGTAAAAAGTAATTAAATATTACTTTTTATTCTATAGGTAGAATTTTAGTGTTTGTGTATTTAGTCATTTTTTGCGTCAAAATTCTCAAAAGTTGTATTGTCAACATTGTTAAATTGTGTTTAGGTGAATATAGGTAGTCAATGTTAAATAGGTGATTTTAGGATTATTGTCTTGTCAAGTGTTAAAGTCGTGTCATTGTATTAAGTCCTGAAAAATAAAAAAATTTGCCTTACGAACGCATTTTCGGTGGAATCCGACGTTCGGGTAAGGTGTGTAATTTTTGAGCCTCAAATTCCAAATCTGCTAAGTTAAGTAGCATATTAATGGAGGACGAAGGCACGGGAGGCGGGAGGTTGATCGGCGACCTCTCGTCAGTCACCAACGACAAGGCCGCGTAGAAGCCGTGGGTGGCATATGTATGGTGTGAGTATATGTTTTTCAGTGTGGTTTCCATTTTCTCAGTGTGCTTCAGTTTGCAGTGTTCCTGTTGCTTTGAGTGGTGTGCTTTATTGTTAATACTGGAAAAGAATTGTATAAGAGAGCAGAAAACTACGGAGATCCTCATTGCAGAGATCCTCTTATCGCAGAGATCCTCTGACTGCCGTACTTCGTTGGAAGATGATCGGTCAGTGAATACGTTCATTGGCAATGGTGATCATGTGCAGCAAGATCAAGACAGCAAGATCCAGTTAGTATGATACAACACAATACATTTTTCCCTTTCTGATTTCTTATTTGGAATTTCACATTGTGGGGGGGAATACATACCAATGTTCCATTCCCATTCTGCACCCAAAACGACTTAGTCAAGGAAAGCTTCCAGTGGCAGTGGCAGTTTTCTATGCTGTTTGAGATCGAGTGGCAGCGATCAATGACAGAGACTACGATTAAGAACATTACGATTCTTATAGGAAGTAATGTGAAATATTTTCAGTATTTCTTCTATTATGTAGTTTTGTGATATGCAAGTTGTGTTTCCTACATAATTCCCTGATGTATAAGCATAGTGGTGAACAGTAGCACCAAAGTAAGTCAGTTCATGAATCTTGAAAGGATTTGTGGGAGGATCCAGAAAACCACACGAGGTGGACAGTTGATGAGGTTCCTGTCACGTCAAGGTTTGTGGTAAGCCTGTTTAAAACCATGGAAGGAAAGAGCCTTTCTTTTGGATCAAGGTCATGAGTCATAGAGTTGGACATGCCACAAGGGTGAGCATACTGCAGAGGAGCGTGTGGATGTTTTTCTACCATGTTCGCACTAAGGGGGGGAATGTTAGGAAATCAATTATTTAGTGCTCCACGGTTGATAATATAACAGTAATATTATAATGTAATTTGGTGACATTATTGTTATGTAACAATAATGTATATTAGGAGTTTGTTGTGTACGTGAGTTTACAGATATTTATGGAGTGGTTGTGGCCACCTCCTTGATTATAGGAGAAGTTCTCCTATATAATTGTATTGTTCATATAATATAATTGTGAAGAATATTATTCTGTGAAATAATATATTGAAGTTTTATAACTGTGTATTCATTGTATAATCTGGTTGTGTGCTTACGGAAGGAATATTTTCATCCTTTCATCTAGTATTAAAAGTTAAAACCACTATAACACTAGCAATTGCACCAAAAGTGTGCAATGGGTACGCCGAAGGTCAGACAACAAAGATGGATGGGCATTTGTCATGGGGAAGGGCAAAAGTGTTTTAAACATTTGTCATTATTAGTTATTGACACCTTCTTTATCTTTATCTAGGGGCATTGCCTAACTCAATCGCCTATGCTCATTTTCCTCTGAAACATATTGAGCACTCCTCTGAATATTATCAATTGCTGTAAAACTAAAATGCTCCTTGTGATATCCTAAGAAGCACGAGATACAAACTGTAAGAAGAAAATAATACCTTAATGGAAAGAAAGAAAATATCAATTTCCAGGGAAAGCATGTCAAACACAAAACATGGGCAAATTAGTTGGAATATGATACCTATCAAACATAAATAGAATTTGCATGCAATGAATATCTAAATCAGATTAACTTTCTGATACGGCCCAAGCATTAAGTTCTATGGTAAGCTCAAGTTACATTATGCATTAATTTCTGGATCCAACAATGATGCACATTTCACAGTTTGATAAACTGGGTACCTTTTACTCTGAATATTTTTCCCTTCAAACTGAATTACAACCAGACATAAACCTACAGTCCAGAAGTCAACATTACCTTGATTAATATGGTTGTTTTCACCATTTCCAACTTGTAGTCTGGGTGAAATTCCCACCAATGGAACATTGATCTAGGTTGCAGGTTCTGTCTGCTCATAATTATCTCTTTCATCTGCGAAGTTATTGTTCCAATCAGGTCCTCCTACAATAGCACTAATTATTTGTTTTTTGGCATATCCTGCAATCATTGCAGTCCATGAGACCACATACCTATAAGGTAGGTTTTGTCTGCTCATAATTATCTCTTTCATTTGTGAAGTTATCGTTTCAATCAGGTCCTCCTACTATAGCACTAACTAATTTTTTTGGTCATATCCTACAATCGCTGCAGTCCAAGCGACCACATACCTATAAAGCATTTTGTTAAACAGTTCACATGCCTGCACATTTTGCATACATATCTGCCAGGAACTTGCAACTAAAACATCTGACAAACGTCTGTTCTCCACAAGGCTTTGGTGGATGTCCACACCCAGTTTCAAAACTTCTTTTTTGACATAGCCAGGGAGTATGCTAGCAGAAACAATCTGATCAGGCTGGACAACTGTTGCTTGCATTTGGTGAAACAGTGTCAACGCTTCGTGAAGATGTCCATGACACAGGGCTGCCCAACTATTCTAGTGGAAACCATTGGCAAAAAGGTAATAGAATAGGATGAAAAAGCCTTGAAGGATTGAACATGTGCTTCCTCATTTTAGATGCTTCCTCGTATCCACCAAGTTGTGATGTAGGTTGTTTAACTGTGTCTTGATTAGTCGTATTAAGTGTGTGTTCTCATCTAGTTCCTTGTCAAAATCAGAGGAGTTTGCCATATCATGAATTCAACTCTTCCTAGTACCCCTCTAAAACAGAGAGATGCAGTTCTAGTGATCTAACTTTCTACATTTAAATTTTCAGGACAGTGTCTCTGCCCATCCTTCCACCACGTTGCTGGATAATTTCTATTTTGGGTTCAGCAGAATTCACTTCGAATGATTCTTCTTTTAACCTTGGGGTGTCACTTTTTGCATTGAACTCATATTCTTTTTCCAGTGAGGTCCTAGTTGGTTCTTTGCCATAAAAAGCAAATTAAGCTCATCATTTCTCAGTTCTTTTATCCTCCTGAACAGGAGGTGCTGCTGTCATAGGTTGATCAGCTGACAATTCGCTAGTTCTTAAAGAATGCTCTCCAACTGAAATCAATCTTCGAGCATTTGCTTAATTGCATCCCCTCCATAAACTTCGACCTTACTCAAAGTGCAATAGAATTCTGTAAATAAGAAAATGCAATTTTAGATAGCATGCCCATTTGGGCTCCTGAAGAGTGAACCTCCTAAAATGTTTACATTCTCAGCAACAAAATTCCCAAGCAGGACCCAATCATCAGTTGGATAAACTAAACTACAAAGTAGCTCAAACTTCTTCAATTTTTATGAATAATGCTCAAAATCAGCAATAATTATGGTATCGACCAACGATTCCTCAGAAATCTCAATGACAATAAACTTTTCTTCTGTACTACATGGATTCCTTAGGTACTTGTCCTTGTGAAGAATGTTTTGAACACCTTTTGCTTCTTTGTTGTGAGCAAGAGTCTTTGCCCCCTTAGAAGCAGCAACATAATTGTATTCACCATTTCCAGGTTCAAGCCTGTGTGCAATCACCACAAGTTGAATAATTGTAGCTTGATCCTTTTCATTGCTTGATTCCCTCTTGAATTCATCCAAACGCACAAGAGTAACATGACACAACCTATGAGTTTCTGGTAGGGTTTTCTTATCTTCGGGAGACCTACGAGTTTCTGGTTATGATTCTTTATCTTCAGGCAACCTTTGAGTTTCTGGTTGTGTTTCTTTATCTTTGGGAAACATTTGGGTTTTCATCTGTATTTCATTATCTTCAGGCAACCTTTGAATTTCTCTCTGTATTTCTCTATCTTTGGGAAAATGTTTAGTTTCTGTATGTATTTCATTATCTTCAAGCAACCCATGAGTTTCAATTCTTTGTCTTTAGTCAACATACAAGTTTCTGGTTGTATTTCATTATCTTCTGGCAACCTTGTTTGCGTATGCAGAATGTCAGCTTGTGCTAAACCATCAGAAACAGGAAAACTAGCTAACGATTGCCCAAAACTACTGTTCTCATCAATTAGTAATTCAGTCATGGATGAATTTTCTTCATCAAACACAAATTCGATGGAACTTTCAAGCTTCTCTGATTCAGGGTTTTCTTTTTCATTGCCATGCCTATTTTCAGAACCCATAAAATATTCTTGCTTGTCACTTTGATCTATTTTCTGATCTTTTATCTCTGAGGAAGTTTCCTCATCCAGATATGTATACTACACTACAGATATCCATGGTATTTTCCACATCATCATCAGAAGGGGTCATGCAATACCACCCTTCTTTCCCATTGCTCTCTACATTTTGACCTGCAAGCACTTCATTTCCAAGAAGCTCCAATGATACCTTCCAAGCCTCCACCAGCTCTCCATTTTCAAGATCTACATGAAAACAACAGAAATATAACATGCAAAGAAACAACATGACAAACTCTAAAAAACAAAATGCCCAACGGTGGAAATTTGAAAAACTAGTCATATGTAAATCCTGCAAACATTATAAACAGATTAAAAAACAAAAGTTTTAGCCCCAAAAAAATTATAAAAGCAAATAAAAGAACATGAATGGACAAAATTTTACCTTCAAAGCTAGACTGCACGGAAACGCCATAAGGATCCTCGTACCAGCCTGGAGATACGAGGACTGGTACGCTGTGGGTACGTCCAGAAACATACCCACAGACATAGGTACATTACGGGTATAGAAACGTACCCACAGACACGAGGTTACATTACATTACGGTACGGTTTTGTTGTACCCGTAACATACCCTGTGTCTGTGGGTACATTTCCGGACGTACCCGTCCCATAAAAACATCATTTTTAAAACAAAACTCAAAAAAACTTAAAAAATATGCAATTTTTTTAAATTTTAAAATTTCCTATATCTAACCTAACCCTAAACAACCCCCAAACACTTATATAAACACCCAATCCCTCTACTTTTTCCTCACACTCAATCTTTGTTATTTTGCTTGAGCTTGAAGGAGAGAAAGAGAAAGAGAGGTTGAAGGAGAAAGAAAGAGCTTGGAGGAGAGAGTGATTGAGCTTGAAAGAGAGAGTGATTGAGCTTGAAGGAGAAAGAGAGGAGAAGCAAGTCTACAAACATCAAGGAGGATTTTTCCAAGTATTTTACATGCATTCAGGCATTTTTTTTTTAAATCTTTTGAGCAATGTTTTGTATATGAATATGATCAATGATCAATATCATGAATGATGTGTTTCAAACACATCATTCATGATTATTGATCATGATCTAAATTTATTTTTAATATTTATTTATTTTACGGTTATTAAAATATAATATATTAATTAATTTTTCCGTATTTTAAGTTTAATAGTGAAGTTTTATTTAATTAAATGTCTACCCTCTAGTGTATGCTCTCACCTCGCACAATTTATGAAGAACTTGGCGATCGAATCGAGATTGATGTGTAGGACTAACTATTTAATTTTTTTAATTAGTTATGTATTTGTTTTTTATTTTTAAGTTTTAAATTGAATTTGTTAAAAATTTAAACGTCTACCCTCTGTATGCTCTCACCTCACACCATTTATAGAAACTTGGTGATCAAAATCGAGAATGACGTGTATTGGTTAACAAATTAATTTTCTAATTTGTATTTGTTGTTTTTAATTAAATTATTTTAATATTTAGCAATGTTTTAAAAATATCTCTTATTGTAGGTTAAAAGTTAAAACAAATTAATCCTACAATCATGGCATCCAGTTCAACTTCAGTGGGGCAAGAGGGGGAAAATGTTTTGGGTGGTATGGCAGTGAAAATGGATCCAAATTATCCTTTATGGAGACATGTGGAAGTGGTAGAGCTTGTTGCCGGTGGTGATGTCCGTGTTTGACGTGTCCCCATTGTGCCGCGACATTTAAATTCCAATATACCCGTTTGAGAGCTCATTTGATTGGGGCATCGAGGACGGGTATTAGACCGTGTAGGAAGGTGGAAAAGAAAACCATAGCCATGTACCTAAAAGAGCAAGAGGATGCAAACATTGAAGAAGCAAGAGCTCGCTTTAGAACTGTTTCTTTTAGCAGAGAGGACCATGAGAAAACCACCAACATCAACACCATCCTTTCATCGAGACTCGTGTTGAAACTCTTCCAGATGATGACCCTTTTGATGCAAATACCTCAGGGCCATCAAGCAAGAAAACAAAAGGCCCATTAGAAAAAGCATTTAACATCGAGAAGAGGGATATTGTAAATGAATTGGTGTCTCGGTGTATATTTGCATGTGGACTACCATTCAATGTCTTGAGATCACCTTATTGGCAATGAGTAAGAGGCATTAATGAGGCAAAGACAAGGGTATACTGTTAGGAAATAAGGGATAAAGTACGCAAACAATTCCTCACATAATCACAATAGTAGAAACTAATATGCATAAAATATTACGGATGGAGATATCAAATAAAAGTGCGAATAAAATAACACAACACAAAGAGACAATATTTAACGTGGTTCACCCAATTTGGGCTACGTCCACCAAGAATCACTTGCTCAAATTTTATTACAAACCACCGCTCTCTCAATACAATACCCAGATCTGTTTGGAGCTATGCTCAACAAACTCTACAGAATTCACACCCGAATTCGAGACACATACATCTAAAATGTTACATTATATCTACCATATGCACAAAACCACATAAGTAGGCAACTCTGCTTTAGCAGCTTTACAAAACCGTGGGTATCAAAATCATGGGCCAAAATCGTCCCATAAACCTATGGGTCAAAAATCCAGCCCATATGAGAAAAGCACGTTTCTCAGTATATCGGACATGTTTCAAGGCCAAAAAAAAAAAAATTCTCGGGGTTGCGCCCCGAACCCAACTGAAGACAATTGTGGAAAGTGTACAGTACTCTTAGTGTACAATCTTCAACACTTTCACACATGAAAACAAGCTCCACAACCTAACATATACAAGCCTTAGCTATAATAAGGTTCGCACTTCTCTTTTTGCAAAAAAAGTGCAACACATTCAAACATCTCTCTTTTCAACCAATTAGAGATTCTTGGGTGATTCAGAGTCTCTATTATATCGATGGATGGAAAAACTCCGAGAAACATGACCTCTCACGAACATTATTGCGGTATGCCCTAAAAGGCCAATGTTTCTCGAAGGTTGTTGATTGTGAGGAGGAAATAAAAGATGCCCAATTCATTGCAAATATTTTCATTGACACCATTGAGTCGGAGTGGATCGGCAAAGGGTTGTCCAAGTCATCACGGACAACACCAAAAATTGCAAGGCAGCGGGATTGATAGTAGAGGGTAGGTATGAGCACATATTTTGGACACCATGTGCAATACACTCCCTGAATCTAATGATGCAGAAGATTGGGAAAATTGCATGGATTGAGCAAATATACACAAACAAATGAGATTCAGATGATTGTCACACCAACCATCACATGTCTCAAGCCATATTCAAAAGATTTTCAAAGTTGGAGTTGTTGAAGGTAAAGGAACAATTCATTTTAAATTTAATATTTGATTTTAAATTTTTAAATCAATTTCAAATTGTGTTGTTATTGAATTGTTTCCATTCTTTTTTAATAGGTTGTTGAGACTAGGTTTGCCTCTCACACACTCGTCTTGAGACGACTTGTGAAGGTGAGACATGCTTTGAGCATGATAGTGATTGATGATGGAGGCATCTAACTAACACAGAAAGAGCCCAAAAAATAAAATCATGGATCCTTGATGAGCATTGGTGGGGAAAAGTTGAATATTTGTTGAGTTTCACAAAGCCTATTTTGAGTATGATACGATTTGTAGACAAAGATAATGCTTGCATTGGAGAAATATATGATGGCATTGACTCCATGCTTGAAAAAATCCATGATATCATACAAGCCAAAGAGCAGGACCCTGAGGAAAAATTTTACAGTGAAGTTAAAAATGTGATCGTGAAAAGGTGGAACAAAATGACCACCCCATTGCATCTCCTTGCTTATGCTTTAAATCCCAAATATTACAGCAATGAAATAGTTGGGAGAGCTGGTAGACAACGACCATATGATGACCATGAGGTTGCAAATGGGACGAGGTCAACATTCAAGAGGTTGTTTCCTGATCCAGCTACATCACTTGCAGTCCGCCAGGAGATGTCGATGTTTGTAAATGGACAAGGTAGCATGGGAGAGATAGAGGCTATTTGTGACAAACCCACCATGGATCCAATCACGTGGACTTGTCATGGCCATGATGCCAAGTTCTTACGACCAGTTGCGATCAAATTGCTCTCACAGGTATAAAGTTTGTAACTTGTTATTTGATATTTTAATTACCAATTACGAATTAAAATTCAAAATGATATCATTCTTTTTTTTAATTAATAATATTAATACTTTGTTTTTTGTGACAGGTGGCTAGTAATTCTTCTGCAGAGCGCAACTGGAGTACTTATGGCTTCATCCACTCAGCCAAACGCACCATGTTGGCATCGAAGAAGGCTGAAGATCTAGTATACGTTCATTCCAACTTGCGCCTCTTAACCCACAGGACGCAAGAGTATACTAGTGGTCCTAACAAGCTTTGGGACCTCCAACCTGAAAACACAGACTTTGAAGCTTTTGTTGCTTGTTTGGCCAATGTTTCACTTCTTGGCATTGATGAGGAACTTCCAGGGAGCCCTTCACAAGGGTTCGAAAGTGGAGCTAGTGGGAGTGGAGCTGCAAGTGGCATCCATGAAGATGATTTTGACGATCATCTAGATGATATGCTCTAGAAGTTGAGAACTTGAATGTATTATGTTATTTACTATCATGTTTTGAACATTATGTCATTATGAATCAATACAAACTCAAGTCTCAATTCTCAAAGTATTGGAAATTTCAATTTTGTTTTCATGTTCTATGAATGATTTTAAGTTGTATGACTCTATGAGTATTAAATTTCAATAAGTATGCAAATGCTTCTTTAAATTTATAATATATATATATATATATAAAACGTACCCAAAAGCATACCGTACCCAAGATTTTTAAAAATTTGTTGTATCAACGTCCGAAACCGCACCCGTACCCGTATCCGTGCAGTCTAGCTTCAAAGCCATTGCTTCGATGGATTATAGAATTAAGCAGAAAAATTAACCCCGTGCAATCAAAAACAGAGTAAAGGAAACCATATATAAACGCTTCCTGATTTTGCAAAAATCCTTTAAAGCCAGCTCTTTTTTCAATTGAGCTCGGTGTGACTTCTTCATCGCTTATCCAAACATCCCTTAACCACAACCTCCTTTGGATCGAATTTCAACCGTGTCTTAAAATAATCAACCCATAATGAACTTCAATTCCATTTCCTATGCGGAAGAACAATTTATCCATGTTTTAAGAGACAAATAATGGATTTATGCTCCAAAAAAAAAGGATAATAAAACATGTAGCCAGGTTGTGTGAAACTATTACAGCCTATTTCCGGCATGTGTGGTCCAACCCACAAAAAGCATTGAAGGAAGCCATAACCTCGCCTAAGATTTAGAAAACAAATTTATCTCTTATAAAAAGATGAAGAAATAAATAATTTACCTCTGGATTCCGAGTTGTTTTCCCAATTCTTGTCTCCCCAGCAATAATAGTGGTAACATGACTCTCCACCAAATAAGGTATTGCATTCCTATGCTTAAAAAGAGGTCGCCTCTACCTCTGTTTTACCAAACTCTTGTAACCAAATCTGCTTCACCATACATTTTCACACAAGCCAGACTTTTGATACCAACAAATCATATCACGAATGCAAATCATTAAGAATGCAAAACCAATTCAAAAACGGTAGAAGATATTGTGGATTAGTGATTGAAAAATCAACTGGAGGAGGAAGAAGTGCAATCGGCATGACCCTCCATCTTCGTCATCAATTATGAATGTTTGAGGCTTTTGCACACCTGGCTTCCAAAACTGGGACATGCTTTTCACTTCTGTTCTGCAACTCCTCCAAAGGACTGTTTCCTTCAAAAATTGATACTGGGCCAAAATACATAAGCATATTATGGGCATTTTGTCGAAAAGTTCACATGCCTTTGCATGCTTCCACATTTAAACATCCCTTCTCCATAATGCTTTAATGGATGTCCATACCTTGTTTCAAAGCTTGTGTTTCAGCAAAGGCTGGGAGTATGCTAGTGAAGGCCAGGCCAGACGACAAGAAGACAACAGAAGCTTGCAAGGCTGTGTCCAATTCAACAAAACCATTTGCTACATATCCTACAATCATCATAGGCCGTGCGACCATATGTCTTTCAGGCATTTTGTCGAACAGTTCACAAAAAGGCCGCGATGCATAAGATTGACAAATATAGGATTGGAAGGACTATAGGCTAAGGAACTTTTGCTCGGGCTAAATTTGCTCAGAACATAAAAATTGGAGAAAGCGTGACCATGAAGGTTCTGGATGACTGTGGAGGCCTTAAAAGAACTCACTCTAGAGAACATCAACGGCTATAATGTGTGCAAAGGTCTTGCACATGCATGGACAGGGCATCAGCCATTGATCTGCACTGCACAAGCTCGTCACTCACTGTAAATACCAATGTTATAATAGACAAAATTGAAACCAGAACCAGCCAACGGTCCGACAAGACTCGAACGAACCGACCGTAATTGACCGGTTTACAATTTATGAACTAATTTACTAAAAATACATAAAATATTACATCTTAATGAAAACAATATATTTTAAAGATTCCAAACCATGATTCCATACAATTAGAGACAAAATATGCAAAGTTTTCTCATGTATATACCATGTAAGGGTAAATATAGCAAAATGACACCAAGTGCAATACATATCCGAAACAAAATACATAAACAATGAGGCTCTAAATGACCTCTAGACTCCTAGAGTCCAAAAACAATATACTACAAGCTACTACATGTCTGATATCAATCATCAAACTAGAATAAAGCCAACTAGAGAGTTGGATTTTTTTAAAAAGTGTTTTAAATGTCAAATCGCTGTTTGTTTTTGCATAAACCGGTTCAGTACTGGTTCAGTACAGAACCAGTGCCCGAACTGGTTTTTCTACCGGTTTGTTCCCTTTACTATTGAACCAGTAGAACGGCCGGTTTTGGTTCTGGTTCGGCCGGTTTTTAAAAAATTGATAAATACGCCTTAAGCATAATAAATTTACAACATTTTACAGAGGCATAGGAGTCTAAGGAACTTACCAACCACCGAGGAATTTGAATTGTCTACAGTAATCTCATGGGTGGAGCATAAGCACAATGAGTGAGAATCCGTGGCAATAAACTTTAGAAAACACGATGAGAAAAGGAGAAATTGTAAATACAGCTTTACCAATCTTGTAAAGAGGATTTCAAGTTTGGAAACAGACCAAAAATCATTCAAGAAATCCATTCATATTGAAATTGATTCGTTTCATCTGCAACTGCATAAATGGATAGCAAAATGGAGAAGCATACCAGCGCTCAATTATTATCTGATGATATTATAACACTATCTTAGCATGTTTGAAGAAGGGTCCATGCAGGAAATATGATCAAAAATGTATACCAATCTAGTGTTACTGTGGTAAATAGACATATATGCAAAATGTGGGAAGGTTGAAAACATGTGTGAATTGTTTGAAAATGCCCTTCAAGGAGAAATTGTATCCTTGACCACAGTGATTGCAGGATATGTTTAGAATGGACAAATGGAGATCGCTCTGAATCTTGAATCTTTATCAATAATATAATTGGAAGGTGTAAAAGAAAGCTTTTAAAATTACAAGCTATATTACAGTGGACCTGGTTAGCTATTGAATTAAAGGAAAGGAAAGCCAAACAAATCATTAACTCGCCATTACTACGCCATAGGCTTATTTTCTATTGACACGGTCGACCTAACTACTTACCTTCTCCTTACCACAGCTCGATCCAAACTAATCTACCTATGGAGGTCATCGGTCATCAAACACCACACCTCTCAACTTCAACACACAAGCCAATCAATATCAACATATTGCTATCACTCAAAAGGGATTTTTGCTTTTGCTTTAACTAAAAACTACAATGAAAGATAGTTGAATTCTAACATATCAACCATTACAGACCTACATTTCCATGAACCAAACTATACCGCTAGAAATGACATCAAAAATCCTGAACCAGGTCTATCATTTAAACCCCTTGATGCAGATCAATCCTCTAACTCAGACCTGCAACCTGTTGAATCTTCCTCAAAGAACAAATGTAAATGCAACAGCATATAAAAGTAAATGGCAGGAATGATTCACCGCAGAGATATGATTAAACCTTCCACAAAATACACAGCTGGAATTTCAAAGGAAAAGAAAACCACAAATACGCATCAAATTACCAGCCAAAAGCTCTCCTTTATTTTATTGAAAAACTCCTTTTTACAAAGGTTCCTTATCTCCCTAACTCCAAGCTAAATTATCATGCCTTCATATAAACAAGAGGAGCCCCTATTTGGACTTTCCAACCTAAAAATAGTAGTCAACTACAGCTGTTCCTTTATTTCTACCAGAACACAAAACACAAAGCAGTTACAGGGAACTACTATTATTAGACTCAAGTCGCTACAGCAATTAAAATCCAACAGCAACAATTTTCCTCGAATGAGTGAACTACTAGAGCAACAGAAGTGGGGGTTATGCAGCAGTCAGTGGTTGATTACATCACCCGTAGCAGTATCATCGTACCTTAGTTCCTCGATGCAGGTTTCTTTTCCGTTAGGGATTCCTTAAGCGTCAACAGGCCCATAAAAATCTCCACATCAAGATAGTAATCACATAGATAACAGATAGTAATCAGAGGAAGAAGGGTTATGTAGTAGTTTGGATCTGCTCAAAATTTGAAATGTTGGTTTAAGGACTATGCTCTTGAATGTACTCAAATATGCAATAACATTCTGAAACACACTTCAACAATGGTGATCAATAGTACATATCATGAACCTCTTTTAGAGATTGAAAGGGTCGAGTTTTTATAATTCATACTTTTGCAGAACCATGTATATTTCCATTTGAGCGTACAGTAATTAAGGGTTTGCAACTTAGAAAGAAAGATCCTCCTTAAAATGCACTAACAACTAAGTGATTGGAAGTTCCAATGAGCATCTGGAAAACTCAAAATACATTCAACTTCTATGGACAATTGTTTACAGTCATGTGACATTCCTTTGCATATGACAATTAGGCATTCGTAAATTAAAACCTCACTTGCACTTGTAACTAAGGACGGAACCTTAGCAAAAGCAAAATGGCATTTCGACTTTGGTCTTCACTGAGGACAATGTCAACGATAGAGATACTTTGACAAGGGAAAGTTGACACTCCGTGCCACCTACAAATCACAAACAAAAGAAATTCAATTAAAACATAAAACATTCTTATTTCAAGGACGAAGTACCAATACAAAAACCTTCATATAATGCAACACACTGGCACCAAACATTGACAAGTCACAGTGAGTAAGATGCTTACCCTCAGTGCAAGTTCCTGGTCAATGTTGCACCGGTATCTGGTAGCACCTTCCAAGGGGCAGCTTGATCCTTTATACAGAAGGTTGATATTGCAAAGAGTAGATAGTTGCATGAGAGCATCAGACATGAGTTCCATACTTCCTTCGTCATTCGGAGACATATTGGTACATTGCTGACTTTCCAAATCTTCATCTGTTGCTGCTGTGATGCATTGAAAGATTGCGAGCAACCTCTCTAGTGGAAAAGAGCCGGGACCTTTCAGGACCTTCTCTTGCTCCTTGTACTCCCTTTTCTCCATAGCTGATGCAGCACTCCTATTTACAAACCAATAGAAGGGGATACACACAAGTTACACCTCCAAAGAATTCAGGTGAGCTAGAATCAATTGATAAAGGAAATAATTCACTGTTCTTCCCCCTACGAAGGAAAAGAGGACAGATGGTGAGAAGCCCAAAGCAGTGGATTACATTCACCATTCCTCCACCCTACTAAAACATGTGTAAGGTGCTTGTGTGCTAACTGCTAAGTTTATCCCCTTGCTTTGTCATTATTATCAAAAATACAAGGAAAAATGTCCTCGGATTAATGACTACGCATGGAGGTCATCTTGAGATGACTCAAAACGAGAGAGTAAAATCCCACAAAAAATTATAACCTAGAGGAAATCATTTATTTCTGTGGCATCAGATGATTGAAATCTTGATATATGGTAAGAACAAAAGGCAAAGCATTCAAGGAATTAAAGCCCTCACTTTTTCTTTCGTTTTCGACTCTCTAATCCTCCAGTAGAATCAAACAAGGTTGCATCCAGAGTAGCAGGGTTCCGCGATGCAATGAAAGCAGATATGAGAAGATATTTACCACACACAGTGAGATGAAAGTCCAGCTCCTCTGCAGCTTCATTAAAACCAGGTCTTTTTGTTATAAATTTTCTCCTAGCCTTGTCAGCACCAGGTTTAGTAAATCCTGAATAAGTGGTGACATTAAATATCTGTTTCAAGGCGGGGGCAATGTGGGGCTCAAGAAGAGCAAACAGCCTTCGCTTCCCCATTTCGTCAGGAATCACTGCTTCTTTGTTGATGGGTTCACAGTATGTTTGAAACAATGGTTCCAATGCTGCAGAGAGTTCTGTAACTCGCCTGCAAGCTCTGCTGAAGGGCTTCAAAATAGCACTGTTCAAAATTATAAGCAAAATTAAATCCAGAAAAAACTTGCATTGCAAGGATAAAAAAATTATGAATGCCAAGAGAACCATAGATTGCACTGGTGCAATGGCAGGGCAAAGATTTCCTATTGTGTTAGGAATTGTGTTGTGTGTGCAAGTGTTAGTAATCTCAGAAAACGAGGCTTACAATTCACTAGACTTTGTAGTTAAATTTTAAAACCATTAAAGGGGTGACATACTCTAATCGGCTAAACAAAGATAGACAAATACTTACTTCAAAAAGGAAGCATAGAGCTCAGGATTAGGCTGCCCTTTGAGGAGAATCTGGTGCAAATCATCATCAGTGTAATCCCTGAAGTAGACCGTCAATGGTTCCAGAGCACCTGTTTGCGAATAAAAAGAATCTGGTGTAACATTGCTGATAAAAATCAAACCCAAATTAGGCATCCTCATCAAATCAACCAGCTTAAACAATGCAGAAACAAGGCCAAAACCGTTGTTCCATTCGTGTAGAAGCTCTATATTGTCAAAAATCAAGTACAACACCTCAGAAGAATCCGATCCTGTAATATCCTTGTTAAAAGAATCATTGCCCCATTTTCCTTCATTCTTCCGGTTAGAGACCTCAAACTCTGAACCCCTCACTCCGTTTCCTACATTTTTCTGGGGGAGCCCTTAAACCCCAAATCCGTAAACCCTTTCTCTAAGCTTCTTTTCACATTTTTGTGAGGGGAGGCCTTAAACCCGGAGTCCTTAACCCCCCTCAGGGCATCATTGGATGTAGAGTCCACTAAACCCTTGTGGGCGTCCTTAAACCTCAACTCGTGGGATGCCTTAGGCTTATGACCTACCTTTTGCTGACATTTTTTCTCTAAGACCTGATCACAGGCCTCCTTCAAAAACTGAACAAAATCTGCAATTTTCTCACAGCGCTTGGCACTGGCATAGTTATTGAGTTTCGTTCTTTTGTGGGCAAACAACTGATTGAGAAGGGATTCAAAAGCAGACGTGGTGTGTGACAGGACCGGCAGCTGGCATAGGCGTAGGGGCGACCCAGGTGCTTGAATATCTCTACAACTACACTGGTTTTACCACACGAGGGTCCCCCATATAAAAGCAAGGGTGTCATGAAATCTTTGGAGCCTCCAATAAGGTTCAGAAGCTCTTTGATCTGTAAGTGTCGTCCAGGAAAACTGTCAAAAAGATGTTTCTGCATCTCTTCCTGTTTTTAACTGTTTTCTTTTCGTCACTGGTGTCAATACATTGCGATGAAGAAAAAACAGATGAAGTTTTGTTAAGTTGCCTGGGTGAGACGGAATCCTCCGCGTGATGAGCATTGGTGCTTCTTGTGATCCGCCTTGATGGGGTACAAGAATTTGTTTTGACTTCTGAATCCTTGGAATTTTGAGGAGCATTGGTGCTTCTTGTGATTCGCCTTGATGGTGTGCCAGCATTTGTTTTGCCTTCTGAATCCTTGATTTTTTTATCATCTGTTTCCATACTCACTGGGTGGATGCGAGGGATATAATGAGGCTGTCGAAATTGAAAAACTTATTCCTACGCCTCTGGTATGGACCGTGCGCGGGAAAACCAGAAGCGCTTTCTGTTCAGATGCAATTATTTGCAACTTTGTAACAATTTTGATGTTTTCTTTTCTTGTTATCCTCGAAGCTTGATTTTTGGCTACAATTGGAACTCCACATGCATTACAATTGTACATAGTTTATTGTATAAAGTTTTTTGTATGTCAACAAACAATGCATCGTTCATTACTGACCGACACAGTTTTTTCCCAACAGGTGGTACTCCATAGGTGTGTCACTTTGCAATCATGTCAACTCCTGCAAAACGAGCCCGACGAAGAGAGAACTACGCAAAAAATAAAGTTCACATAAATTCTGAGTAGAGACGTCGTCACCTAGAGCGTAGAACAACGACAATCTCAAATATTTGTCAACTTACATCGACCAACAACCTACCATTCCCTGTCATTCCAAACTTGCCAACAAATACAACTACTGAAGGATTTCCAGCCAACATTCCGCAAGTAACTATTGATGGCGAATCACAGCACCCCTGAATGTCTGCAACTCGATGGGCTGAGACTCTCAGTGTGATTGCATAACATGGAGCTTTTCCCAAGTGTGGGACCTTGCGAAATCGGAAAAGCTCTCCGGATGAAGGCCGGTTCCTATTCCTCTGTTCAGATGCACACATAAAAATGCAGAGGGTCTACTCAAAATCTAATCTAATTTTCCAAGGAGACAGGGTAAGAAGATGCATAAAAATAAACCTAAACTAACAAAGGTGATGCACCGAGGAATGAAGAACAACTGTCTTGCCAATAAACACAAACTATTAAAATGCGATGCAAGATCATGCACAGATAACAGATTTGCAGTGAAAGATCAGGAAGATGCAAATAAACACAGAGAGGGTTGATAATCATCCACAGACATGCATTATTTGCTCCAAAGATTGATACAATACACCACAAAATGCCAAGAGACAAGGTTGCATTACAGTTTTAGATAGGAGGTTTCAACTCCACAGATTCACCTGTCAAAGAGAAGAAGGGAGGGGCAAAACAAGAATGTCCAACCTTTAGAAAGAAGCCCCTCCTTACAATTTATAGGAAGAATGAGAGAGAAAAGAGAGAGGAATTTGAAATCTGCCCCAACCACCTCCATAATGCACTTAACTCATCTCATTATGGTGGTAGGTGAGAACCCTAGCGACCCCCAAAAGTGGCTAACTGTATTTTTCATTTTTAAGAATTTGTTCTCACCTAATTAAAGATATCCCGTAAAGTCCAACCTTGCATGAATCTGAGCTCCCAGTCAAAAGTTATGGCCATCTGAATATCTCGCGCTGTGGTCTCGCTTCTGCGGCGCTCAAAATGTTGTGCCTCCTGAAGGTGCGCCATAGGCGCATCCGTGTGTGTGTCGACATCCTCTTACGTGCGCCAAGGTGCAACTCTTGCCCTATTAACACTCATTTCGTGCGCCAGCATGGCGCCAGGGGCATACATTTCATTGTCGACACTCATTTCGTGCGCCCATACGTGCGCCTTAAAGCGCACTATTTTCCCCTGCGACACTCGGTGTCGTGCGCCACTTCTGTGCGCCTTGGGTGCACCATTTTCCTGTCGACACTCGGTGTCATGCGCCACTTCGTGCGCCTTGGGTGCACTGTGGGATTTGAGCTTCTTTGATTTCTCCTTTCTCCCGCTTGTCATATCTACCTCGGGAAAAGATATATACAACAAGAATTTCCATGGAAACAAATTTACACAACCATACCAATTCCTTCCGTATGAATCCATATTTGCTAACTACTGCCACGCCTCCCCATTTTCTTGTGTCGCCACAAGAAACTGTCTCAAGTACTGACTTTGCTTCGGTTCCTCGCACATGTACAACCAATTCCTCATCTCCTTCTATCTTGCTTTCCACCTTGCAATCCACAATCAACCCAAACAGAACACCCCACCCCTCCCCATACACAAAGACTTCCCATATTGCCGCCCTCGTCGCAGACTATTGAAGCCCAACGTCGGTTTCGCAAAAGAATAGATTTGTTGGCAAACATCCAAACTTGCTCAATCTGTTTGGAAAATTACCCTGGAATTAAAACAATTTCCTTTGAAGGATTTCCCTCCTGTAGCAGATGCAAATATGAAAAACATGGCCATCGCTTCTCTTCGTGGAACAACATGGACCCTGAAAAGCAACCTACCATTCTTGCGTCTTTAACCCAAATAGAGGAGATGCTTATCGCACGAGTCAATCCATTACTACAGTCACCCAAGTACGTGGAGGACAATACAAATACTCAAGACACACCATAAGTTTCCCGTAAAACATTACTTCAATAAAGAAAGTACCTACCACACCGCCTTGGAGATTTGGACATAGTACTCATACAAAGGGAAGGATATAATTTACAAAAGTATGATTTCTACGTCAGTAGATCTCGTGTTTGGGCAGCCTTGCAATATAAAATCCAACACGATCCATATTACAAAGATGTCTTAATCAACCATGACGCCCTTTCCTCCCTACCATCTGAGTCGTCAAATGTTTCCTCATCTCTTAACACAGCCACAGTGGAATTTCCCAAATGCAAACTACCTCTACAACTCATGGTATTGATGCTTCCAATGACTCTGACGAAATGTATGAACACTCATCGTCTTTCATGCCAACACCCCACAATTCAGAACTAAAGAAGAGGAAATTGAACAGTTCTTGCTCAACCACGATGGTAACACCCCATTTACCATGTCATGGCCAGAGCTTGGGCTCTCGCCTATAAATGAATACAATACAGAGGGCATGTTCTCAATGGCCTTCCCAACTTTGTTTCCGGCTAGAAAAGTAATGTGGCAACAACCCCGCATAAAAGAAGTTCCAATGCATGAATATGCTCTTCATTTGATGCGCTACCATGATGGTCGCTTCGGTTCACACCCAAGATTTCACTACTTCCTTCTAAACCTCATAATGCGGCACAGAAGCCAGTCCACAACTACAGTTTTCATGAAACAAAACATCAAATCTAGAATCCCTACAACAATTGGAGATCTAGCGAAGACAACTATTGGAATGCCCCAAAGATAACCTCCCAAACAGTTTAATGCGGTTTGGATCAAGCCTTCGAGGGACGTGTTCATTCGGGCAAAAAGTAGAAGCAAGCTTTCAGATATGGTGGAACAAATGGGGACACCAACCTTATTCTTCACTCTAAGTGTTGCAGACACTAAATGGCTAGATCTCCACAATATTATGTATGGTGAATGCCCTACTGATCCTCGAGCCACACAACATTGGAGAACACTTAACATTGTCTCAAACCCTCATTGAGTATCGCATACCTGCATCACATTCACAATATTTCATGAAGAAATATTGCAGAAGGAACTTGGAGCAGTAGACTATTGGTACAGGTAATAAAATCTACTATTTAATAAGTTTTTTCCAGACTACATAGCTAATATTTATGCTCTCTCATCTCGCAGGTATGAATGGCAACATAGAGGCTCCACACATGTCCACGGTTTATTGTGGCTCGAGAACGCACCTAAAGTTGACACAATGGACTGGGAGGATACAACAATTATTGAGGCAACAAAACAATACTTTGATAAGTTCGTGTCTTCCTGGAACCCCCGTCCGGCTTGCACAGAATCGCTTGATTTTGTTCACAGTCGTCACGCTGATTTACGACCCTTGTTTGCTAAATACAACACAAATACTATCCTCCTCCCCACATGTAGACCTTGAAGAACTGCTTAATTGTGTTCAGCACCACACAAAATGTTTAGAACAAACATGCCTGCATAGAAAGCAATCACAACTGCAGTGCAGGTACAACGCACCATGGGCCACACAACCTACTTCATCCCTGCTCATTGAAAGTGATGGGAAAATTAAGTACCTCCCTTTGAGAAACGATGATAGACTAAACATACACAATCAAACTATGATATCCATATGGAGAGCAAATGTCGATTGCCAACCGGTACTTTCTCGCCATGCAGTTCTGAAGTATATTGCAAAATATGCTTCAAAAGCATAGCAACGTTCAGAAACCTATCACCAAATGCTATTTGAAAAATTCTCACAGAGAGCATTGTTGAACATGACATAAGCGCACAGGAGAAACATGCCACATGCTGCAAAAATTGCCACTTGTTATGTGCAACCGTTCGTTTGTATCATTAAATGTTGGAAAAAATCTTGAGATGTGTCGTTGAAAGTGATGCCAATGTACAAGAAACAACCACTTTCTTAGATGCATATAGAGTTCACCCTGTAACCATGGAACACCTACCACTTATTCAGTTGCTTAAGATTGGAGCTACAACAGGAACCATAAAGGAGATAAATGGAAATTGCACGATCGACTAAAGCAATTGTTCGGGTCCACCCGAGATTTGTGGATGTCCCAACTCAGATTCAATGTCATATGACCTTTTCTGTTGGTCAAAACTCCTTTTATACAAGCCTTTCAGAAATATTGCCTCCAAATTTGGCTCAAGCCCACATGACATCAATGGCACTTGGGACATGTTCAAACACAACTACAGACCATGGCATGTTTTACGCACTACCGTAGACACATGACATAAAACAAATGTTAGTTATGAATCTGAGGTCGAATGCAATATTCAACATGAACCAATGCAAGAATGACAGGTCTTTGCACAACTTCATCCGGGAAACAACGCGGGTCTTGATAGTCTTGAAATGTTGGGGAAACGAGATTTTTACTTACACAATAATTGGAACATCCATAGCATTCCGCATGATTTGCAGATAATTGGTTCATCATTCATCGAGAGAGAAAATACAAACACAAATAACACCGGCATGTAGGCTACACCACCATCTACCACACTACCTTTATCTTCAGAACAACAAGTAGCTCTTGATACCATATTGCACCATTCAACAAACAAAACACTTCTACCTCCATTAAAATTGATAGTTCAAGGAACAACTGGCACGGGAAAATCATTTCGATAAATAAAATCTGGAATACATTCACCACATCTCCTCGCCTCTCCTTTTGCTCACCCTACCGGTGTTTCAAAGATTCAACATCTCTACATCGACAATCCACATAGCCCTCCAATTCCAATCAAAAACTAAAACCCCTTGAAGGTAGTGCATTATCGTCTTTTCAAGAGTCACTGAAACATATAGAATATGTTCTTATTGATGAAATGAGTTTGATTGGCCCAAAGTTGCTAGGAAAATTTGACAGTAGTCTACGCGAGGCTTTCCCACACTCAAAAACATCTGAATTTAGGAATAGATTAGTCATCCTCCTCAAAACCTCGACCAATTACCACCGGTTTGGACAATCCTCTTTATGCAAGTAAATCCTATGGAGCCACCCTTTGGAAGGGATTTCATTCTTCCATTACATTGCAAACTATATTTTGGCAATAAGGAACAACCGATGCACAAGTTTCATTCCGAATTTACTTGCTCAACATGCGAGATTCAACCCCTCTTATTGAGGACTGGGAACTCCTAATGTCTCGTACAGACACACACCTAACTCAAAGAAGAGCACAAAATTTTTAAGGACGTACCACATTTGTTTGCAAAAAATGACCTCGTGGACTCCCACAACCTTCAAATGTTGAAGGCATTGAACGTTTTGATTGCCCAATCCATTGTTGAAAGTAACAGGCAGGCTGGACCAAGAAATCCTGATGATGATCAGTTGGAGCACAAATTTTTGTTGTGCAAACAACAAAAATCATGCTTATTACAAATTTATGGGTTGACGCAGCCTCGTAAATGGTGCTACAGGAACAATCACCGACATTGTCTACGACACATCAATGCCACCACCAACATTACCTTTATTTGTTGTTAAATTTGATAGATATAACGGCCCATGTTGGGATCCCTCCAACCTGTTACATATTCCGATACCCCTTATTTCGAGAGGGAATCGAAGACAATTGCCGCTTAAAATGGCCTGGGCATTAACTATCCACAAGTCCTAGGGACTTACTATGCATAAAGCAACTGTCGACATTAGAACCAATGAAAGGCAGGGTCTGACATTCACACTTTCTCCAGAGTTTCCTCACTTGCAAATATGCACATTTCACCTCCTTTTTCATTCGAAAGGTACTAAAAATGGCGCACATAGTAACACTTGGAGCAAGAAGAAAGGAGGAAGCAAGATTACTATCACTCAACCCTTTGTAAATACTACACTTTGCTTTGATAGCACCTCCGCTACTACTTTACTCAACACTTCTTCTATCCTAGACGCCATTTCCGTTCAAGGGGTATCAAATGTACTCATGTTTACCGGAAATAAAATTACCCTCAAAAGGCTACCATTCATGATATAATTCTTCTCATGTTAAGTTCAAATAAAACAATCCGCAAAATGATACCACTCATGATATGAGATTTGTAAATGTATATGTAAATTTGTAACAACTTTGAAATGAAGAGATGAAACCTTTAAATGAAGTGGTTCATCTATATATCTACAATTACAAAATTACACGTTTCAACATACATGTTCAATTTTTCCTTTTTATTATTGCCTGTTTCTTTATGTTAACCAACAACAACACATTTTTAATGTCTTCATCTGCACACAAATACCTAGAAATTTAAAATGCCGAGAAAGGACCATGCAAATTATAGTTGTTTCCATCCAAAGCTTTGTACATTATATCACTTTTTTGCATTTTGAATAGTTTAAAGGGTAAGACCTCATGTTTGTGCTTTTTAAATGAAGTGACTCATCTATATTTCTACACATACAAAATCAATCACCCATAGTTTAAACAAACACAACTACAAAAGTAAAAACTATCCCTATAACATAAATAACATATATTGTTTTTTGTTTGCAAAATGCCTCAAAGAAATGTGGTCTCGTGGAATGCTATGATTGTAAGATATGCACAAAATAGCTCTAACAATGATGCTCTCAAACTCATTGAGGTAATAAAGAAATTTGGAATGTACCATAACCATTTCAGATTTGTTTATATATAATTGCATATTTTGTCTCATTTTAGTTTCATGGAGAGATAATATGTTAAAGCACTTAGTCATTCTTTCAATCTACTTTGACAACAACACTTCACATTCACTACATTCTTGAGAGTGAGTATTAGCAAACTTACATGTCTCACTTACATTTGTATTCAATTATTACACAACTAACCGTTATCTAACATCCCTTCTAATGTATTTTTTGTTCAACATTTGTTCTCGATGTAATAGAAAATCAATAACATATACCATTTGTCTCAATCACACCACTTATCAACATCAACTACAAAAAGTAATATCTGTATCCATCTTTTGTATTCTCTTCTAAATCTAAAACATATACCATTCATGCGTCACGTATATTCAATTCGTAATTTGTAATTTTTGGACGATAGGCCTTACTAAAGTCAAGTTTGTTTGGTAAGGGTAATTGCTTTTGTAGATTTCTTCTCTTTTTATTATTTACATCATCTCTTTGTATTCTCAAGAAATATTAATGAAAAAGATTATAAAAATAAAGATAAAGAAAAGATAGTAACACCATCCATTAATTCTAATTTACCATTTCCCCTTTTTGTACTTCGTAAATTTCTCAAATGTTCTTTAAGGTAGATATAATCCAACATAAATCTCTTAAAGAAGTGAGAAATTGTTGTTTATTTCTAACGGGTGATTTCTCTATATTGTTAGGTTTGGCTCTTGATTGATATAGAGGAGAGGCTATTTTTAGATCTATTTAGAGTCTAAAATTACATGGGACTTGCATTGAATTTCTTTGAAAAAGTGAAAAATTGCTCCAAAAGGAGTCACTATAATGCTTTTGTAAAGTCTACATAGGACACGAAAAAGAATTATGTTGTTTTTTTGAAGTGTTGAAAATGCATGGGGTTTTATTGATGGATTCATTTACACTAGATTTTTCATCTACGTAAGAATGGTGATCTTTTGCCTGCTTTGGAACACTCGTTGGGTTTCGAGGTTTCCATCCTTGAATTTATGTACAAACAAGGCATGAATCATGTATCTAACATTGATGAGTGAACTAAGAATATTGCATAGGACTAGGGCTTTGAGGCCTTTATTTAATCTTCTCATCTTATCAAGAAATTTCGATCATCTAGCGATGCCCTTTACAATTACCTACCATCAAATAACAAAAATGCATTCTCAAGCTAGCGAGAATGGAGGCATACTCCTACAATGATTTACAAATGTATGAGCTTGGGCACATCTTTTGTTCACCTCCGTGGAAATAATCATCAACCAACAATACAAATAAGCCACCTAACCCGGTGACGCAAGTAAACAATTTATCTTCCCATGAGGGCAATCCCATATAAAGGCTCACCTATCGTGTCTCCCACTTACAACACAACATAATCAAATGTGATACTATGGGTGAAATAAGGCACCCTTCAAAACAAGTCAAAAATTTGCCTCCGTTATCGAAACCAATTCTTAGGAAAGCTACTTATTTAGTTTCATCGCTTTCTATACTCGGATTTTACCCTTTTTGAAAGTGATGCATATTACGTCAACCTAGGAAATCATATATGGCATTGGAAACAAAAACAAAATTCATGTTATTAATATGGTGATGTGAACATGGTCACAATTTAATGCATTGATCCAATTTCCTTCACACAAAGGTGTTTCTTATTCTTCCAATGCCTCTTATCTTGAGAGTGATGCATATTACATCAACTTAGCAAATCATATATGGCATTATAAACACAAACAAAATTCATGTTATTGATATGGTGATGCGAATAGGGTCGCAATTGACTCTATTGATCCAATTTCCTTCACACAAAGGTGCTTCTTCTTCTTCTAATGCCTCTTATCTTGAGCTTCTAATGATTGCATGCAATAAATGGGATGAATAGCGAATACCTTTAAAATATTGGAAGGAGATTGACTCAATGGAGAGATTTGTCTTCACTAGAGCATGGAGAATGGGCTCCTTCCTTTACATTAGTAGTAGCACTAAGTGATGTTTATTCCAAGACAACTGATGCCAACTTCCTCTACAGATCTAGAGTTCACGTTATAGGCTTGGTACAAATGGGCAAGGTGTTGAGAAAAGTGAAGAATTTATATCCTCTAATTTTCTAAAAGATGGTAGGTTACAATTACATAACCATGGTTGTACTTTTTTAGCGATCAGGCCCCCATCAATCTATTGTAAAATAATGTGAAGTTTGTTATGCTTTACTATATTCTCAACTACTCTAATTTTTCAAGTAAATACACCATTTTTTTGTTTTTTTGCTTTTTTACCTAACACTTTTCTTTTTATTTTATAGATGTAATTTTGGGACCTAATTTTATGGAGTAAAAATACATTTCCAAACAAAATTTGATTTGTGAATGATATAGATAGAAATAACCCCTCCAAGATTGAGTTTTTATTTCTTAATCTCTTTTTTCATTATTCTTCAAAAATTGCTCCTACATTGTTAAAAAATGATTATTTTCAATAATGTTCCCTTCCCTTCCAAGGAAGTTTAAAAAGGATCCATTCTTTCTCTATTGATGGCATTCAATATGGTTATTGGAGTATCATTCTTGCATTAGAACCTTATGTTTTCATTTGAGGTACATCATATAACACGGGTACTTAAAGTTCATGTAATATCTATGAAGCTCCGAAAGTAGATCTAATATTATTATATTGAGTTGATACTACACATTTTATATACTAATAATTTAGAGGCCTTTGATAAAATGGCATTTGTATCTCACATATAATAGATATTGTGCACATTCAACGATAATTGTGGATGATTGATACTTTAAAATAATACACTTTAAAGTATGACACTCTTGGTAGTGTTTGAATTCCAGCTACCTACATAACATTCCATTTATAAAAAAATCACATTTCATGTATATACAATATATTTATTCAAATATAACATTTTGTATGCATATCGGCCTCTCACATGCACCTATGGATGCGGTCACTAGTTTTAATTAATATTCATAATATACGAGCAAAAACATCCGTAAGTGTTTTTGAAAGGCCGATAGGCAATGTAGTACATGCATTATGCTCTTTAAAATGTTTTAAAATATCAAATCTATATAAACTATAAAAGACACATATTTAAGGAACTTTGAGAGGAAGAAATCAAACAATTAATATAGAAAAGGAATAACCTAAAAATTGTGTTTTACCTCCAATTTGCTATTCAAGCCCATCTTGTTCACCAAGTACTATTTCAACACACGTATCGTCATCTATTTTAACAATGTTCTATTACAGGGAAACAATTTTCCATTTTATATTTTCTATTGGATGTTAAAAACCATCATCTGCTTGAAAATTTCTTTTATCAATATCGATTATATATTCAATTTGCAATTTGTAATTTTTTTAGTTAATATTTATAATATATTTTTATTATGAGTAAACAAGGGATTTTGTCTTAGAAGTGTTTTTCTTGTTAGAATTTTTTATAAATATTGATTATATGTTATTTGCAATTTACAAAAAAATGATTATATACTTTTTAGTGTAGATAAACGATGGATTTTTCCTTGAAGTTTAATTTTTACTTATAATTATAATTTTTTAATAAATATCGATTATATATTATTTGCAAAAAAATTAATATTGATTATATATTTTTAATTATAGGTAAAGGAAGGATTATGAAAGGGCCCCAACTCTTTTATAAGCCCATATAGAGACATGACATTAAGAGAACTATAAAATATTTGGGGTAAATAAAAGAGCCCAAATAAACTTGTTAAACAACAACAAAAGGACAACTAAATATTCCCAGAGGGTCGAAAGCCCTACAAAGAAACCAGGAAAACCATAAACCAATTACACTTTAAGTTACTTGTGTTTGCATTTCCTATTAATATGGAGCATATCTTCATCAAAAATGAAGATAATATTTAAATATTACAAATTATGATGGATCCTCTTCAACCAAACTACCGACATCATGTTGTACATAATCGATTAAAAGTGAATCTTGGGGAAAAATTGGCCCAACCATCTCCTTATTAGGAGAACTCTCTAGTTGATGGTGTGGATCCTCCTTAGGAGGGAGGATCACATGTTGATCTAATTGGTTACCTATTAGTAAAACCTCCTTTAAGAGATTTGAGTCTACTCTAGGATTTTGGAATCGTCCTCATACCGTCCATAAATGTCTATTCGCTCAGCGCTAATTTTAGCTTTTGGCTCTCTTCTCTCGGCAAAAATTAGGGCATTCCCACTTTAAATGGCCTATTTATTAAGAACCATAATATCATATGTTAATATTCTCATAGTCCAACTATTGAATCCAAATGCCTCCACTTAATCGCAGAGTCATATTTAAAGGATATTAGACTACCACATTCCTAAAAACCATTATTTTGGCTTTACTCATGTTGAGTTTGTTGTTAAAAATTTCCTTTGTACTCTCATCCATGTACAAGTATTATCCAATGGTATCCCCATTCATTGTGAATGCATGTTCACCCAATAACTCAATAGAGAGAACATAAAGATTGACCCAAATACTTATTAAATCAATGTTTTTTGTAAAAGGGTTAAATCCTTTTGACCAAGGTTTAATGGAAATACCCCTTTGCCCCATGAACCAACTAGATCTGAAATCCAAAGCACAATTTCTAGTTTCTAAGCAAGAGAAAGTGACAATTAAGATATTATCAAAGAAAGTGACTTGGAATTCTTTATCATTCCATAACTTTTTGACTTATTTTATTACTTCTTCCATCAGTAGGTCTTCTTCCTTTTATCTTGTAGATGATAGTTTGGTCCTTAAAATCTTTTAGATAAATTTCACAATCTTCATTTGATATGGAAACAATTGTTATTTCAATAAGCAATGTCCTTTTTATTAAAGGAAGTATCATCGAGCCCGCTGGCATCTTTCTCTACAATGAGCATCTCCTTTCTAGGCTTGGTCCTATTTGACCCCATATTGCACCTCCTTTATCCATCAGGGTTCCCTTGGGAGAAATTACACTATTTAAAAGGCACCATCACTCTCCATCGGCTCTTATCATCATGCCACTATCGCCGTGAGCTTCAAGTTAAGCCCTAGTCTCATGCCCATGCCCTAATCTATCCACACCTCAAGTATTTTATCGTCCTCAAATGATGGTGATGGTGGAACATGGGGCGGGCTTGGTTCCTTAATGTTCGTTGAGAAATATGTATTCGGAGCACTCTATTGTGTTCTCGCTTGGTCCACATGGAGAAGTGTGACCCTTACCTCGAAGGTGTTCCCATGACCATTATAACCACCATGAAATGTGAAAATGTCCCACTCCACATGTCATGGGTAAATAAAAATTGAGCCCATGACCTATTAGTCGCCAATGCAATGGCTTACCATTGTGGCACAACCTTGGGGTAATATTGATTATATATGAATGATACATTTACATCGTAAAAAGGGTGGAGGATGGAAAGGGGCACACACACCTACTAAACATGAGCAAAATAACATATTAATAGCAAGCACGAGAGATGGCATGACACTTTAAATATGGATAGCATTTCAAATCATCTATGTGTACACTTAAAAATGTCTCTTATGCATTTATTAGTAGTTAAATTGTATTATTGTAGCATGTTTGTGAATATGTAAATATTGATTTAACTAAGGTGTTATTGTGTGTTTTTTCAACTTATTGCTAGTTTTAAATCTAAAACCTTGGGAAAAGTCCTAAAATAGATGTGAGGGAAAGAAGAAATGCATACCCACTAAGTTTGTCATTTTGTAGCCAGAATGGGGTCTACCTCTACTCACTTAATCAACCTTTTGGGAGTGACAAGGAGACACTTGACCGACGGTGTGGCTATCCACATGTTACTTTTAGCTCGCCTGAACCAGGTGAGAGAACCCAATGTGTAGCCCAAAGATAGAGAGGGAAATGTGGTATCTCAATCCCTCAATCTTGGTTGGGAAGGTCAATATGAGGCCAAATGCAACCACTAAATGAAGTGCTCACTCAAAGGAGTGGTCACTTAAACCAGAATCAAGTTATTATGAAATTTTAACCGTAGAGTAATAAAATACGTATCTTCAGACCCAAAAAAATTCAGAATATTTGGAATCTGGGTTTTTGAGAAAAATATGATTTACTAGTCATTTTTTTCAAGATCTACATCCTTGAGGCTGCGATTTTGTCTGCAATCACCCTCATAAATCTTCCTAACCTGCTCTAATACCAAATAATAAATTTGGTCTAGATTATTACAAATAATCTAACACAATAATAAAACACCGAATATTATTATATTGATTTTAGAAATCATTCGAGATTTATCAGATAGAGAAGTGATTACATATATAGAGCATTATAGCTCCTACTAACAAGGAGTTTTCTCCAACTATAAATCCCACAAATCTCTCTAGTTTATCTTCTTATCCCTTTATTCTTTCACTCAACTCTATCAAACTACCCGTGAGTTGTTTATTACAACTTCACATTCACTCACACTATATTATTATTAAATGAGTTTGACATCTCATTTAAATAATAATACACATAATACAATTTATTAATAATGTTACACAATATATTCATAACAATGTTGGCTGTCCACATGTTACTTCTAGCTCTGCCAACCAAGGTGAGAGAACCCAATGTGTAGCCCGAAAAAGAGAGGGAAATGTGGTATCTCAAGCCCTCAATCTTGGTTGGGAAGGTCAATATGAGGCCAAATGTAACCACTAAATGAAGTGCTCACTCAAAGGAGTGGTCACAAAAGAACTGCAAACATTTGGGAACTTAGACACATACTACTAGAGACGGATGGAATGTGATAACAAGCACCACTTCTAAAGAAATTGTTGACAACTTGGTATATAGTGATGATTGGGATGCTAAACTTTTTGTATCAAGGCAAACACACTTCAAATATGTAATGCTTGTGTATTTTTCCAACAAATTTCATTCAAGGTATGCAATGGTGATGAGATTTGCTGAAAGGGGTACGATAAATAAGACAATATAAGTGGAATTTTGGGGTGGAGAGGGACTAAAAATGGGGAGAGGGAGAAATGAAAAGGGTGAAAGTAGTTGCATCAATCACCTTGTTCTAATACTTTTACCATATCTAAATATGAGAAATAGAACAAGTTCATCCTCCCAAGGTCATTTGTTTCCATAAACATCTAAGAAAAGCAAATAATGCAAAATAATCTCTAAAATACAAGTACAAGCACGTGAGACTAGAATTTCATGTATTAATCATGCCATATTACTAAATACAAAGTCCATCTTGAGATAACAGATGCTCATTCCCAACATATTGCAGAAAGGAATTTATAAGTAAAACAAATGATGCTAAGTAGCCCTACAAAACACCATTCCCCACCACCCAAACCAAATAATATTTGAATGGATGTTTTTATGTAGTTATCTACCACAATTTATACAAGATTTAAAAGAAAGATAAAGATCATTTAGTTCCAATATTTGTTGATAGAAGAGATAACAAAATAAATATGGCAACATGCTTCAATGTATTCATTCATGGAGAAAATAAGGGAGACATATACATACGCTCTCAAAGCCTACTAATGGTTGTACAACTACAACCACCTTAGCATGAATCTTAAATGGAACAACAATGGAGAAAATCTTAAATAGAATCCACCCCCGAATAGAAAGCCTATGTATCCCAAAGGAGTGCCCAAAGAGGGCCACCTCTCTCTCTCTCTTTCCAACAATCAATCTCTCTTTTATAGAACATTCTTGATAAAGAATATCTGGTACTCCTTCGAATCAAATGAAGTCTATCCAAAATATTATTAGGATTTTAACTCATAAAATTTGAGGGGGAAACCACTCCATTGAAAATATCATATCATGATACGCCTAGCTAGAGCATTTTCAAACCTATCATGACAATTTGTGGAATATTCCTTTTAAGAAACTCTTTCTTTTCCTTTTTCCCGTCCTATCAACATCAAGTATGCACTTTCACAGAGAGTTCATTATTCTCATGCGGTTTTCCTGATGTGTCTTCTCAAATAGGTTTGTTGTATGAGTAACCATTTTGAATTGATTTTTTTATATCTTATAAGACATTTCTTGGAGAACGAATAATTAAGAAACTCACTTGGAAGTGAATTCTCCCCCATGTATCTTTTAATCAAGCCACAAACCAATCCTTTGGTATAAGTAATATGATTTCTTCCTTCATCACTCTTGCCAGTGCTTGGATAAGACATGTAATTGATTCCGATAAAATGGTTCACATAAGCCACTTCCGGGGCTGTTTTCATATAAAATATCATCCTCCTTTCATGAATCACATCCCTTTTATTCACTTTCATAAATGAGCCTCGATGAAATACCTTGCAAATTTCATTTTTTCATATCATGGCATCATCAAGAACAAGAGCTTTTTCATCTCAAACATTGTGAACCATCTTGCGTCTATCGGGCCTGGATGAAGCCTTTATCAAAATGTTGTTCAAGATTGAAAATAAGGCCAAACCCTCTTCTCGAATCTTTGACTCCCAACATGGTGTGGCTAGCTCTTATGAGAAATCGCATTAAGATGAATCCATTACTCTCTTCTTTCTAAATCATGTTTTATCACCTTTTCTATCTAAAGGAACAAGTCCAAATGATAAGTTTGAATAATTTCAAGCTTCATTATAGACCTATTATTCATGATACATCAATAACTATATCAAATACCTTCTTCACCACTAAATTGATCGAGCACGATATTCCTCAAGGTAAACTCGTAATGCCCGTGGGTAAGCCTAAAAAGATACAATTTCGAGTCTCTTGTCGATTTGGATGAAGTGGAGAGGAGACTTATTGTGCTTGAATAGGTTGTTGTAAAGTCATCCTCCAAGGAATCTCATGTGACGCTCCAACCTCCTTTGAATAAATATTGAAAATCTCTAATCGGTCCTAGTTGATGCACGCAAATCAACTCAAAATCCAATGTTGTTGTCTGACGCGGACTAAAACATACCTTTCTCGGAGGAGCCACCTTTTGGAATGGGTCACCTCCCTTGAGAAGAAGGTAAAATCACATAACTCATGGACAAGGGAATGTCCCGAGGGCTTACAAGTGATGTGCAATATGTTTATGGTGCACCGGACAAGAAAGAATTTGAACGTAGGAAGAACAATCTCTTGACTCCCTCCCAATTTTTATAGGAGAATTTGTAAATCTTGATATGTGACATATCAATTATATAATATTATGTATGTTTTTGTCAATATTTCCAAGGGTTAGGGCCTCTATAGAATCCACACTTAATACTTACGCAAACTCAATGTTCTTCATGCTTGTTTTGAAATTTGTCTCATGCTCTGTTTATTGTATTTCATCTTTCAAAATTTTAACAAGATGTAAAAATTGGTGTGTCATTTTTCTTTACCGTGATCTCTTTGGAAACTTATCAAATAGATGGTTCAAACGCCACCGATTTTGTCAAAATCAAACTACTATGAGAGGAGATATGGACGAAAATGTAAAATACATTTAAGGCCTCGATAAAGACAAACATTTCCCATAAACTATATTTTGTTCTCGTATCCCCGAGGAAACACCACATTGTTGGAGTGAGAAAATTGGTTAAGTATGAGCCACGCGCGAAGGTGTGTGTGTGACAACAAAAGACATGAGATAATACAAGTATAAAAAATGACACGTGAAGGTCCATGCGTAGGGGTAAAATAAAATGACATGCGAAGGTCCGCACACAAGAACGATCACGAGTTAGCCAAAATTTTGAATGGGATAAAAATAGGAAAAGATGAGATGGCATGACAAGTGAGACAAGGTTATAATTGGATAAAAGCAACGTTAAAGCATATGCAAAATGATGGATAAAGACAAAATATGCATGCATCTATATATAACATGGCGTGAGATTCATTAATATATTAATATCATACATGGAGAAAGAACATCCAAATGAAGACAAAAGCACAAATTGAAGGTGCATGCAGGATAATTATAGGAGAGTTTATTAATAGAAAAAAAAATGTAGAGCGGTAAAGGACAAGTTCCCACTCGCTATATATAGTTGTCATGTCTATGTAATGGAGTATGTGTTGGTATGTGTATGTGTGTAGTGCATAACAGAGAGTGTGCAACGACATAACGTAATGCATGTGAGAGATATGTTTGTAATATGAGATCTTGTGAATGTAATGGATGATCTAATATGGATATCCAAGGTTAGGAGAGATGAACGAGGTGTCATTGGCATTCAGATCTTGATATTAATTGTATATGTTATGGAATGAATGATCAAAGATCTTATTATTGTTATCTATGTCATGATTTACTTATGTTGTCTTCTGTTTTATGTTGTACAATGGTTTATGCTATTTGTACATCTTGCATGATCTAACAAAGAGGGACCTAGTAGGTTGTGTGTGCTTCGGGTGAGCACTTGTACATTAGTTTGAGTGATGTGTCAACGATGCCTAACTAAGTGGTGTTGATAAATAAGACTACATTTTGGCTTTGTTGTTGGGACCTCTTTCAACTCCGATCATCAAGATGTGGCATGTGCATAATGTTTCAACTGTCTTTGGAGAATATTGAGCATTGGATACACGACAGCCAAGACAATTTTTCTCGAGAGATAAAATAGTGGAAGCATGTTCAATGTGCGCAAATGGGTGGAAGAAAACATGTATGATGAGTTATATGAGACTTTCTTTAGTTTCTTTCCAAGTGAATTGTATGAATGGTTAGTAACATACTCTCAAGACAAGGTGATCATATTGGGAAGAAGGTTTGTGTGAATTCAGATAAATATCAAGCACTTGTTGGTCTAGATAAACATTGGATGTGTGTCATAGATCATTGGTGGGTAGGTGTTTTGAGGAATTACATGTTGGAGTACGCAATATCAATGTATTAGTGTTCGAGAGAGGCTAAATTTCAGTTCCTATGCGAACCTAGAGGATGCTATTTAGGTGCACTCCCATTGGCTATCAATATTTTATTGATTGAGCTTGGATTGGAAAAGCTCCATATGGAAGGCTAAAACCCCACCGCGTGCAAGGGAAGGAAAAGGGCCTGGAAGGATGACATTGGTATAAGCGGAAGAAAAAGACAGGGAAGAGAGAATTCACATATATAATGATGCACGAGAGAGGGAAATTGAAGGGGTGCTACAACCGAGAGGAATGGTGTCGACAAAAGTAATGATAACCCTACAAAAGGTGAGGGACCACGGAACCATGTCCCTCAGATATTGGGGAAGTGAAATAGAAATACCCCTTCGACATCTAATGAAAGTAAATCTAATGAAAGAATAAGAACCATTGGCATGCATCTAACCCACTCGAACCCCTAGCCCTTGCATTTGGTGTTCAAAATTTAGAAGTTGTTATAGAGGATCATCATAGTGATGGTGAGAAAGAAGGTAATCGGGGATCACCACGTTGGGTTGGAGATACAGTGTAAGTAATGGAAACTATAGACAAGTAGAAGTAAACAAATAAACATATAGTAAACCTCAATTATAGCCTTCTTACAAACCTCGAGAAGATTTGTGAAGTACTTGGACATGTAAAATCTTATGATTTGAATGATTGTGGTTGTTCTTGATTACTTCTCCAAATATAGGATCAGAATCACATGAGCTTCAAAACACAAAGATGCGAATGTCAAATCGATGAAGTTGGTGATAATTTGCTCAAAGCTTCCAGGATGGATTTACAAAGGAATGGCCTACATTTTATAGTTGAGGGTGAGGCCATGAGAAGTGGATCATAGTTTTAATTGGCTCCAAGATAATAATTATAATTACTTGAAATAACAATAGGGCTTGATAGAATTAAATTAATTAATTGTGAAGGGATGGGAGTATATAGCTAGAATTAATTCAATTAGGGTAGGAATATGACTTAAGTAATAGAATTAATTATAAAAGGGTGTATTATAGTAGCATAGAATTAATTTAATTAATTCCACTTGGATGAAATTAAAGGTATGTAATTTTGGGGTGTGTACAATCACTTCTTCATCCAAGGTGGAAGTTTCCTCTTCTTCGAGGAGAGATATGAGATTGATTCGAAGGATTCAACATCTTTGGAGAATCGCTCAAATTCTTCCTCGATCGATAATATGGTACCTTTGCAAGAGGTGGAAATTATGATGGATTTAAAGGGTCACGAAGCTTGTGACAAGGATATAGAGGAGAAGTTGTAGGCTTTAATGAGGATAAGGAACAAGAGAATGTAAATTCTAAGAGTGGTATTAGGGACTTAAAGTAGGTGAGGATTGATATCAACCTTAACATAAATATTTTGAATGCTTTGTTAAAAGACTAGAATGAGATAAAAGAAAAGGATGCCGTGGTTAACAATTTGGTGGAAAGGGTTGATAGGCTAGGGAAAGGTTATGCTCGAGATGAAGAAGGATTCGAAACAAAAAATCCAAAGTTAATTAGATAGTAACTATGAGTACTCTAAATATTAAGAGTATGATTGAACATATTAAGGTCTTAAAGCAAATTGTGAGTATTAAGAGATATGAGGAAAGCAAGGACAAAGGTAAGAAGCATAAGAGGGATGATGGTGATTCTCCATACGTTAAATTGAGTAGTTAAATCATTGATTTCACCGTTGAATGAAAGGAAGTGCTAAATACTTTGAATTAATATTTGTTGGGTTCACTGATGGGTCTTTGAACTATTATGTATCTCTTTTTGTAAGGAGTTTTTTTACTTGTTGTTTTATTGTTAGGTTGGTTGTTGACATCTAGATGTTACGGTATTGATTAAGCTAAAATGTAAAATCTACACAAGCCTAATCGATGTTATGGTAGCGAAAATAAATTCAATAATGAAATACAAAAATATACCAAACCAAGATAAACAATAAATGATGAAACCCTAATGTGTAAAGAAGGGTGAGATGCCTTAGCTGATTCGTAATGTTGCCAAAGGTGTACATGACTAGAAACTGAAGAAAGTCAAAGCACTGATCATCGTAATGGAGCTCGAAAAATTGCGAACTGGGAGAATAGGTTGGACCGGGGCGTTTGGGTCTACGGAAATGCTCAAAAACCCAAATTCTCAAGGTCACAATATGTTCGCTTGCCTTTTGTCACTATGAATTTACACAGTGATTGGTGAGGTCGTAATAAACCCGCAAAGAAGTACACACTGGAAAACCCTCAAATAGACGTCAAATCCTAAAAAAAGAAAGATGCAAAATGAGGGGTCAGATTGTCCTCAAGCAATACAATGGTGGACTTACAACCGAGCGTTGAATTACATCTCGCACCCAATGTAGTTCTATGTATGTGTGCAGAAATCGTGCCCTAGGTTGTTCTTATCCCTACGCACTTGAATAGCGAGCAATTAGTTAGATGTAAAGAAATGTAGTAAATGTGTTCATGGAATAAAATGAACTTCCATCCTATGAAGTGTATGTAGATGAACCATCCTTTGCGTCCCTTATGATGGAGCTATATGGATGCAATGGAGCTCTTAAATTTCTTGATGGATGCAAACTTAGGTGGAGATAGTAGATGGTTAGTGCTTGGTCCCTTATTATGATCACATAACTTTATATTGATATGATTCCCTTTCTTTAATTTCATAATTAACCCTAAAAGGTCGACTACCAAAAAGATAAGATGCTCAAATGGCTAGAAAGGACCCAAAAAGTGTGAGTAAAGTACAAAGAGGAAAAGGGCACCCAAATTGGACGAGGGCGCCTAACATTAGTGTCTTGGTCTACGAATTGGTGTCTAGGACGACAAATGCCAAAGAATGAAAAGGCAAACTAAGAAATTAAGGGTGTAAAACTGAAAGTAGCAATAGAAAGCAAAGAAAGGTGGCCAAATACATGGGTTGATTAGTACCATTCTTACTTAGGAATCATATGAATAGTAGTATGTAATTAAGACTAGATAATTACCCAAAGTGTGTGATTTTGTGTCTATATTTTCCCCCACTTTATGTTGGTGAGCGGAAAGCTCGATAACATAAAGTAGATAGATATGTGTACCTAATAACCATGTAGATCAATGATGCAAGCATGCCAAGGGACTAGACAAAGCGTGGAGTGATAAAAATGTGAAGCATGGATGCTAAGGAGGATAAAGTGCAAAAAGTGACGATGAAAATGAACCTAGGAAGAAACACATATGTAGATGCCACGATGTACCTATTGTTGATGTCGATGTGTGTGATGTTGTTGTTGGTGGTGTTGTGGTGATGTTGACTATCACTTCCCATGTAGACGGACTTGCAAAAGAGAAGCCAAAAGTAGTGAAATACGCATGTATATGATCAAAACATGGAAAAAGTGTGTGAGGAAAGTATGTAAAGTGTGAAAATGTGAAAAAAGAACATGTGCACCTGATCCATGATGAGAAAAAGGGTGTATAAAGGATCTTTAAGATGATGTTGACACATGATTTTTCAGTGATCTCATGCTAGTGTAATGGAATACGTGTAGGGAGAATTGTCAGTGTCGTCTGTTAACCTTTAACGCTATCATACCGTTATGTAAAACACCAATGCAAATGGTGTGTATGTGCCGAGGACTCTCTGCCCTATAAAAGTCGTTGTGTAAATGCCCATTGCTAAAGGACTCTCTGCCCTATCAAACGCCTCTATGACATGTTGAAGAACTATGTAATTTTCCCCAGTTCTCGGCATTCTAGGAAATACCGTTATATTGCCCCAGTGTTTGCATCTAGGAAAGGCTGCTATGCTAAAGATCCAAGTGTGATTCTAAGCCCTGTTAAAACCTAAAACTATGTTATACCAAGTATTATACTGTGTGTAAATATTTATGGGGTGAATGATTCACCCATATGATGCCCCCTCATTTAGTGTGCATGCGACATCACAGAAGGAGTATGTGGCCCAAAAGAGGACCAACTGTTGTGTTAAATTGTGCCCTGTAGGGGAAGGGAATGTGTTTGGTAGAAACCAAGGCACACACAAACAAGTGGCTAGGAAAACAAGTGTTAGTATAATCAAATACAAACACTCATGTAAACATGGGACATCACTCACAATGTCGCAAGACAGACTCAAGGCCATCATGGCCGTAAGCATACAAATGTGCACACAAGACAAGGGGAAAAGCCCATAAACAAGAGCATATAATGACAAGAAATGTAATAGATAACCATGAAATCAAATAGCCCTACATAACAAATGTTACACATAAATCACCCATTAGCATGTTAGAAAGATAAAAAGTATGTCAAAGCGTGTATAATCCGATGATGTAAAGTGCTAAGTACAAAATGAAACAATATCACATGTAGTGTACAAAAGTGGATGCCCCTAGGAGCCTCTAGGGACTGGTAATAGGTATTGTGCCAAACATCCATGTTGCATGTAATGGATATGTATAATCTACAATCACAACTAGAAAGGCAAGTGAACATGCATGTGTGTATGATAAATATAATGACATACAAGATATCTATCTAGCATGTGTAATAAGATGAACATGTAACAAGTAAATGTAAGCAAGAGTAAATGCAACCAAGATATGCAATATGTTGTGGATGAGGCAGAATGGAATGCAATGTGAATGATAGGAGCAATGTGCCCCCAAGTGGATGTATATGTATGTAATGAGGTTCATTTATTTATGCCCCCTCAAAGAATCCAAGAATGAACCGTAAATGAGAGTACGTTGTTGGGAAATTGTTTGAAATACGTGCAAGAAAGATGTAAAATGTAGGTTGTTGTGTGATGTGTAGGATGGAATGCGACAAAGTAAAAGTGATGAGGTGGTAGAATGTGTGATGATTTAGCCTAAAGCGTATATCACAAACCGTGTAGATAAGATGATAGAAAACATGATGGTGTAGCACAAAGTGTATATCACGAAATGTGTAGATGAGATGATAGAGAGCGTGATGATGTAACAAAAAGCGTATATCACGAAATATGTAGATGAAATGATAGAAAACATGATGATGTAGCACAAAGCGTATATCACGTAATGTGTAGATAAGATAATAGAGAACATGATGATGTAGCATAAAACATATATCACAAAATGATAGAAAATGTGATAATGTAACACAAAGCATCACATAATGTGTAGATGAGATACTATAAAACATGATGATACAACACAAAGCATATATCACGAAATGTGTAGTTGAAATGAGAAAATTGATTGATTATGAAGGTCAAGGTGTGAAAATACGTAAGTGTGATGAGGTCTATTTGATTTGTAAATCCCAACATTCGAGTATGGACCAAAGGACTTGATGCGAAGCGTCAAGATTCAAATTTCCTAATGTCATATGAGACCACATATATGTTTGGTTAGTTGTGAGTAATTCCACTTGAGAAAGTGAATGTCAAATTGAATGTATTAGAGAAAGTGAAATTGAGAGTAGGAAATAGTCAAAAGGGTGGTGTTAGTTGTTTCCAAAGCCTAGTATGGCATAATGATATGTAAAAAGAGTGAATATAGGAGGATGAACAAACTAAGGGAGTTGTTTCAACTCATTCTAAGTTAGGAGTGTGTGTTGAGCTCATCTAGGAGCCAAAATAGGTACTTTAGCGGGTTAAGGAAGAAAACAATGTTATTTTTAAGCATCACCATGTATCAATCCTAGAAGATGTCCAAGAAGACAAAATGGAGAGGGACTATGATGTAAAAAGGTTTTTTAAGCATAATAAGGATGTTGAGGTGGCGTTACAAGTTTGAAATGAGCAAATATGCTTGTTAATTCTTGATTTTATAGACTCGTATTGTCATTACCATGTCTAGGTCGAATGTTGAAGGTAGGACAGTCCACTAGAGAAGAGTTTTTGAAATTTGTGAAAACATGATTAGTTAAGGGATGATGAGATAAACATTAACAAATTTTATAGCTCTTGAAAGCTCGTGGTTTGTCCTGTAGACCATGATTTACCCTCTCGGGCCCTAACTAGGGAAAGCAATAACTATTTTTCTATCCATTAAAATCCCATGAAAATTTAGGAGCACCTCTATACGGATGGTTGTAAAATATCTGGTAAGTTTCATGTTATTACTCACACGTGTGAATAAGTTATGCCTTTGGTGCGATCGGGTTGTACATGGACACCAAAGGAAGAATCAAGGTGCATGGGTGGTCAATTTAGTGAGTCAAGCCACCAAAATTGGTAGACACCTTCTATACATCATTCCTAAGGTGGATCTACTACTATTCAGTGAGATTAATAGTGCATGTGTGTACTTGTCATGACTAAGGGTTCAAAACAAACCTAATTGACACCCCACTTAATAAATGAAGTACAAAATTGTACAAAACAACATATAGTGAAATTGGAGCATGAATGAGAACTCGATAAAGGGTCGAGAAACACCATTTACGATGTGGGGTTGGTTCGAGAGGAAATTGAGATTCATTAGCCTTTATATGTTGGAAGGGCTAGTAGAACAAATAGGCCTAGAGGAGAAACTAGTATGTGGTGCAAGTGTATGATCAAATGTAGGGTTAGAACACCTTGGGGAAATCTACACAAAAGGCTCTAAGAGAATTAAAGGTGATTCAAAGGTCTGTATGAAGGTTTGAGCCCATTTTCCTAATTAGACTAAACTAGTGAACCAATATAATAGACAAGTTAAGTAGGGCGAGAAGGTTTTAATACCTTGAGAGGGGAATTGGAGATGAACATTTGAGGAATGAAGACAATATCGAACTAGAGGTTCCATAGAAGGTAAGGGGAAGGTATATCTATTTCATGCTTTCATATGATTACTAGTACTAATATGAATATGAATGGAGAAGCAATATACCTTAAGCTCTTTTGAGCATATGACTTGTGCTATGGATTGTGAGATGAGATCCTCAGGCAAGGGATGGTGGAAATTACCTTACTAAATAGTGCTCATGTGTAGAGGAAAAATCTAGAAAACTCATAGATAAGTGGTTCTAGTTGAGAACTTAGTGGAAGCTAGTGGATCCCTTGCACCATTTTGGTATTAGAGTTGGTTTCTCTATGATAACCAAGTATATTGCAGGAATTCATATTATTTTGAATTGATTGATAGCTTGAGTGTGTGAAAGGTGAATTTTGACAACATGGAGAAGGTAGAGAAAGCATCATTGCAAGGTATAATGGACTTGATCCAAGAAGGAGTGATGGGTATAATGGATGACATGATGAATGCACAAATGGATATGAAGCATGAAATCAGGAACCTAGAGACAAGGATGAAAAGCATGGAAGCAAGTATGCTCAGGTATAGAGAAGTTATCCAATGGATGTGGTGATCATAGGCATGCAAATTCATTGTTTGTAAGAAGAGTACTTCTACAACAATAACAAACCACAACTTAGGAGCTAGTCTTTAAGAGAAGTCTGCTCAAAACAAGATGCAAGATAAGAAGCAACTCGTGCAATGCTATTATAGACAATGGTAGCACAAATAATATTGTCTTAGAGGAAATGGTTAGTAAATTGGGTTTAAAGAGGTTAGTTCACCCTACACCTTATAGGGTTGCATGGGTTCAGAGGATCATCAAATTCTTGTAAATGAGCAATGTAGAGTACCTTTCAAAATTGGGAGTTTGCATGATGAAGTGTTATGTGATGTAATGCCTATGGATGTATGCCATTTACTCCTAGGAAGGCCATGGAAATATGACAGAAGGTAGTTTATAATGGAAGGTTGAATAAGTGTTTTCTAATAAAGAATGGAATAGAGCATGTTTTAGTGCCTTTGATGGACCAACATGCAGGTATTGAAAGGAGAAGCATGGTATTTGGCTTCAAGGAGTTTTTTGAAAAGACCAAGGATCAGGTTTTGGCCTTCATGAAAGATGAAGACAAGGTTGATAGAAGAGTGCAATAATTAGATTCCAATGTAGTGGACCAAGAAACACAAGTCAAGGATGATGAACAAGCCCAAGCAAGGCTTAGAGAGACCAAGAAGGTCATGACAAAGAAAGAAGAAGACCAAGAAGGTCAAGTGAGTCACCAAGTTGAAGGTGACAATGGAAAATTACAGAGTAATGGTGAGAAGGATAAAGTGTGGGACTGGATCCTAGAGGATCTTATGCAAAATTTAAGAGAAGAAGATGAGAAGACACATGAAGGTGTCATGGACAAAGTACAAGCAAGAGGGTCTCTTAAAGACCAAGGAAGAGAAGATAAAGGATAGTCAGGTCCTTGTCGAGAGACTAGACTAAGAGGGAAGAGGTAGATTAACAAGAGAAAATGAGGAGAAATTCAAAGAGATGAAGGGTGACCTTCAAGAAGAAGAAGAATGTTTTGATAAAACCATCATAAGTAATGGAGAACAACATAGGAAATTGAAAAAACTAGGCTTACCAACAAGCTTAGAAGAGAATGCAAATAACAAACAAATGGAAGGCATGCATAAATCAGCTCAAGAAGGTAGTGGAGCTCTAGTTTTTAAACCTAATTATGTTTTAACACATGTCAATGCAGGTTGTAGTAGTCATTTGTCAAGATTAAACATGACTAGTCAAAGAAGGAACAAGAAAATGTTCCTAAATCCATCTAAAGGCATGGAGACATCCTCTCAAGGGATTGAAATATGCAAGTTACATATGTGGTATAGTCAAGACATGATGGAATCAAGGGAGAGAGAAGGTTCAAAACCAACAATTTCATGGAGCATGGTACAAATCCAAGAAGCTATGAATTGATTTGAAGAGCCTAAGCGGTTCATATGGATGTTGATAAGCCCAAACAAAGTGTCAAGGAACATGAGGTTGTACATAGAACTAAGGAGCAACAAAGAAAGCATAGTACAAGCAAGAGGAGCAATGAAGAACCAAATAAGATATCTGAGGTATCTAGGACAACATGGAGATGCATATGATAGTTTTTGGGAGCATGATATCAGACTTTAGAGGATGGAATGTTGGTGTTAGAATATTAGTGACTCCAAGAGCAGTGAAAATGAACACAAATGATAACTGTGGATAGGTACTCAGCTTGTATAGTGAGTCTATTTGAATAAAACCAATTGAAAGAGAACAAATGGGTGAAATAGAGAGCAAATTGATGAGGACAGAGCATAAGGAGATCATAAGAAGTGTTTTAAGACCACAAGGATTGACCACATGCAAGGAGGAAGATATGAGAGAAAAGACAGAGAAAATGGGGATAAACTTAGTTGGAAAAGAAGGTATTATAGTCAAAGAATCAGTCCTTGGGACTAAGGAAGAGTCAAGTTCAAAGACAAGACTATTGAACCTTTCACTTTGCAATATATCACTAGTGGATAGTATTAAGGAACCTCAAGGAGAAACCAAAAATAGTCACAAGAAACTAGTTTTTAGTCAAGGCAACAACCATTTGAAGAGTATGTTTGCTCTAATAGGAAGTCAAAACCAAAGAGAAAGAAACAATGATACTCTTATGTTGCAACAATCAAAATATAGGCAAAGGGAGTTATTGGGTGTACAAGAAAAAGAATGTCTTCTTGAAGAAAAACATTGGTATGTTACAAGAATCCTAAAGAGATCTTTAACCCAAACAATGAAGAACATAATAAGGATATTCTCATGTCAAAAATGGTTGAAAATGACAAGAGACTACAAGATAAGTTTGAGATTGGCAGTAGAGGAGTTCATGGTAACTTGAATACAACAAAGAATGAGGCAAAAGGAGTAAGTCCAATAAAAATGATTGTGGACATCTAGAAGCCCATTGTGGAAACACAAGAGAAGAAGCTCATGCAAGGAACTGGAGTAAAGAAAATAGTGAAGAAGAGGACAAGCAGCTACATGGGTGTGAGATGACATTTGAGGAGGTATATGAATTCCCTAGGCATGAAAAGGAGTTGAAATTTAATATTGAGGACCTCCATTTCATTGGTCAAGTGAAGAAAGCCTATGAGGCAGCCAAGTGTGAACAAGAATAAATAATAGTGATAGAGCAATTTAAAAGATATTAGAGCCTTGGCATGTGATGGCAATTGTAGTCCTAGATGCAATGAGCACAACTAAGTATGAAGAAAACAAGGCATAATTGGAATCCATAATGAAGAAGGTGGAAGAAGAGAAAGAGACAAACAAGGAAGCAAGGTACATGAAGAAGAAGGAGAATACAAGGTTCAGAGTGGTGGTTGGGAGGAAGAGCACAACAACAATCCAAGGAAAACAAGCAAGAAGAATAACAATAAATTGGAAGATAAGAAAGAAGGAAGACCTCTACAATGCATTTGAGAAGGAGCTCAAATTTTTCTTACAAGGGTACTCTGATGCAGAGCATCAAGAGTCAAATGTCCTAAGGTCATATGAGACCACTAGATATGTTTGGTTAGGTGTATGTGAGTAATTCCACTTGAGAAAGTGAATGTCAAATTGAATGTATTAGAGAAAGTGAAATTGAAGGTAGGAAATAGTCAAAAGGGTGGTGTTAGTTGTTTCTAAATACTAGTATGGAATAATGATATGTAAAGAGAGTGAATATACAAGGAAAAACAAACTAAGGGAGTTGTTTCAACTCATTCTAAGTCAGAGTGTGTGTTGAGCTCATCTAGGAGCTAAAATAGGTATTTAGTGAGTTAAGTAAGGAAGAAAACAATGCTATTTTCGAGCATTAGTCATGTATCAGTCCTAGAAGACGTCCAAGAAGAAAAAATGGAGAGGGAATATGATGTAAAAAGTTTGTTTTAAGCATAATAAGGATGTGGAGGTGATGTTACATGTTTGAAATGAGCAAATATGCTTGTTGATTCTTAATTTTATAAATTGTATTGTCATTACCATGTTCAAGCCGAATGTTGAAGGTAGGACAGTCCACTAGAGAAGAGATTTTGAAATATGTGAAAGTATAATTAGTTGAGAGATGATGAGATAAGCATTAACAAATTTTTATAGCTCTTGAAAGTCTGCTAGTTTGTCCCGTATGCCATGATTTACCGTCCCCAGTGCCCTAACTAGGGAAAACAATAACTATTTTTCTATCCATCAAAAACCCATGAAAATTCGGGAGAACCTCTATATAGATGGTTGTAAAAAGTTTGTTAATTTTCGTGTTATTACTCACATGTGTTAATGAGTTATGTCTTTGGTTGCAAATCAGGTTGTACATGGATAGTTAAAGGAAGAATCAAGGTGTATATGGGTGGTCAATTTAGTGATTCAAGCCACCAAAATTGGTAGACACCTTCTATACATCATTCATAAGGTGGATCTACTACTATTCGTGAGATTAATAGTGCATGTGTGTACTGTCATGACTTGGGGTTCAAAACAACCCTAATTAGTGCCCTACTTAACAAAGGAAGTACACAATTGTATAAAGTAACATATAGTGAAATTGGAGCATGAATGAGAACTTTATAAAGGGTCATAAAAACACCATTTAGGATGTGGGGTTGTTTCAAATGAAATTGAGATTCATTATCCTTTATATGTGGGAAGGGCTAGTAGAACAAATAGGCCTATTGGAGAAACTAGTATGTGATGCAAGTGTATGATCAAATTTAGGGTCATAACACCTTGGGAAGTCTACACAAAATTCTCTAAGAGCATTAAAGGTGATTCCGAGGTATGTATGAAGGTTTGAGCCCATTGGCCTAATTAGGCTAAACTAGTAAACCAAGATAATAGACAAGCCAAGCTGGAGGAGAGAAGGTTTGAATACCTTGAGAGGGGAATTGGAGCTGAACATTTGAGGAATGATGACGAGATCAGAACTAGAGGATCCATAGAAGGTAAGGGGAAGGTATATCCATTTCATGCGTTCATATGATTACTAGTACTAATATGAATACGCACGAGAAGCAATATATCTTAAGCTCTTTTGAGCATATGAATTTTGCTATGGATTGTGAGATGAGATCCTCAGTCAAGGGATGGTGGAAAGTACCTTAATGAATAGTGCTCATGTGTAGGGGAAGATTCTAGCAAACTCAAAGATAAGTGGTTCTAGTTGAGAACTTAGTGGAAGCTAGTGGACCCTCGCATCAGGACTAAAGTGTGTCATCGGGTAGTGAGTTCAACATGTAAAATGAGATGAGTAAAATGTGTAATAGTTGTGTTGGTAATAAAATGTCATGTGATGTGTGTAGTGTGTAATGAAAGATGTGTAGATTATATAAGTGTGAATGATGTAAAATGTATAATAATGTATTGTGGAGAATGTGTACGATGTATAGGTGTATAAAGCACAAAATACGAATGATGCATAATAGATGTAAGAGGAAACGCGTGTATGTAAAAGGTGTGGAATATGTAACGTGTAGTGTATAATGTGCAGTGTGTGAGGTTCATGTGTGTCATATGCCCTAAAAATCAAGTGTTAACCGTAAAACAAGAGTGTGTCATAGGGTAATGTGCATGTTATATGTGTAAGTATAGAGGTGAAGTGAGTAAGATGTTTATTGATGTTGGGGGATAAGCGTGATGCCCCCAAGTGTGTGAAGGAAGAGAGTGATCAAGTGCCATGGTCTAAAATATCGTCATTGTCTAGATCAAATCCAATTGGGGCTGCATTGGATACTTGATAGGCAATACTATGAGGTGGATCATACAAAGATCCGTTACGATGTAAGGTGTACATAGTCATTGCATATTCTTCATTAGTGAAAGGCGCTAGTGGATAATCATGAACATACCAATGGGAGAGATTTTGAGAATAACTAGGATATGAATCACTACTAATAATAACATTGCCAAAGGGCATGGGGAAAGTGATAAAGGTATGCATGGAATCTAACGTGACCCCAATGTAGTCAAGCCAAGTTTTCTGAGTCCGTGGAGAAGTGTAATGGGCACGTGCAATGAAGAATGCTAAATGGAATACCCGAAGACCATAGGCAGCTGTAAGGTGAAAATAACCATGATAAAGATGAGGTGAATGAGGTGGTGGTAAGATATCATTAAGTTTCAATCCAAGCTTAGCTAAGTCGTCATATGTGCAAATAGTATCGGAACAAGTATGGTCCACCAAAATATGATGCCAATATGACTTGTTTATTAAGAGTGTGCATGTGAAAGGAGGTGGTGTAGATGTAGACTACTCAGGAGAGGGTGAAACAATGTCTAAAGTATGGATAGACCCCTGGTAAAGTACCATAGCATTAGTAGAGGGAGGGGTCTTGAATTTGTATTCACCAGGCCATCGGCCACAAAAGTGTCATTGAAATAAGAGTCATCGACATCAATATGAGTGAAATTGAGTTTGAATAATGCTTCATCAGTAAGGTCAACATGATCAAATTTGTCATCAGAGTCATCCAAATCATCAATGTTTGCATTGTCATGTTGTATTGTTGTATTGAGTATGTTGGTAGGCGGTGCACTAGATAGAAGAGGAGTGTCAACAGTGTATTAGTAGTTTGTATAGGAGTAGGTATAATAGGTGAAATGGTAACAATAACATGAGTATAAATAACTAGAGTGTCTGGAGTGGTAGAAGAAGAGTGTGAAGCACTAGACTGGCCAACATCATATGTATTGATACTACTATATGGAATAAGCTGCGTAGGAGGAATACTCATGGTAGTGATGGGGTCTATGTGATCAGAATTTGAAGGGTTCAAGATCTCGTAGCAATAGTATGTTCATAGCCGTCATGTAAGAATTTGACGCATTGGTGTACAATAGATGGGACTACTTGCATTGCATGAATCCAAGGTCTACCTAGTAATAGGTTGAACTGAAATGAAGCATCTATAACGAAGAAGTTGGTAAGGACAGTCTTAGGCCCAACTTGAATATGTAATGAAATAGTTCCTAGGCATGTGTGAATCATATCCCGAATGAGAGTGGAGTTCTTAGAAATTAGATTATCGCTAAGGCCCATTTGTTTTAGAAGGGAGTGAGCACATAGATTGACGACCGATCCATTGTCGATAAGACCACATTTAATGCAAGTGGTTATGATACTAGTGGTGATAAACAATGGCACACATATTGTCATTAATAAATGGGGATATGTCCTCATTAGTGAATAATGCAATGCGTGGAATTTTTTTGAGAGACTGAATGAGGTATGTGAAGGCTACTGTAGAATTGACACTTACTATGTGAATAACACGAAGGGCAACATACAATGTTTGACAAAAATATGACGCATTGTGCAATAATTCATAGAGAGAAATTGTGGCCAGTGTATTCTTAAGTTGTTCAATGATATCATATCCTTTAGAAACAAAATTAGTTGGAGGATCCCCAGAAGTAATAGGTGGTGGAATAGAAACGGGTTTAGCCCTAGGAGGGTGAGTGCATCAAGTAGTTACTATATTGATAGAAGGATCAACCACAAGTGTAACAAAGCGAGGAGGGTGTTTAGTACGAACTTACATGAAATCAACAAGAGTAGTAACTATACCAAAAACCCTAGTGGGAGCGAAAGAGGGATAAGATGATTGAGTCATAACTTGATAAGGTGAAGACATACTCAGAAGTAATGTGTTGAATCGGTCAGGTTCACCAAAATGATTAAGCTAAAATGTAAAATCTACACAAGCCTAATCTAATGTTATAGTAGCAGTAAATAAATGCAATAGTGAAATACAAAAATATACCAAATCAAGCTAAGCAATAAATAACAAAACCCTAATGTGTAAAGAAGGGTAAGATGCCTTAGCTGATTTTCGGTGTTGCCGAAGGTGTACATGATTGGAAATCAAAGAAATCCAAGCACTAATTGTCACACCGGAGCTCAAAAAAGTACGGAATGGGATCATGTTGGATCGGGCGCCTCGCTCTACAAAAACGCTCATAAGTGTGAATTCTCGGGGTAGCAAAGATGTTCATTGACGATCGTGTTTTTTCGCTATGAATTTGCATAGTGATCGCCGAGGTCGTAATAAATCAGAAAGAAGTAAAGACCTAAAAAACTCTCAAATAGACATAAAATCCAAAAAAATGAAAGATGCAAAATGAGGGGTTAGATTGTCCTCGGTAGTCGCAATGGTGGAATTACAACTGAGTGTTGCACTACATCTCAGACCCAATGTATTTATATGTGTGTGCATGGAAATCATGCCCTAGGTTGCTCTTGTGCCAGTCGCACTTGGATAGCGAGCAAGTAGCTAGATGTAAAGAAATGTAATAAATGTGTGCATGGAATAAAATGAACTTCCCTCCTATGAAGTGTATGTAGATGAACCAACCCTTGTGTCCCTTATGATGGAGCTAGATGGATGCAATGGAGCTCTTAGATGCCTTGATGGATGCAACCTTAGGTGGAGATAGTAGATGCTTAGTGCTTGGTCCCTTATTATGATCACATAACTTTATATTTATATGATTCCCTTGCTTGAATTTCGTAATTAACCCCGAAAAGGTCGACTACCAAAAAGATAAGATGCTCAAATGGCTAGAAAGGACCCAAAAAGTGTGAGTAAAGTATAAAGAGGACATGGGTGCCCAGTTGGATGAGGGTGCCTAACGCCGACGTCTTGGTCCAGGCACTTTGGTGTCGGATAACAAATGCCAAAGAATGAAAAGGCATATTGAGAAAGTAAGGGTGTAAGACTAAAAGTAGCAATATAAAGCAAAGAAAGGTGGCTAAATACATGGGTTAATTAGTATCATTCTTACTTAGGAATCATATGAATAGTAGTATGTAATCAAGACTAGATAATTACCCAAAGGGCGTGATTTTGTGTTTACATGTATATTGTTTCTCTCTTTTTGTTTATATCATGTTGGATTTTATCTTTGTAATGGGGTGAGGTCCCCTCAAAGCTTTTTTACCTTTTATTAAAAAAGTAATTTCAGGACCCTCTTTGGATGTTCCCGACCTAGGGAAAATTCTCAAAAATTCTAACATTTTTATATAGTTACATCTATATATAGACTTCTAGTATATATTTAAACACATATGACATAGTTTAGAGCATTATATAGTGATCATGAGTAATTTAGTCGTAATCCACTACACTACCCAAATACAATTACAAGAATATGTTTTGGGGCATGGGCCTTCTTCTTCATTGCACAATTTCAAAAGTTACATGCTTGGAATTAGTTATACAACATAGTGGGTGAAAGGTACATCCATTCCTTTTTTATTGTATGGTCTATTCAAAAATGGGTTTAGATCCATCTCGCAATGGTGTGGTTTTTGGGGTTGTAGAATGTATCAAATTGGTTAAGTTCTTTGTACACTATCCTTCGTTTCCTAATTCATATTTATGATGAAATATATCAAGGTTACTAAAAATTGATACATAACATTCTCTCTTAATGGGGTGTCTTGCTACCTCTCTCTCCCTCTCTTCTTTAGTGTTGGGTTGCATGCACTCAACATGCTAGTTTATCCTATAGAAAATTGGGGATTGATCACCCTAAATATTTTGGCATTTTAGGAACAACTCCAAATCTCCAAATCATAACAAAATGGGAGCTCCTCCCTATGTAAAATGAATAGGTGCATTCCTTCCATGTTTTATATCCCTTTTCCTTTTCTTTGTGTAAGTTTAATTCATAAACATTACAAGCATTTATTTACATTTTAGTTAATTTCATTTTATATCATATACATTGACTACAATATATGTCTCAAGGTTCATTATAAAACATGCCAACACCAACACATCGGAAGACAACTATTGAGGGAAGACAAAGTGTGTGTGTGTGTGTGTGTGTGTGTGTGTGTGTGTGTGTGTGTGTGTGTGTGTGCGCACTCAATTATATTTTTCATGTGAACATATAATTTTTAATTACACACTCAAAGGGGGAAAATTTAGACACTCAAAGGGGGAAAATTTAGACACTCAAATTTGGTAACTTATCCTTTGGAAATTATAAGTTTGTCTATGTTCCCTTAATAATACAAATCCTCGCCATTTAAGTCCACTTATCACATCTCTCTAGCTATCTCTTGACTTGTTCATCTCTACAATCATATATTTATTTTATCTAGGAAATATTAATTAATAAAATAAATATTTCAACCCTAGGAATCATTCCTAAACTTCAAATTTTACATCACTACATGCCCGGAAAATCGTACACTTCAGGCCAAAGTGGACTATGGTCCTAGCCAACCTATATTATCTTACCCCTTTTTATCTTGTGACTCTAGTTTAAATTTTATTATCTTATATATGGTCATTTTATCTTCCTATGGTTGGACTTAGGATGAAATTCCATGTACATAATCTTATATAAGCAAGTCAATGCCACTTCATAACTCACCCACACAATAATTTATCCTTTTGTTATTTAATGGTTTGATGAAGGGTACTGCATGTATATAGGGTTCCCCTCATTTAAGTTCATTACAAGTTGTGTCAAGATTGTGTGATCTTGAGTGACATATAATGTTGAATAATTTTAGGCAATTGAAGGGTACAACAATTTACAGAATCCCATTACAATAAATTCTAAGACCATTTGTGAAATAATTTGTCACAAGAGAAAATTAGTGGTTTTCACCAACAATCATGGGACTAGGTCCCTCCTCTCTAGGAAGGGGAGGCTTCTATTTATTTAATATGGGAAAAGTAAAAAATTTGGTGGCCATTAGGCCAAGGATCACACAAGAAACTCCACTAAACCTATGACAAATTGTTTGTAATGATTACAAGGGAGGAATTTTCTTGGAGAGAGGTAAGTGGAGATAATAATATAAGGAGAGATGATTATGGTAGTTATTAGGCACTTTCAAATTTCACAAAAATTAACTAGAGTAGGTCCACATCCAATAGGAAGAAAACAATTGTGTAAGCAATAATAAGATTAACAAATCAAAGACACAAAGTTCAATTGATTTATTCCTCAAAGATATAAAGTTCTTTCTTGGTTGTTCAAGATTACAATGCTTGCAAAGTTGAAAGTAGGAAGTAGAAGAACATAGACAAGAAAATAGAAGAAATAGCTTCTTGCTTGTAGTAGGAGAACAAAATCTATCAACCCTTTGGAATGGAGAAGCCATCCCAATATATAACTTTACAAAATGTCTCTTCATCTCCCCAAGTGACTTTTCACATTCCTACCGCTTTGTGACCTTTCATATTCCTATAGGAATAAAGATGAGTCCTTTTCTTATTAATGAAAATAACTCTTACAATGTAAAATTAAAAGGTCACTTAAGTGAATAAGATGAAAAATCCAAAAAGTACATTCCCAACGAAGAATTAGAATGTAGAGAGAGGGAAGAAGAGAGAGAAGAAGAGAGTGATCAATCTAAGGATGAAGATGCTTCTGATGATGAAGAGATTTCTCTTGGTGAACTCTGTGGAAATGCTCCAGGGATGAACTCCTTGCCTTTGACCTCTTTTTTGAACCGAGCCACTACAAGTGCAACCTTCTTCTCTTATGAGATACTCTTTCTCACCAAGGAGTGAGAATCAAGACAACTCATCTCAAATATCAATGGGGAAACACTATCCCAATGGGTTATTTCTTTCTTGATCTCAACCTTTTCCATCTTCACCTTGGAAAAATGGTGAGAGAAAAATTGAATAGAGAGAGGATCTCAAGTGAGTACTTTCATTTTTTCAATGATCTTCTCCACCCATCCATCCATCATTGGCTCAAAAATTGAGTATTTGATCTTCATGATGATGAAAGCTAGTGAAATGGACAGAGATGGATGGATATGAAAAATTTGACCAAAATCCCAACACTTACTATTTTTAGTAGGTCCTACCTCAGATGTCTATTTTTATAAAGTGGTCTTCTAAATGTCGGAATGAGATGAGAGTGGTCTCAAAAGTTTTGTTTTCATTTTGGGATGCTTTGCTCCAAATTTTAGACAATTCTCTCATCTCGAATCAATGGGGAAGTGCAAAATTCATCAAAGAGGGAAGAATATTGAGAGAAAACTCAATCCTCCATATCTCCAAAAATACTCCACTTCATCATGTAATAAATGGATCAAATGAAAGCTGATTTTATGAGGATCATCTACTCCAAATTTTAGGCAATTGGTTTGCTAGATCACCAGAAAATGCAAATATATTCAAAGAGGAAAGAATACTGAGAGAAAAATCAGTCCTCCATATATCCAAAATACTCCACTTCATCATGTAAGAAATGTCTCAAATGAAATCTAATTTTATGAGGATCATTTGCTCCAAATTTTAAGCAATTTGGCTTGTTGGATCACTGGGAAAATGTAAAGACATTTTCAGTTGTTTTGGGAAAAAATAAGTTCTTGGCTGGAAAATTCTTTCTCAAATAGAAAATAAATCATTCCATGATATCCCCCAAGTGATAGATCATCTGAAAGGTGTTTTCAAATGGAGCATTTTGACAAAGTTTCAAGGTTTTTCACTATGGGATCACCAACAATGAGAAAAAAAAACATTTTGGAAACATAGAGCATGGAGTTGGTTTTAATGGCTTCCATGGAGGAAAAATATGAAGTTTTAATGGATTTCCATGTTACACTTCATCTATTTTCATGTTGAGGTGCTCTTTTGGGGGAACTAATTTAAAAAATGACTAAGTGTTGGAGTTTTAACCCTTTTTTATTTTTAGCACTTTAACTCACCATTAACCCAACATGGCCTAACCGGGTTAGTCGGGGTTAGAGGGTGAGTTTCACCCATGAAAATAGGGTATAGTTGAGGTGAGGGGACAATGGGGACACTAAGTTTCACTTTTCATGAGATTGTGACAAGTGTCACCATGTGAGAGCAAGAGAGAGAGATGGAGGGGCTAAGAACATGCTCTCGGGAGCTGAGATGAGGTCCTCCAATTTCCAATAACTCCATGATATTTGACACATTTTTTTGTCCAAACTATCCCCTTAGATGTTAGGACAAATGAAGGGACACACTTCACAAAAAAATGAGCCATGGGTGGAATTTATCATAAGGAGGGGCTAAGTTGGTCTTAACACAAGTTTGTAACTTTTCCTGGCAACCTAGGTTGTCACTTAAGTGACGAAAAACATTCTTTCACAAGGGGTAAAATTTTTTGTCCCCAATATCCCCTTGAAGTAAGGTACAAGGGAAAAGGGATAGTAAGAGTAAAAATGTGCCAAAGGGTCAAGGGGTCATGATTTTGAGTTGTAAAGTAGCCTACGGAACAAGCTATCACAATTTAAGCGATGCGACTTAACTTCTCAATAAGGGGGCACACTTTTGTGTCTTTAATGTCACCTTTACCGAGGGAAAAGGGAAAAGGGACAACTGAGGGTGAAAAGTGTGCTCAAGATTATAAACCATGTTGATGTCATCCTGCCAATGCGAGAATAGAACACATAGAGTGTTTATCGGCCCTGGGAGAAGATCTTGGAGTTCGGAGAACAAACCTTATATGATTTTGACTCCAAAACACCTGATGAATTAATTATAACAATTTTAAAGAGCTTATTCTACATTAAATTTGATTTTTAGGCCCATTCACTCTTTTAGCAAAAATGAGCAACAATAGTGAATCATACTATCACAAAAATAGTGGGGCCAAGGATCAAAACTAATATATCCACCATGTAGTGGACTCCAATATATTTCCATTTATTATTTTTTTGACTTCCAAATCTTTCGGAACTCCTAAAATCCACATAACATGTTCACTTTCTCTTAAAGCTCACATTCCAAGGAAAATTTTAGTGGCAAATTTTTGTAAACTTGTGAATATTAGGGATTTTGGAAATTGGAAATGGTGAATTTTCAGCAGTCGGTTGCCACCTAGTTCACCAAAATTTTTGGCCGACAAGTCATTTATATGGGTTATTTTGCCTATTATTTATATGTAAAAATTAACTTATGCATGTATTTACCGAGGTATAATACATATCCTGGGGTTGCAGTAGGGGTACCCGTTTAATACAGACATCCAATAAAGAGTGGTTGTCCATCCAACTTAGGTTGGACGATAGATGATGGATGGCCATCCATTGTATGCATCATCCAACCCAACCGCCTAACTCCGGGTTGGATGAAAAATAATGGATGACTGGGTTGTGGATGGAAGACAAAGGACGATCGCTTCCCAACCCGGTTAGATGATGATAGACAATGGATCGCCCAACGTAGTCATCCAACTCGGGTTGGATGACCATCCATTGTCTATCGTCTAACCTAGCCATCCAACCTGGGTTGGACGATCATCCATTGTTTGTCTTCCAACCTGCATCGACGGCCGTCCATCATCTACCATACAACCTAGGTTGGACGTCGTCCAACCTATGTTGTCAGACAAAACGATGGAAGGCCATCCAACCCAATCAGATTTGCCATGAAATGGTTTTTCAGAAATTTTCCATCGAGGTGAAAGTCAATTTTGGAGATTCACCACCAATTCTAAACTAATTTTTTGGAGGGCGGGTCTTAAAATGAACCTTATCACATTCCATGTATGCGCGATGACCCAATTTTACCTGAATGGCTCCCGAAACCACATGCCTTCATATAATTCTTTGAAACTACCTTAGATATCTTCAATACTCATTTACACAACCTACTATCCTTCTGAGGGTATTCCTTTGTTGCAAAACAACTAAAACTAGCCCCTTTTATGCCTTTGGGAAAACCTATTCCGCCTTAGATTTCAATAGCTTCATGAATCCATTTATATATTATTCCCTGCACATGAAACACACTTAAAAACAACGTTATCATGTTCCTCTCAGCCTGAATGAAGATGAAATAATTGATAGGCTAGCTAGAGGAAGGGTTTACAATGACCGGGAAAGAAGGTTTTCAAGTGGGGGTTGCGTTGTCATGACCAAAAATTTAAATTTTACATGATATACATTTAGCTTGACAACAAATGGATCTAGCTCGGGAAATAGACGTAAGGGATAATGAAGGACCTTATAAATCTCATGGGGAGCAGACATGTGTCATATCCTTTGGGAAATAGAGTTATTATTTGAACAACTAGTACAAACAATAAACAACTGTACTCAAGGAAAAATAAAAAAACATGACAAAAAGGAAAAAAATACAAGGAAAAACAAAACAAACCTATCTCACCCATGTACATGTGGGGGTTAACCCAAGTTCACCACATTACTTATTATTTCCTAAATTGCACTTATGTGTAGACAACACCAAATGAATTTTCTCTACAAATCCATTGGTTTATTAAATGAAATAGGATATTTTCTCAACTGTTTGAGAAAACCAACTGTTGTAGGTCTCCATCTACTTGAAAAGGTGAAATTTGTGTTTTTTCTTAAAAAAAAATTTGTGAATCCTCTTACAAGTGGGGATCTACATGATCATCTCATTTTAATTATTGGTCTAAAATTCCTCATATTCCCGCTAATCCATTCCATATTTTCTCACGCTTCATATTTCTCATTTTTCACTTCAACACTACTGCAAGGTGAATTAATAATCTTACCAAGTTTTCCATGTTCACAACCAATCATGTTTTCTCTCATGGGCATTTGTTATTTGTTTTTCATACTCCATATGACCATTATCTTTATAGGTGGGTTCTTGATAAAGCATTTGAGACTTTTGACACCATAAGAGGCTTCTTGGTGTTTCACATTTACTAGTTGTTCCAAATGGTTCTCTTTCACACTCACCATCTCATTCTTGATTTGTTTCTCACTATGGTGTGACTTGCACAATGCTTCATCCTCTTGAAAGGAGAAAGAACACATGGTTGGTGATGCAATATGAAGATAATCACTCTTCTCATCGTAACCATCTTGAGTGACATTACTAATCTATGTGATGGATATATCTAATGAGGGTCGTCAATCCTCGCCATTAAAAATGTCAATCCAGGTTGGTGTCCAAAGGTCAGTATGCATTAAGAGAAGAATATCTTGGAAAGAAAATCCTTTAAACACAATCCAAACTTGCATAAAATAAATCACACATGCAGAAATTTAAAAGCACACTTGCAGAAATGTAAACACACTTGCATAAAGGAAATCACACTTGCAGGAATATAAAGGCACACTTGCATAAATGAAATCACACTTGCATAAATAAATGTTGCATGAAAGAAATGAAACTTGCATAAATGAAATTGCTGAATTAAAAATAAACATAATTGAACGAAACACCTGCAGGTTTACAACAGACTGAATTTTCACAATACAAAGATAAAAACAATACAACGAATGAATTAAAGACAAATGAATAAACATAAACATAAAAACACAGATCCATATTCCTTGGAATGAGTGGCTAGCTCATTCCTTGGAAGAGGATTTAAATCATACTTCTGAGATCTCAAAACTACGAATATTTGAGAGGAAAGAATAGATCTTTATTTCTTTGGAGAAAAGCATTACATATCTAAGTGTGGAAGGTTGCATTTATAATTTATGCATCCAACCAACTCCTTATTTTAGGAAATACAATCTGATCTTATCTTTATTCCAATCCTAACAACTAAGATCTCCATCTCCACAAAATATGGAGAGAGATATATTATTGAAGTCAAATCTTATCTCACTTATTTTAGGAAGATTTGCTCCCAAATCTTCTCCTTGTTTTTCGGTAACAAGAATCATAATGATTTTATTCCTCTACATTATTGGAAGGAGGATTTTCCTCAAAATATTATTTTGACCAAATGTCTTTCTCGGATTTTCCATTTGACTTTGCTATTTTTGATTGTGGAACTTTTGACGCTTGTCAAATACGCTTTTTCTCAGTGCAGAGCTCACTAAAAATTAGATTTATCTTGATTGGTAAAACTTGTAGCAAATCTAAATGATATTTTTGTTAAACACATTGCTATGAACAAAAACCTCTCTCATATTTTCCATTTGAATTTTTTGTTTTTGTTTATGGAACTTTTAGTGCTCGTCAATACAAGTTTCCTCGATCAGACTCACTAAAAGTTAGATCTCTCTTCATTGGTAAAACTTGTAACAAATCTGAATGGATTTTTGTTAAACACATTTCTATGAAAAAAACCTCTCTCAAATTTTTCATTTGACTTTTCTATTTCTGTTTATGGAACTTTTAGTGCTCGTCTGATACACTTTTCCTCAGACTGCAACTCACTAAAAGTTAGATCTCTCTTCATTGGTAAAACTCTGTAACAAATCTGAATGATTTTTTTGTTAAACACATTGCTATGAACAAAAACCTCTCTCATATTTCCCATTGTAATCTCTGAGTTTTCACAATCCCTCAAAACTGTCATTCCGTTGATACAAGTTCAGAACTAAAGTTGTCATTCCTTTTATGCAAGTTCCGGAACTAAATCTAATTTTTCCATGAATTGAAATTTCTGGAACTAACTGTCATTCAATTGATATAAGTTCTAGAACTAAATCTGTGAGTTTCGAACTAAACTTGCAAGTTCCGAACTAACTCTGTGAGTTCCGGAACTAACTCTATGAGTTCCACAGCTAACTTAAAATAGCTATAACTTTTGCATGCGACCTCGGATTGAGATGATTATTTTTTTGAAATTGCATAATTTTTTGAGAGGAATCTGAATATGAAATCAGATCTGATTTTAAATATACTATTCATGATAAATTCTACTTTTCCCAATACTAGCATTATCTTTCCTTTATGGCCTGCATACACAAGACTTTGCATCTTTTCCCAAATAATCAATAGGATTAGTCAACAAAATAGATAACAAAATATTTATAAAGAATGAAAAATATATATATCCTATATTCTATCTTAAGCAAACTATAAGTTCCTAGATTACATTTAAATTCACTTTCAAAGGTAACTTGGAAGGACAAAATAATGGTAATTTATGGCCAATTTATGGCCTCATCAATATGTTTGTCTTGAGTGGAATCATCCTTGAGAGACTCAAACACTTTTCCATTTATACATTCCTCATTTAGAATGTCCTCTTCTCCAAATGGAAAATAGAAATATTTATATTCACAATCATGTCCATTAGGTAAGTCTTCATACTGAATATTGAGAAAATGATTGGGAATACGAGGCTCACATTATCAAGACTCATTGCATGTCACTTTTTCTTCACAAATCCACATTACTTATCATCTTAGGGAAGTTTTGTGGTAAGTCAAAATATCCATTATCATCATCATCACCAAGTAGAGAACATGTATCCATATTCAATGGGAAACACACACTTTGTTAAATTCAGGTACATCAAATCATCATGTTGTTTCTTAATTGCCTCAATCAAACTTGGGTATTCATCCATTAGTATAGGTAGCTCAACACCTTCTTCTAAATTTATGAAAAATTTGTAATATCTTGAACCTTGGTACAAAATGTTTTCTCTTGGATCATCCTCTCTTTGAACAGTGTATCTCATTTTTCTTATGGGAAGGAGCTTCTTCATTTTCCCTTGACTGGTATGGTGGTATATGACCAATCCATTTGTATCTCTCCACCAACATCCTAACAGAAAATTTAGCTCAATAACATCCTATATGAAGTTGGGATGTATGTTACAAGTATGTTCATCTTGACCTTCTTGTCAGGGAATTCCACTAATGTCACTTGAACATATTCAACTTGACCAATGAGAGGTACTTCTTTGGTCTCCATGGAGTAACATTGTCTAGTAGTAGGAATGAGGGTGAGACCAAGAGATTTGGCCACTTTGGTGGGCATGATATTGTCAGAAACACTGAAGTCAATGATGCAATTACTCAACTTGTACCCATTGATTAACAAAGAGAGGTAGAAAGGTTCAATTTTTTTAGAAGTGGAAGATGTGGGAGTAATAAGATTCTGAGAAAGAGTGACATAAGGAGTGGAACTTAGTTCTTTGGAAATAGACTTGCTAGAATCAAACCTTGAACTACTTCCTTTGATAAATTGGATAAGTTTATCAAATTGATTGGGATGAGTTCTTAGATACTCAACTTTAGAAATTTGGATTTTTGCCTTCTTGACATGATTGATGATGTCAAATAATGAAGAGGTGGACTCTTGGGAATAGTGCAATCCTTGAAAGGTGTAGGAACCACATTCTTAATAATAGAATCAAAACTAATTTGACCAAGGAATGGTAAAGAGGCTTACCCAAAAAGTAGATATAACTTTTGTTGAGGTGTTCTCAAGCTTCTTCTTAGCTAACTCCATGGAATTAGGATGCAATGATCCTCTCTTTGTTTTTTTGTAGAGTCTCCATTTGAATGTTGGAATGCTTCACTTGGGCAACAGAGGAAGAGGCCTCTTTTTGTGCTTGTGAGTGAGTGAACATTGCACAAGAGTAACTATTCAAATCAACCATGGAATCCTCTACCTCTTCATCATATATGGAGCATTCACAATAGCCAATGCTAGCATCTCCAATTTCTTCAACTTCTAGGACATATTCTTCTTCTTATCAATCTTCGCAAGCTACATTAATAGGTGGAGATTCCAAAACAAGTCTACATGGTGTTCTAACAATCTAATTTTTATTTTGAAATTTTTTCCTATGAACCTCTAAGTTGTTATTTTAGAGAAATCAACTCATTGGAATTTTTTTGCAAAATTGGATCCGTAGTCTCGAACTAGAACCTTGATCTTTATCATGGTTTAATCTTTTCTTTATCTTACTAGACATGATAATATCATCCTCTACCTCCACCACAAGTTCTTGAGCTTTATCCAAGGTAGCTGATTGGGCTCTTCTCAAGATGAATCTAACTATAGGTAGTTGATCATTTATGAAGAACCTCTTTTGATTATTTGTAGTAAGATAGGAACCAATAGGAATCTTGTTAATCAACTTTTTGAATTTAGCCAAAATTTCTCTCATGGGCTCCTACAGTTGTTTCTTCATTTGAGCCAATTGAGCAAGAAGGACTTGAGAGCATTTTTCACCTGCTTGAACCATGCTTCAAATCTAATTTTCATATCTTCCCAATTGGTGATCAAATGAGATGGAAAATAGTAGAACCATTCTGCAACGACTTCATGAATAACCAAACAACAAATTATTCTTGTTTCACTCCAAGAATGCCATAGGTTGTGATAAAATTTGTAATATGCTCATCTAGATGTTGCTTTCCATCTCCATAGAATTTTGGAAAATTCTTTCTTGATCCTTTAGGCAGCTCATGGAGTGGAGGAGTTAGTGCTCATGGGCATGTGGTTTTTCCCATGGTAGAGGTGTAGCCATCTCTTGTTCTTCAAATATTTCCTCAATTTCTTCATCAAATTCTTCTCTTTGAGAAACAAGATCAAGAGCTAGTGATATTGGACTTACAAAGCAGGTATTTAAATGGATCTTCGAGAATCTTGTCTTGGAATTTTTATGGGGAAAGTATAAAATTAGATTATTCTTATAACTTAAATATAGGATTATTAAATATCGTAATTCCACTTGTTTGGTCTCCCTTACAAGTATTATAACTTCCAGCTTTGAGGAATCAATGCTCAAAGATAAAACAAATCTCATTTTTCCAAGGAAGGAAAACACCAGGCATAAACATAAGGGTTTGCATAATTTTTTTATATTTTGAAGTTTAATGATTTTTATTAATTTTGTGGATCATCATAGGGTGCAAGACAACTAAATCTTTCCCATAATGGGGGCCAAATTTTTTTGGTGAAATAATTTGTGGCAAGGTCAAATTAGTGGTTTTCACCAACGGTCATGGGACTATGTCCATCCTCTTGGGAATGCGGAGGATCCCTTTTATTGAATGTGGGAAAAGTAAAATTTGTGTTTGTTGTTGGGCCATGGATCACATAGGAATACTCCACTATTGTGGTAAATTACTTGTAATGAATACAAGGGAGGAATTTGCTTGGAGAGAGGTGAAGGGGAGATAAGAATATAGGGAGAGGTTTAAGGTAATGAGTAGGAACTTACAAACTTCATTTGAAATTAACTAGAGTAGGTCCACATCGAATAGTAAGAAAACAATTGTGTAAGAAATAGTAAGATTGAAAAATCAAAGACATAAAGTTAAATTGATTTATTCCTCAAAGTTATAACATTCTTTTTTAGTTCAAAATTACAATGCTTGTAAAGTTGAAAGGAGGAAGTAAAAAAACATAGGCAAGAAAATAGAAGAAATACCTTCTTTCTTGTAGTAGGAGAACCAAATCTATCAACCCTTTGGAATGGAGAAGTCATCCCAATAAATATAGCTTTACAAAATATCACTTCATCTCCTTCCTAAGTGACTTTTCACATTCCTACCACTTGTAACCTTTCATATTCCTAGATGAGCCCTTTTCTTATTAATTTTTTTATTAAAGGTAAATGGTTTTGAAGGGACCATACCGTACGAAATCTTAGAAGCCAAAAGAAACATTGATATCAAAGTGGTTTTTTGATATGTGGGGCCACTACCCAATAGAAAAATCCAAAAAGAGAAAGATAAACCGATAAAAACCAAGGCAGGGGCCATCTACCTACAAGGATCCCAACAACAGACACATAACAACAAAACCACATTAACACAATGCACCAAGACATCAAAATAGAACAAAGAACTAATTAAGAGACTTATTATAAAATTTCAGAGAAATCTTCATAACCTTATAGAGGTTGATGGCATTCGCATCTCGGGTCCCGACCGATCTCAACAAGTATCTTCTTCTTGATTTTGTCATTCTTCCAGGCTAATCCTGAACACCACAAACATCACAAATCTGCTTGACATTCGTTTGGATATAATCAAACACCGCCCTATGAATGGCAAGCTGGTTGGTTTACCGGTTTTCAACCTATTGAACTTTACCCTTAAGAACTTTGAACTGCATAAAAAGGCTCTCGAATTTCTCTTCAAGAGTTAAGAGGGCAGAGGGGTCTAATTTGTTCTTGGTACCTTCCTTAAGGATGAAATATACATTGTCTTCAATACCCCTTAAAACCTTAGCCTATTTCTTAAGTTAAGCGAGAAAGACTAGTACTAGCGGGGGTCATTAGTCGAGGTTACTTATCTTTAACAAATTTTTAGCACCTACATTGTCTTTGTTTTTAGCAGCTGCTTTACGGAGGACTCTTTTGGTGGGGTCAAAAAGGGGCTCTCGATGTTAATATTTTTGGTGTGGATTTTGGGTTGTTGAGGAGGGGAGGGACGGAGAGGGGATAGGTTTGTTGGAAACAACATCAAGAAAATAATGATGTAGAAGGAAAATCACACCTTGATGCGGGGGAACACCCTCATGTGGGTTTGAACATAGCAAATTGATTTTTCAAGAGAATGCAAGATGTAATTTGGAATAATCACCTTATAGTCATGCCTAAAATGGTTTAAGAGCACTAGATGATGAAGTGGCGATGTTTAGAAGTGCCCTTCCAGAGTGATGTAGTGCACCACCATTTTAGAAACTTTATCAAATGGTTTGGTGATAGAGGAAAAAAGAATCCCCGATTTCCCTATCTCAAGTTGTTTATCTCCAACCACAAAACATTGTTCCTCGACGTCTTTAACAAAATTATTGTGATAAAGCTTAATACTTTCCATACTCAGGCTTGTAATGAATGAGATCAAACCCTCTATGATATTAAACTCCTTGCCTTTGACGGATAACTTTGTCTTTCCATTTGCGAGTGAAAGTCAGAGATATGTGGACATCATGGCCTTTAATTATTTGCATAAAATTCATAAATCCCTCCACACTAAAGGCTTGCCACAATTTTACATTTTCCTTCCAAGAAGGTTCGCAAATGGGCTCCACATGACACGGAGGACCTCCCATACTAAAAGAGATGCTCACAGATGAAGTCGAAACAACCCAAACATAGCTAAAGAGTGGCACTTTGAGACCAAAGTTACGAACCGGTGGAGTTGCAAAGTATTAAAATCTATCCTCCAACACTAAAAATGGTGTTAGGAAACCCTTATAATGAAACCAAGTCACAAAAAAAATGGGAAAGGGTCTGTTTGAAAGGATTATCTCTCCAAAGATGGGAGTACCAATGATCATTATCTCACACATGTCAAAGTTTTCGACTAAGCCTAAATGACCTTAGCTTCCCTAAAAATGATTGTTTTTATCTGCGGAGAGATCTCGCTTAAAATCATGCCAAATTTTGAATTCATTTATGATTACACCATCATTTGCTAAGGCATCCGCCGCCCCATTCCCCTCTCTATAAACATGAAAAATAATGATGTTTAGGAAACCTTTTCATAATACCTTAGCCTCATTTATAAAATCCTTAATGGTCCAAGTTGGGCGGTTGAGAACCATTAAGGTTGTTAATAATATTCACAGAGTCTCCCTCAATGATCAAATTACTCACTTTGAGATCCCTGACAAGTTTGATTCCCTAGAGAGTTGCAAGGGCCTCCACGTAGTGATTTGATTGTTTTCCCATAGGACCAATATAAGTAGCAATGGGATGACCATGTGAATTTCTAATAAGACCGCCACCCCCATTTGAGCTTGGGTTTCCCTTAGAGGCCCCATCAAAGTTCAATTTGTACCAGCCCGCCTTAGGGGAATCCACTAAATAGAAGACCACAATGTTGGGAGAGAAAATTATGCTTCTTGGAACTCAATATTCCAAGCCTTCAAGAACCTCTCTTCATCTTTAGGGTAGTTAGCCTTCAAGAACCTCTTTTCTTATTAATGAAAAATAACTCTTACAGTGTAAAATTAAAAGGTCACTTAAGTAAATAAGATGAAAAATCTAAAAATTGCATTCACAACAAAGAATTAGAATGTGTAGATAGAGGGAATAAAAGAGAGAAGAAGAGAGTAATCAATCTGAGGATGAACATGCTTCTGATGACGACGAGATTGGTCTTGGTGAACTCTATGAAAATTCTCCACCGATGAGCTCCTTTCCTTTGACCTCTTGGTTGAACTGCGACACAATAATTGTAACCTTATTATCTTGTGTGATACTCTTTCTCACTAAAGATTGAGAATCAAGACAACTCATCTTGGATATCAATGGGGAAACATTATCCCAATGGGTTATTTTTTTCTCAATCTCAACCTTTTCCATCTTCACCTTGGAAATAGTGGTGAGAGAAAAATTGAATAGAGAGAGGATCTCAAGTGATAGTACTTTCCTTTTTCAATGATCTTCTCCACCCATCCATCCATCATTGGCTCAAAACCGAGCATTTGATCTTCATGATGACGAAATCTAGTGGAATGGACAAAAGATAGATGGATATGAGAAATTTTACCAAAATCCCAACACTTACTATTTTTAGTAGGTCTTATCTCATATGTATATTTTTATAAAGAGGTCTTCTGAATGTCATAATTGGATGAGATTGGTATCAAAAGTTTTGTTTTCATTCCAGGATGATTTGCTCCAAATTTTAGACAATTCTCTCATCTAGATCAACGAGGCAGTGCAAACTTCATTGAAGATGGGAAAATACTAAGAGAAAACTCAATCCTCAATATCTCAAAATATACTCCACTTCAAGATGTAAGAAATGAATTAAATGAAATCGTATTTTATGAGGACCATCTCCTCCAAATTTCAGGTAATTTGGCTAGCTAGATCACCGAGAAAATGTAAATATATTTGAAGAGGGAAGAATACGAGAGAAACAACGGTCTTCCATATATCCTAAAATAATCCACTTCATCATGCACTAAATGGCTCAAATGAAAGAAAATTTTGTGAGGATCAACTGCTCCAAATTTCAAGGCAATTTGGCTCATTGGATCACCAAGAAAATGTAAAGACATTTTCAGTTATTATGGGAAAAATGGAGTTCTTTGATGGAAAATTATTTCTCAAATATAAAATAAATCACACCACAAAAACTCCAAGTGATAGATCATACGAATTTCATTTTCAATTGGAGTGTTTTGGCAAATTTTCAAGGTTTTTCGACCACGGGATCACCGACAATGAGTAAAAGACCATTTTGGAAACATAGAGTGTGGGGATGGTTTTAATGGCTACCATGGAGATTAAATGTGAATTTTTGATGGAGTTTTAAGTTACACTTTCTATTTTCACTTTGAGTTTCTCTTTTGGGGAGAAAAACTAATTTCAAAAATGACCAAGTGTTGGAGTTTTAACATTTGTTTTGTTTTTAGCACTTTAACTCACCATTAACCCAACATGGCCAAATCCATGTTAGTTACGGGTTCGATGGTAAGTTTCAACCATGAAAATAAGGTACATTTGAGGTGAGGGGACAATGGGGACACGATTAAACTAAAATGTAATATCCTAGCCTAATATGATGCTATAGGAGCAATACATAAATAAGCAATGAAATAATGGGAATACACCCGAGTAAGCTAAGCAATAAAAATATGAAACCCTAATATGTAAATAGGGTTAGGAGAGCCTTAGTTGATTCAAAGATACCACAGACTGTGTCACAATGGATATCAACCGAATAGGAGGAGGAAAGTGTTGCACAGGGGCTTGAGAAAATGCATATCTTGAGGATTTTATTGGAGTGGGGCACCTACGGAAGGACAGGGGCACCTGTGGGCACCCTGGTCTGAATTTTGGGCACCCTAGTTTGCACAGATGGTCAGAAACCTAAATTTTCAAGGTCACAATATGTCTCTCTTTCACTTCTTATCGTGTGTATGCCACTGCACTTCACCAGATGTTGTTGTAAACCTACAATGGAAGAATCACCTATAAGACCCCAAACCAAACATTAAATCCCTAAAAAAGAAAGAAGCACATGAAGGGGTCATACTGTCCTCAACTGCTAACTTGATGGACTTATCACTGAGCGATGCACTACATCTCAAACCTAATGTAGTTATAGGTGTGTGTGTGTAATTGTGCCCTAAGTTGCTCTTGTGCCAATCGCACTTTGTGAAGTAGCTAACAAGTAACTAGATGTAGAATGTAATAAATGTGTGCATAGAAACAATAGATTCCCTCCTATGAAGTTTGATGTAGATAAACCAACCTTGTGTGCCTTGTGATGGAGCTAGATGGATGCAAATGTAGCTATAGATGCCTTTGATGGATGTAACCTTAGGTGGTGATAGCTAGTGCTTAGTGCTTGGTCCCTCATTATGGTCACATAACTTTATATTTATATGGTTATCTTGCTTTAATTTCGTAATTAACCCCGAAAAGGTTGACCACCAAAAATATAGGAAGCTCAAACAACTAGAAAGTGCCCAAAAAGTGAGAGGAAAGTGTAAAGAGGATCAGGGTGCTTGGGGCGCCCGAGTCTTGCTTGTGCCCCGTCGAAATAGGGGAAAACGTAGTATAAAAGTACAGAATGGGAAAGTATGGGTGCAAGATCAAAAGTAGCAACAGAAAACAATGCAAGATGGCCAAAGACATGGGTTAATTAGTACTCTTTTTCACTTAAGAACCATATGAATAGTAGTATGAGACCGAGACTAAATAATTACCCAAAGTGCGTGATTTTGTGTCTACATTTTCCCCCACTTTATGTTGGTGAGTAGAATTCTCGGTAACATAAAGTAGATAGAGATGCGTACCTAATATCCATGTAGAGTGATGTAGAAAACGTGCCAAGGGACTAGACAAAGTGTGGAGTGAAAAAAATATGGAGCATGGAGACTAAAGATGTAAAAGCATAAAAAGTGATGAAAGTGAACCTAGGGCGAAACATGTGTGCATATGTTGATGTGTGTGGTGTACCTGCATGGTTAGTATCATGTGTGTGATGTACCCATTATGTGTGTGACGTTGATTGCTTGCTTCCCATACAGATGGACATGTAAAAGAGAAGATGATCAAGTAGTCAAATATACATGTATAATGTGTAAAAACACATGTATATATGTAAAAACTATGTAAGGACAGTTTGAAAATGAAGCAGAACATGTGTACATGATCCATGATGAGAAAAAAAAGTGTATAAAGGATCCTATAGATGATGTTGACGTGCATGAGTTTTTTCGGCCATTGGCCAAAGAAGTGTAGGGAGGAAAGTATAATTTATCCTCCAACCTGTAACTACTTCCCAAAAACAAGAGATCTATGTATTGCCTAGTTTTTTGGGTGATCTAACGCCACTGGCCAAAGTAGTGTAGAGAGGAAGGTCTAGTTTATCCTCTAACTTGTAATTAATCCCCAGAATGCTAAGGACAATCTGCCCTATAAAATGTTGTGTATGGAGTTCTATAGACTAGTTTGAACCCACTCATTGTGTCATGGAAAAAAACAAAAAAATGAACTGCATACTCAGTAGTACGCCGTGTAGTGTGTGTAAACCCAAATGATGCCTCCATCTTTGGGGGCACATGTGACATTGCAGATAGGAGAATGTGGCCCAAAATAGGACTAATCTGTTGATACCATGCCCTATAGAGGGAATGGGATGTGTAGTAAAAACCAAGCCACATGCAAACAATCAAGCTAGGAAACACGTGTTAGTACGAATAAGCATGCATGTAGAAGACAAGTAAACTACACAATGACATAATGTTTAAGCAAATAATGTAAACACCCAAGAAGACAATATAGACTGCAAAGTGTGGGCTACAAACATGGGACATCACTCATGATGTCGCAAGAAAATTAAGGCCTGCAAAGCCAAAAACATACAAGTGTGCACACAAAACAAAGGGCAAAGCCCGTAAACAAGAACAAGCAATAATAAAAAATGTAACAAACAAGTATGGAAGTAAATATCCCTGCATGAAAAATTTTGCACATGAAACACCCATTAACATGTTAGAAAGATAAAATGTATGTCAAAGTGTGTATAATCTGATAAAGTAAAGTGTTGAGGATAGAATGAAACAATATCACATGTAGTGTATAAATGTGGATGCCCCCAAGAACCGTTGTGGGATTGGTACTAGGTACTACACCAAGCATCCATGTTGTGTGTAATGGACCTGTGTAATCTACGATCACAACTAGAAAGCAAGTGAACACGCATGTGTGTATGATAAAGATAATGACATACAAGATATATATCTAGCATGTGTAATAAAGTAGACATGTAGAAGTAAATGCAAGAAAGAGTAAATGCAACCAAGATATGTAGCATGTTGTGGATGGATGGAATGGAATGCATAGAAAATGATAGGAGCATCGTGCCCTCGAGTGAATGGAGTTGTATGTAGTGAGGTTCATTTTTTTATGTCCCCTCGTGAAGAACGAACATGTAATGTCCCCCTTTTTATAAAAATTAAAAAGAGGGTAAAATTGATTTGCACATGTAATTTTAAAATGAAATTTTATAAATTGTGCAAATCGAAATAAAAGGGGAAGTTCGACTTCACCTTGAGATAATAAAAGCATGTTTTTAAAGGTAGGGATAATTTTAGTGGTGAATATTCATAATATGGCAAAAATTTCATTTTAGGAAAATTTGAAAAGGTGATTTTTTCGGAGCGGGTCGGTGTCCTGTTCGCCTAAAATATACAATATATTTTTTTTTTGGGGTCGGCTTCGCCTTCATTTGAAAACATCTCCTATAAAAACCTAGGTGATTCGTCGGGTAGTATACCACAAGTAGCTTACCAAATTACCAATACCGTGAAGTTTGAACTCACATACTCTTAAGCACCAGAGATTGTTGTTAGCCTGTTAGGGTTAGTTGTTGATGCACGACAGGGATATAGTTGACGCGTGACAAAGAGGTATTGCAGATGTGTGACAAGGAGATATTGCATATGCACGATAAAGGGGTAAGCAGTTGACACGCGAGAGGAATAGAGTTGACGTTCGACATAGAGATTTGACACGTGACAGGGCATAAGTAGTTGACACGCAACAGGGATAGAGTTGATGTGTGACAGAGACAGTTGACACCTTGGTGACGCGCGACAGTTTCAGTTGATGCCTGTTGATGTGCGACAGGGATTATTGACACACTTTTGACATGTGACAAAGGGTTAGTTGTTGATGCGCAATAGGGAGTCACTACTTGGTTCTTTTGCTAACGCAGACTCTGTTCAAAATAATGGAAGGTGCTAGTCCTAAGAATGCAAAGACCCTAAAAGTAACTAAGAAATCTTAGAAATCGCTGTTCAAGTATTTTGGAAACTCTGCGGATACAAATATTGAAAATACCAACAACCATAAAGATGCCACCAGAAAGAATCAGAATATTGATTGTGTGGAAGGTATTATTGAGGTGGACATGCATTCTACATAGTATCAAACAAATGACACCTACGATAATATGCCAAATCTTGAAGATATTATTCCTGTTGGGGTGCAACCAAAAGTGCATCAAGATATCACACATACAAATACTCAACAAAATGGAACATAGAAATCAAATTCAAATTCTGGTTCACGAAAGAGGAAACCAAGTGATTGTGATATTGCTCAAAATTCTACTCAAAAAAGTAAAACATTGAAAACGAACAAGAATATGTGGACCATTGGCAAGTCATACAAGTTTGATTGGGCAGCTAAATTTCCATTTATCGAACCTGTACAATCATCTAATTCTGAAGAGATCCCATCTGAATGTACATGTACAATATGTACGTGGAAATTGGGAAAACAACAAAAATGCAAATGAAGTTTGACACTACTGAGAAAAACATTGTGGAAAAAAATTTGACTCGTAATGGGGCGGATGGCTAGAAAATAAAAACACACAGTGGAAAACTCAAAAAGAATGCATGCATGTTAGATCATGCGCAGGAATATGAGGCAGAGCGTAAAAACGCAGACATCTCTTGGAAAAGGGAGGAACGATCACATCGCATATTGGTAAGATGAATCAAACAAATCTACATGTAAAAATCATACAATTCTCTACTCTATTTCACATACTAAAAAAAGGGAAGACCGATTTCATATTTCCTCGATTTCAAAGTTTTGTGTCAATATAATGGAATGGTGAACGTACCTCGGTCTCATTGGTCCCAAAATGTAAAAAATCAAAATTTATCTCTCTTTCAATTGATGAAGTGACAACATTCGACAACACTGCATGGGTATGTATCCATGTCTATACTTTAGAAAATCATATAAGGACACCTCATTTGTTGGGTGTTATGAAAATGGTTGAAAACTGTAATGCCAAAAACCTACATAAAATAGTTGTTTCTCATTTGAAAGATATTGCTAGAATGATTGATTATGAAATTGCTACAAAGTTGGTATGTGTTAGAGCAGATGGCGCATCTGTCATGCAGGGTCACCGAACAGGATGTGTGTTAGATTACAAACAACAAGTGGCCCCATATATGCTACCAATTCACTGTATGGCTCACAGAATGAATTTAGCATATAAAATGGTAAGCAACCATGAAAATGTTGCTAAATTAGAAGACCTTATAAGAGAACTTCATGCCTATATGGCAAGTAGCCCAAAGCGATTTCTTGAGTTCCAGAAATTTACAATTAGAATTACAGATGGCAAAAAACTTTTGAAAGATGTTGAGACTAGATGGATCTCTTTGTATGAACTCGTATGCAGAGTTCGTGAGGAGTATCCTTCATTGGTTGGTTTCATACACAAATACCATCATGATTGATAGGGCGAGGGACTTGTTGTTCGTTTAACCGATTTGGAGACATTTCTTACATTGGTTGGTATTCTTCCAATGTCACGCAGAGATCAATACACTGATGAAGCATGCACAGGGGAGATTAATCTATATTGTGGATTTTATACGGATGAGAAAAATGGTATGTCAAAGTTTTGATATCTTGTATTGTTCCCAAGATAGTTTTGATACACCTATTTTTGAGAATTGGAAAGCTTTATTAGATCTTTAAAATCCCAATAACTATTTGAGATTTAATATCCATGATCACCTCTGCATCACTATTAATGGGAGGGACATACCACTGCACATTTTGTAAAAATGTCAAGATATTACAGGATCGAACGAGAAGATGTTCCCGTGACACGTAATCTCTTTGAGTCTGTTATAGTTGAAACAAGAATAAAGCTTTAAAAAATTTCAGAATCCTTATCATCATAAATTAGAGAACATTTCTCCAAAGATAAAATTCTTGAAGCCATGGGTGTGATGAATCCTAATTTTTGGAATACTGAAGGTGGTCATGCTAACTTTGTAAGAAAGCATTTCCATAAATCCATGGGTACAATAATGGAACATTTCGTAAAGACTTCAGAGTTCAAGGGTATGAAATCAAAGGTATATTGAATGCTGATTTATAAAAATTTCAATCAACAAATTTTGCAACAACAATGAGGAACCAATATAAAAATTTAGACGAACCTTCTGAAAGTGGTGCTATTACAAGGTTGTGGTGAGGAATCTATCAAAGTTCTATCTTACAAGAAGATATCAATGAATATTTCAGATTATATGAGTTATGCCAAACAATGATTTTGGGGTCTGTGGAGGACGAAAGGGTTTTCAGTGCACTATCATTTATAAAATCAAAACTAAGAAACAGGTTGGATAAAAATCTAGAAATTTGCATGAGGTGTTATGTTTCTCGGTACTCCATGGAAACCTTTCCTTTCGACAGAGCAATTGCGCATTGGAATTCCCTTTACGAAAGAAGAGGTGTGAATAATACAACTACAAGTACAATTGTTCCCAACATTGAGAGTGGAATTGGCGCATCGTCACACTCTACAGAAGAGAACATCGAGTTTGAAGAAGCTATTGATAATGGATTGTTTCAACTTTAAATAGGTATCTTCTTCACCTTAATCTTATTATTTGTCACTTTAAATTTTTTTCAGCTCTTGTTATCATTAAAGATGTTATAGGTCTATATATTTACATTTATTTAAATACAATCTTTTTCTTTTTTTTGAAAATGTGGGTTGACATCCATCCGAGGAAGCTGGTACTTCTCGGGACTGACAATGTCAGAAAATCACCCATCTATCTACTAATCCATTTCTCGTGTTGAGTTTTCTTAAAACAAAGATCTAGCACATTACCAGTGATGATTTCACAACAATCTAAAACACTAGAGGTAAGTTAAACCCTATCATATCATCTTTCTTGATTTCTTACAATTATGTTTAATTTATTTTTTATATTTGCAAAATGCTTTGATATATTTTTTAAACTTTGTGGGATAAAATGACACAATTGAATTTTACAGAGGAAGATATTTCCATACTATACAATTCATAATCCACGATCGTGCTAGAAGCTAAATCTACGTCCACATAAAATTCATCATCATCCATATATATCATATCATCATCATATCATTATCATAATCCTGACACTACAATTATTATTAAAACAATTATTTATCTATTTTAAATTTAAAGAAATGTCTCTATCCTAACACATTCCATTTTTTAAAAACAATTCATGATCATATCATTACAAGTATATCTGTTCTAATGTCTTCTATATCCATTCTAATGTCATCTATATGCATTTTAACACATTCCATTTATTTATCATCTATATCCATTCTAATGTCATCATGATCATATCATTACAAGTATAGAGAAGAAGAATTATCTTAAAACAAGTTTAAATGTCTAGAGAAGAAGAATTATCGTGCTTGAAGCTAAATCTACGTCCACATAAAATTCATCATCATCCATATATATCATATCATTATCATAATCCTGACACTACAATTATTATTAAAACAATTATTTATCTATTTTAAATTTAAAGAAATGTCTCTGTCCTAACACATTCCATTTTTTAAAAATAATTATCCATTATCATCATTCATCATCATCTATATCCATTCTAATGTTATCATGATCATATCATTACAAGTATAGAGAAGAAGAATTATCTTAAAACAAGTTTAAATGTCTAGAGAAGAAGAATTAGCGTGCTTGAAGCCAAATCTACGTCCACATACAATTCATGATAATCCAAGTAAACAAGAAACATACGTCATCATGATTCATCCCTATCTAATGCAATCACCATTAAGAGTAAACCAAAAAGCATAAACTCCTTATACAATCTAAAAATTCTATACATAATATATAGGAAGTTAAAAAATTAAAGATTATATAGTATTTCAAATTTTAAAAGGCTATCAAATCCAGATAATAAAATTCAAATACCATGACCACAACATTCAATGTTTCAAATTTTCAAATATAGACTCAATATTTCAAGTTTCCACACTCAATAATAAAAATTTCAACCCTCTTTTTCTATATCCAATTCAATTCATGTGCTCCTTTCCCCAATGGTTTCTTCACCTGTGGCTTTACTCCTTTCCCCAACGATAGAAATAACCCCAGAACTTATGAGATCATCCGCAGCACTGTCCAAATTTTTTAAAATTCTTTCTTCTTGCTTTGTCGCATCTCCATGGGACAACAAATTTGGATCAGCTACTGCCTTAGCTTTGAATAATATTTCAGGGTCAAAGTTGTGCTCTTTAATTATCCGCTTCAGTGTATTGTTTTGTTTGTTAACCAAAACAATATTTTCCTTCAAATTGTTCACTATGGATAAACTATTCTTCATTGTTTCCAAGTGAACTTGGAAAACCTTTGCTTGACTCTTAAAATTTTCATATTTCAACTACACAAAAAAGTAATGTCAATTCAACATATTACTAAAAAAAAAAAAAAATCAAATTAACAAAAATATTGTTTGAAAGTGATAATACTTACGACCGCTCTATCTCTCTCGGCATTTGCAATCGCTACCAGATCCTTGTGCTTAAACCATTTGTTAAAATATGCCCGAGCCTCAAGACTAATATTTTCCAATTTTTTAATGTCTTATCCAAAATGTCATCTTGATAGTTGTTGTTATACGTGACAGTCCCACTTCTTACTTGGGTAAGTAAGGAATCCATCTTCGCAGGTTGATTCTGACTTGCAACATATAAACTATCCCTTTGCCAATAATTTTCAAAACGACTAATAATCTCATTGATAAGTACTTTAGCCCTTCTCTCCCATTCTATGAGCTGAGTGATATGCGGTAGAATAAACTCACTGACATGGGATTGACAATCATAACCAATTAAGTTCTCCAAAGGAAAAGGTAGCAACTATTCACCATCTGTATCTAATGAAGATGATCTTCTAGAGAAGTATGGGGCTTTCGGGCTGATCAACTACTACTTGTTTCTGCCTTTGGGTGGCCTGATCCTGTTTGTGATAAAATTAATCAAGATTCAAACAAATAAATTTAAATCGAAATGTAATTCAATATGGTAAAGTATGTTGAAATTGAAGTATACCTGCTGGCCTTGAATCATCTCACGGGTATTGAAAAAACCAATTGGGTCATTGCTATCAATGCCCAAATAATCTTCATCTAAATTTATATTATTCAAAACCAATATGCCACAGACCGGGCAAGCCACCAAGTGAGAGGATTGGAATTCGAAAGGAGGAAATGTTTAGTGTCCCACTAGGGTGGAGCAATTGGCATGCGTTTACCAAGGTTGGAATTTTAAATATTATTGGTTGAGGGGGTCGGTGCACTGTTTAAATAGAAGGACTGCGCAATGTGCTAAAAATTTCTAGAAAAACATGAAAAATAGAAAAAAATCCAAAAACTACGAAATTATATGAAGTAGTATTCAAAAGTTGTACCTTGTTGTCGAGGGGTAGTTTGTCGCGGTGCTAAGGGTGGCCATGTAGGAGTAGTAATTGGTGGTTGTTGAGAAGATACGAATGCATGCGATCAGATCGAGTGAGTTGGGAAGATGGTTGAGTTTCAAAACACGCGTATGGTCCAAAGTCCTCAGTAATGTCATCAACATTGAATTGTATGTCAATTCAATTTGTTAAAATTTAAATTGGAAAATAAAAATAAAAATTTGGAATTTGTAAATAATATATGAGAAGGTATTACTTCTCTAGCGTTTAACGAGTTCAAACTATTGAGGGTTCGGAGAGGAGTGAGCTTCCATTTCAGATTGGGAATCTCCCGAAGCCTCAGCGTGTTGTTGGCCTCTTCCTCTTGATAATGCCTTTTTTGGGAAGGGCTTCAATAAATATTCTCTGCAAACCGTAAATTGTTAATAACTGTGCAATGTAATGTTGAAATACAAACTTAATAGTTTATACCGTTGTTCTTCAAATGGAATTGACAACTTCATCAACTCCTTATCAGTGCAAGTAGGAATTGGTTTGTCTTTTAAATTTAAAAGAGCCTCATAATAAAGGCCAAGGAGATAGTTTGTGGAATAAATGACAAGTTTTTCTGAAAGCTTTGCATTTTTTATGTCAGTTCTTATTTTTTTATAGATAGGTGCACCAATCAAATTTTTGTTTTGAGATAGTGGCAACTATGTATGCAATGGCCCAGTTTGTTATATCTGTTTACCAACCCTGCAAAACTATTCTGGATTGAAAAAGGAAATCATTGCAGCAAGAAAGTGGTGTGCAATTACTTGCATATCCACACCATGCCTGGATTTATTGACATGAGCTGCAAATGCCAAAAATAGAGGGAATTAATATAACATTAAATTGTATCACAATCAAAAACATAATAAAAATGATGAATGAAAACGAATTATACTTACAATCAACATGGAAACCGAATGTTGATTTGAGATATTTCTTGTCATCTTCCATGAGTGTTGCCTTCATTGTAACAAAGGGTAAATTTCTGAATGGAAGGCCCGTAAACCGATGGATGTCAGTTGCGTCGATACCGAATTGAAACAATCGGCCGTCGTTCAGAGTAACATAAAAAGGCCGTCCTTTGTATTGTAGGATGAGAGAAGGTAGTTCAAAATATCTAGGTCTATTTCGAAATGGGGCATCTCAATGAGCCCACTAAACTCACATGCATCAATCAAATCTTTATATTCAAAAGACACCTTTAAAATAGTATGGATGTGGGGGCACAAAGGATTCCTGTAGATGATCTTGCCGTGGATAGGACTGGATTTTCTTCTTGATTTTTATCCTGAGCTTGCAATTGGGAAGCACTTGAATTCGCCATTGTAGTTGGAAACCCCGATGTCCAAAGAGGGTTAGGAGAGCCTTAACTAATTCAAATATGTTGCAGGACTATGTCGCAATGGAGACTAGCTGAATAGAGGAGGAATTTGTCACACAGAGCTAGAGAAAATGCAGATCTAAAGGATTTTACTGACTTTGGTGCCTAGGGAAGGATAGGGGCACCCGTGGGCACCCTGGTCTACACAAATGGTCATAAACCTAAATTTTCGTGGTCATAAGATGTTTGCACTCCTTTACTTCTTGTCGCGTGTCTACCACCGCACTTCGCTAGATGTCATTGTAAACCCGCAAGGAAAGAATCACCTATAAGACCGTAAACTAAGCATCAAAACCCTAAAAAAATAAAAATGGATATGAAGGGGTCGACCATCCACAACTACCAAATTAATGGACTTATCATCGACCACTACACTACATCTCGCACTCCAATGTAGTTCTAGGTGTGTGTGTGAGTATAATTGTGTCATAGGTTACTCTTGTGCTAGTCACACTTTGTGAAGTAGCGAGCAACTAACTAGATGTAGAATGAAATAAATGTGTGCATGGAAACAATATACTCCCCTCTTATGAAGTGTGATACGATGAACCACCTTGCGTGCCTTGTGATGGAGCTAGATGGATGTAAATGTAGCTATAGATTCCTTTGATGGATGTAACCTTAAATGGTGATAGCTAGTTCCTAGATCTTTCTCCTCATTATATTCTCATAACTTTATATTTATATAGTTCTCTTGCTTTAATTTCATAATTAACCCCAAAAAGGATGACCGCTAAAAAGATAGGAAGCTCAAACGACTAGAAAGTGCCCAAAAAGTGAGAGGAAAGTGCAAAGAGGATCAAGGTGCCCAAAGGGGACTAGGGCACCCAAGATTGGCCGGGCACCTAAATGTAAATAGGGGAAAACAAAATATGAAAGTACAGATTGGGAAAGTATGGGTACAAGATCGAAAGTAGTAGCAGAAAATAATGAAAGATGGCCAAAGAGATGGGTTAATTAATACTCTTTTTCACTTAAGAACCATATGAATAGTAGTATAAGACTCGAGACTAAATAATTACCAAAAGTGTGTGATTTAGTGTCTACAGAAACTAATTTGCACTTTTCATGAGATCGTGACAAGTGTCACCGTGTGACAACAAGAGATAGAGATAGAGGGGCTAAGAATAGGCTCTTGGGAGCTAAGGTGAGGTCCTGCATGTGTTCGAGGGCTAACTCCATGAGTTTGGGTGCACTTTTGTGTCATAACTATCCCCTTGGATGTTGGGACAAAGGTACAAGGGACAACAAGACCATGAAAATGTGTCATGGGTAGAGTTTCTCGTGAGGAGGGGCCAAGTTGGTCTTAACACAAGTTTGCAAATTTTCCTAGCAACATGGGTTGTCACTTAAGTGATGAAAAACATTCTTCCAAAAGGGTGCACACTTTTGTGTCCCCGCTCTCCCCTTTCATTAAGGTAAATGGGACAAGGGATATTAAGAGTAAAAAAATGCCTCAAGGGATCAAGTGGTCATGATTTTGAGTTTTAAAGTGGCCTAAGGAGAAAGTTATCATGTTTTAAGTGACACAACTTAACTTATCAATAGGGGAGAAATTTTGTGTCCATGTTGTACCCTTTCTCCAATGGACAAGTGTAAAGGGATAGATAAGGGTGAAAAGTGTGCTCAATCTCATAAACTATGTCGATGTCATCCTGCCAATGCGAGAATAGAACACGAAGAGTGCTTTTTCAGATCCCTGGGAGCAAATCTTGGAGTTCAGAGGAAAAAATTATATGATTTTCACTCAAAAACATGTGACGAGTTCACTCCATCAACGTTCAAGATTTGATTCTACTTTCAATTTGATTTTTTAGGCCCAATCACTCGCTTTAGCAAAAAGGAGCGACAACAGTGACTCGGACTTTCATGGAAAATTATGGGGCCAAGGATCAAAACGATATATCCACCATGTATTGGACTCCAAGATCTTTCCATGGATTATTTTTGACTTCCAACTCTTCCCAAAACTCCTAGAATTTCAAGAACAATTTCGATTTCTACATTGAAGCTCACATTCCATGTATCTCGTGATGACTCAACTTTTCTCGAATCACTCCCGACACCACATGCCTTCACATGCACTTCTTTAAAACTTCCTTGGGTCTCTTCAATACTCATATTCACAACCTCTAGATAGGTTTAACTCTTTCCATTATCCTTCGAAGGGTATTCCTTTGTTTCAAAATGGTTGAAAGTATCCTTTTTCATACCTCAGGGAACAACTATTCCACCTTAGAGTTGAATAGCTTCATGAATCCATTTAGATATACTTCCTTGTACATGAAACACAATTTAAAACCATGTTAGAGTGTTCCTCTCAAATCCAATGAGGATGACACAAATTGATAGGTTGGATGAAGGAAGGGTTTACAATGATTGGGAAAGAAAGTTTTCAAGTGGCGGTTAGGTTTTCATGACCCAAATTTTAAGTTTTGCATGCTAGACATTTAACATGGCAACAACCATATAGCTAAGGGAATAACCAAAGAGAATTAAGGTAGTACCATATAGTCTTGTACATAGATAACTTCCAACTACAATATTAAAAATAAAACATCTTCATGTTCATATCTTCTTATTCACCCAAGTAGTACATCCATATTGTTACGTCGTTGATTCAATGTTATATATTAGGATATGTATGGTCGACTTGTGGCTAACATAATCTATTATTATGTCATATATCATTTATTTACGATTTCATATGAATTGTAGGTTACTTTAGGTGGTTTACATAGTTTTTATACCCTTTTAATTTTAATATTTTTATTAATTAAATTCCAATATTAGTTATGTAATATCATATCAATGCATTAATTCTCGAAACTAATGTACACGGTATAATATGAACTTGAAAACAAAAGGGGATGAGTGCACTTAGTTATTTATAGATGAATCGGGAGGTTTTGGGTGCGTAGATTGCTTAAACTCTAATATATGAACATGAAAATTTAGTTGTTCCTTGAATTATGACAAGAAAATTCCCTAGTGCAGACCGCACATTTCTTCCAGACCATCCATGTGGTTTTGACCCTACTATACAATTTTTAACCTTCTCAAAACATGGCTCTCTAGCTTTATGGGATTGTCGCTTTGCCTAGACATGTTTATCATTATTGAACCCTAATTGTGACTTATGTTGTAAATCTCTTTAAATATCCCGAGTGATGTCTTAAACCTTATCCATATGTGAGACACCCTGAAAAAAATACTAATTGGGTTGTGGTGAAATATTTGCACCACCGACATTCTCACTATTCAAAGATGCCTAAAAAATACATCGTTCTCCACCTAACATGTGATTTATGAATGAATACAACTATATTTGGAAATTGAAGAATCTTTGATGATGCCTAAGATTAGTTTGGCTCTTACTAATTCTTGAAACAGGGGATGTTTGAGTGCTTCCAAATGAGAGAGATTGATTTTTTAACCTATTAAGATACTTCTAACCTATTGTGGTTGTTACCCTAATGAGTGTTCCTTATATTTAGTGATATTTAGGAGCTTGTGGTACCTTTTGTAAGTGTTAGAAGTAAGTGTATCAATAGCTTCCCATATGATTTTCGAGGTTAGCAAATGAGGTAGTTTTAACTTGTTTATATATGGTTCTAAAGGTAATTTTTCATGGAAATCCCAACCCATAGGAAGTAAATGACCCAACAAAGAATATATAATTGAAAGTAAATATGAATGATATGTTGGTTCAAAACTATACAAGTTAGTTATAACCTAATATCATAAGTTAGTCAAATTGTATGATTTTACACAATGATGAAAAACATGATAATTGACGGCTACACCTAGTTAGGTTTACTTTGGGTATGGATTTTATGCATGTAATTCTCAAAAGTGTGTGTGAATAACAAGTTATACAAGATACCTTGGGAGGTATTTAGTGGAGATAGAAAGGGTGAGTTTATCTTAGCAAGAGTGAATTATCAAGACTAGTAGCATCAAAGAATAAATTTGTAAATTTGAGTGTCTACATTTGGGCCCCTTCAATTATGAAATGAAAATTACATGCTTAAATAAAAAGATACTTGAGTTTGTAGATAGACTTTGTTTTCTCTCTATGTTTTTTTCAGCATGCTACTATTTTTTTAGTGTTGGCATGCTCCATGATGGAAAATGCAACACAACATATATTCAATGTCCACAAAGAAGGAATTGAACTTTAACTCCAATTTAAAATGTAAAATGTATAATTTACATTTGCATAAAATGAAAGAGATGCAAAACATTTGAGGAATACACATGTTTGTTTTATGGAGGGAGAAGTAATCGTTCTTTACTTGCATTTATAGATTTGAATCGTTGAACTTAATGTAGGATTGAGGATGATCAGTCCCTAGTTATGCTAAGAATAAACTAGAGTAACCCAACATGAGATGGAGGAGGGATAGAAGAAGAGTGAGATACCAAATCTCCCTATGACGGAAGAATATTGTGTACAAATTCATTCAAAACTCATATATCTTCCTGTTTGAATGTAAGAGGAAAGGAAGGACTACCTATGAAGAACTTTGTTGCTTCGATACTTTCCATATCCCCACGGATGACACCGTTGAAAATGGATCTAGGCCCAATTTTGTAAATAATGAAGCATAGTATAAAAGATAACAAGTTCCCCCATGCCCTTCCCATGTTTGTCACAATTGACTATATACTTGAATAGAAATTGTAATATACATAAATGTAAATGGAGAGAGGATACCTATGCCCCAAAATCTCTAAAATTGTAGCAAAAAAGAGTGTTGTGGTGAATAAGGAATGATGTATGATTTAACACAAATATAGATTTATTTTATTAAACCCCAACTATAGAGTAGCTGATTGTAAACAATGATATACAAGTGCTAAGTACAATATGACACAAGCAAATAACAAGTATGAAACCCTAAGCAAGAGATGTAAAAGAAATGACTTACCTGATTAACGCTTGATCTAGGAGTGCTCTGGATTGGGAAAATTGTTGAACATGAAGTGAAAAGTGTCGTCAATGCTCAAGATAAATTATGGACTGTAGGAACGATGCTAGACATGGGTGCCTAGGGTGTTGGAGACTACTATCGGGCACCCGTGACTATGTAAATAGTCATAATATAAATTTATTATGTCACATAAGTGTCATAAATATTCCATGTTGATCGCATGTGTGTCACTCTTTGATCGCGAGGATATTTGTAACTTTTAAAACATATATCACCTGTAAAATCCCACAAACCACATCAAATCCAAAAATAAAGATGTAGAATGGGGAGTCGAATGACCCCGTGGTCACCTTAAGAGTGAACTTACAACCAAGTGTTGCACTACATCTTAGACTCCATGTAGTTCTAGTGAGTGTGTGTAAGAATCATGCCCTAGGATGCCCTTGTGCAAGTGCACTTGATAGCGGGTTATAGCTAGATGTAACAATGTAGTAAAATGTGTGGATGGAATAAATAACTTCCCCTTCCTATGTTGTGTATGAAAAAATGCAGTCCCTTGTCCCTTGAATGGATGCTAGATGGATGCCTTAAAGTGCTTTAGGTGCCTTTGGATGCAATATTAGGTGATGATAGTATATGCTTAGTGCTTGGTCCTTGATTTTGAACACATAACTATGTATTTATATGATTCCCTTGTTTGAACTTCGAATCGACAACTAGAAGGCCGAACCATAAGTAGAAAATATGCCCAAATGATAAAAGAGACCCAAAAGAAGCAAGTAAGGTGGAAAAGGGTCAAGGGTGCCCATAAGGGACAGAGGTGCTTGGGCACTCCTGTCCTAGTTGGGCGTTGATGTTTGGAGCCATAAAAGATAAATAAGTAAAATACCGACTAGGTTGTGGGGTATGTAAGACCAAATAGAAAACAAGAAACAAAGACAAGAGGCCAAAGACAATCGTCAATTACTAGTTTTCTTGCTTAGGAATCATATAAATGCTAATATGTGTTTAGGACCTAGAAATTTACCCAAGTGCATGATTTAGTGTCTACAGTTTCCCCCACTTCATGTTCTTGAGTGAATACTCGATAAAACAAAGTAGATAAGAGATGTGTACCTGATAACCATGTAGAGTGTACGGTGAAGAACGTCTTGAGTGGACAAGTGAAGGGTAGAATGAGTGTAAATTCCTAGTTTTTTCTTCTTCCTTTTGTGGCGGTTTGTGTTGCTCTCTTTGTCTGTGTTGTGTATTGGTCATGATTCACTTGTTGGACTTTATTACCCAATGGATAGGCATCTTACCTTCTTATCTCATGTTTACTTTTGGTGTTCTTTGGACACCCACATGGGGAGTCCATCCCCAAGCTAGAGTCGTTTTTGGTGCCCATAATTGTCATGCCCTATTTATGCATCATGTCACTAGTTTTCTTCCCATTTTCAAATTGTTTCCTATTCATTTCCCTTGTTTTTGAGCTCTATACAATCCTTTACACCCATTTTTGGATTATCGGTCTACCTATTTAACCCTTGTCTAAAGAATTATTACTTTAGAATAGTGGTCGACATCTTCATGTGTTCCTGAACATTTGACCATCTTTGCAGTCCGATATGTTCTGTTCTCAAAATGTAGTTTCCTCCTTGATGGCCGTGAAAGGGAAATATTACAAAGGCTCTAGAGGCCGTAAGAAAGTTGCAAAGATGCATTTTTATATTTTAATTGTTTATGCGGAATACAACTTAAGTTCCAACCCCATGGTTTGAAGCGAAAAATATAAGGAGAGGGGTAGTAAGGCTAGGCTATTTTGTGCATCCGTGTGTATGTGCAAAGTGTTAATTTGATTTTAAAGCCTGAAAAGGTGTGTTTGATCAACTTGGCACTTGGAAGTTCTTCAGACCCAAAGTTTACTTTGCATTTTTCCTTGCCTTGTTTTTTTATGTGTTTAATGAAAATTTTATTACGATCCCAGACTCCCGAGTCTCATTGTTGGATGAGTATTTGGTGTCTTTTTATGTTCGATGTATAATGCAGTTATAAGGATGATTTATTTTTGTGACAAGGCCCAAAATTAATTGAGTAGTTGGTGGTGATTTCTTCTTATGGGATAATTCAAGGTGGTTAAGTGGTGCACGCATGAATCGACATTGTTCGAAGAAGTGGATTGCACAGCTCATTTTATGGTAAAATGTATGGAATTTAAGGTGACTTATTATATTTCAAAAACAAAAAGCAATGTTGAATCAAGAGAAGATGATATTTCATAAATAGAAAGCAAAGTGAATAGATTAAAACAGTGTTTTCTACAAAAAAATGGGGTTTTATTAAAGGGGGCTGCCTTTGATAAGATATATAAAAATAAAAAAGTTTACGTGCTTGAAAATGGGTTAGTTATTAACATCCATGACTTCTCTTAGGAGTAGTGGAAGGAGCGCTAGAATCTGGTCCTTGTGGTGCATGAATTCCTCATGAGCTACTTGTGTTAAACACAAATTGAATGTCATTGGCTAATCCTAGTGACATGCCTTTCGCCATCATCCCTTGTATTCCGATCCATTGCTCGTTGAGAATATAGATGAGCTCCATCTTCCTCATGAGTGATTTCACCCACTCGTGGAAGTGGAGATGCCCTTCGTAAGCTTTGGAGCCCCTGGAATGTGGATGCTCGAGTTGAAAGGACATGTGTGACTTAGTTTATTGAATCATTATGGGTGGCCTTCTGTTTATTTGGGGGAGGAGCCCTAACCATCACGATAGTTTGAAATTCAACCATGGTGGTTTCCAATGTATAAATTCTCTCCTCTATTTCATTCATTCATTGAATTAGGGGTGGTTTTCCTATGGTGTGGATGTTGTGGTCAAGTCGGAAGCTTTGTATCTGTAGACATAAAATCACGCACATACTACTATTTACTATACCACTAAGTATGTTGTTTTATGTATGGATCTTGGGTAAGAAAAGTATTCATTTGTGACACACTTCCTAGTCCATCCATTTGCTTTGATTGTTTCTATTGTTTTTATCTCTCACATTTGTCACTCACACACCCGCCTTAAGGTCAGTCACGGGATCTCTGTCTATTAGTATTCTCACAGGTTGTCGTCAATTGTCTCGGACACTAGCGCCCGGGACTTGACACTAGTGCGCATGCACTCCTGTCCAACCTGGGGCTCATGTACCCTTTTTTTTGTTCACATTTTTACATTTGTGGTCAGCCTTTTCAGTTTTCTTATTCCTATCTAGAGGTCCTAGTCGGCATGTCATGTCGTCGTGTTGAAATTAAAGAAAGAGATACCTATTTAAACACAACATACATACCATTATAATTGGGAAATTTCTATCAAGGGCTATCTATTTGTATGTCAAAGGGACTACATCTTGGGCTTATTACTCTACATACACACTGCATAGGAAGGGGAAGTTCATTTTTCCATCCACACATTTTGCATTCTATCTAGCTACAACCCGCTATCTTGGTGTCATTGACGCGAGGGAAACCTAGGAGTACTATTGCACACACAAGCACATAGAACTACATTGGGTTTGAGATGTAGTGCAACGCTCAATCATAAGTTCACTTTGTTGATAGTCGAGGACATTCTGACCCCTCATTTTACATCTTTATTTTTAGGATTTGATGTAGTTTGGGGTTTTGCAGGAGAATATTTGTATTACAAATTTACAAGTACTTCGGTGATCCAAGTGTGATATACAAGTGATCATTGGCGAAAAAGTGTGAAACCCTAGGGACAAAGTGAAGAAATCAGTTCCAATATTTTTGCAAACTTATGTGCCCCACAGAGGTCTCAGTGCCCTGTGCCCTCACCCCCGCCTATGTGCCTATGTTTAGGATAGTTTGATTCTAGGATTCGTATAGAATAATTCCAGCATTTTTCCCAACTTTTTAATCAGGTTCGTCAAGTTTCGGATATAATTCGGGATAAGTAAAAATTAGATAAGTATCTTACCTTTCACATTTACTTAGATAGTTACATCAATAAAAGCATGAAATCATTTGTATCTTACTACTTTCTGAATTTAGATTTAATAGATTAGTTAATTTCATATTTTATTAAATCATTTTAGTGAACCCAACTCTTAGAACTCCTTGCCCTAGGATCCACTAAACCCTAATAGCGAAAGTTAGATCTTCCTCTCCTAGGAAAGCTATGCATCATGAGAGTATTAACCCTATTTATGATTAGGCTATTGAGGTTGAATTTAGTGCACTCTATTGTACCCTTTGCGTTGATGATAGTATTCAAAAATACTTTCGCCAATGAATGCAAAATTCCTTCTAGTTTCACCCATTATTCTTAACATTGTTTCTAAAGATTAAAATATTTCTAGATGTACTCCTTGCTATCCTATAGGCACTAGGACTACTCCTCCTTCTATTTCTATTGAAACTTTTAATGATGCTATTATTGATTGTATGCTTGGTCTTGATTGCGATATTGTAGATAAAAATTGTGATGAAAATGTACATGTGCATGATGTTATTTCTTGTACTAGATGTTTCTCCTATTTCTCGAACATGCTTCTAATGATTGTAGAGATACATCTCATGATAGTTATTCTCCTACTTCACTATATGTTGATGATACACTTGATGAAATACTTTCATGTGAAAATTTGTCTAATATTGATGATATTTCTGAGCATGAGCATGTTAGTAATGATTCTACGTCTCTTCATACTGTTAAATGTGAATTCTCTACTCCGCTTTCATCTACTTCTGAGGTTGTATCTAATAACATGCATGATGATTCTTCTCATTCTATGACTTCGTCTCATGTCATTTATTCCGAGGCTATTCCTAATGTTTCTATTGATATTACATTCTTCCCCGCCTCTTTCTTCTTCTTATTCTCTAGAAGATATTCACAAGATTTCTTCTAGTCCTCCTTGTATACCACCTATTATTTCTTTCGCGCCTATATCTAGTATGCCTATAACATCAACATTCTCCACTTCTTCTTCTGACATTCCCATGATCACTCATAATGGAAAATTGCAACCTCTCAATGTGCCTCTCACATCTCCCATGATTCCTTCACATGACATTTTATCACTCATGCATGTTGTTGGACAATTACAATCTCGGTCCAATCTCTCACTCTTGAAAGCAAAGCCTACTATGCGTCTATTGATAATAATTCTCTTCATGGCAATCCCATTCCAAATAAAATTTACAATTCAACATTTCCTAAGTATTTCATCATGCCTACATTTTCATGCTTTGATGGTACTGGACAATCCATATCTACATCTCAAGCATTATCATTTATCTATGGCTTCTTACTTGAATGATCGATTATTTCTAAAAGCCTTCCATCATAGTCTTGTCAATGAAGCTCTTCAATGGTACACTCATTTACCTTTTGGGTCTATTAGTACATTTTGTGAAATGGAAGATGCTTTTCTTAGACACTTTATACTAAACAATGGTCCTAGTGTCACATATGACCACTTGCCTAGCTTGTAATAGGGTAAAAATCTATTCAAGACTACATCTTACACTTCAATACTTGCATGCATCAACTAGTATTTCAGCCTATTGATCTAGAAAATCAATTCATATTTTGTTGTGGCTTGATTCCTGCTCTAAAACAACAATTGCAATATGATACATGTGAATCATTTACACTCTTATGTTATAAGGTTATTGATCTAGAACAAGATTTAATTGCTACACATGTTATAGATCCTCCTTAAAATGATTCATTATCTTCTAGTTCTTCTCCACTTCATTCTATCAAGCGTCCACCAAGGTCTCCATCTCCTCCATCTCATAAGCGGGTTCATTTTAAGAGGCCTCTAGGAAATTAGAGGTGGATTATCCTCAGCGAATATACCTAGAACCACTTTCTCGGGAATATACCTAGAAGAATCTAAAGTTTTTTTGTTGCACGAGAATAATATTTTCTTTCACATGACAACACAAATTTGTTGTCGTGCGATAAGTAAGATTTATTGTCGCATGACACCAAAACTTTGATGTCATGCGATCACAAATCTTATTGTTTTGCAACAAAAATTGTTTCACAGGATGAAGAAAAACTTATTGTCATGTGACAACAAGTTTTACTATTGTGTGACAACAAGATTTGTTGTCATGCGATAACAAAACTTTGTTGTCATGTGACAATAGGTTTTGATGATGTGTGTCTTTAGAGATTTGTTATCACGCGTCTCAATTTCCCCTTGTCACGTCGTCCCAATACCCAAACCCTAATCCTACCCTATAAATACCCCCTCTTGCCCTCATTTTTCACACTTCACACAAAAATTTTCTTCGTTCTCCCAAAGTGCGATAGCAAAAAAATTAAACAAAAAAAATCTAGGTCTCATTCTCCCAGTGCCTATAGATTTCCTTTACAAAACAAACAAAGTCCAAGTCTCGATTCATTCAATTGTTTAAGCCTATAGGTCTCGATTCTCACTTGGTCTTCTTAACTTCGTCATGGTAGCTACAACTATCTAGGCCACCTCCCTACCCAAGATTCAATACAAGAACTTAATGTTCCCACATATTAATGTAGTCTTGCAAATGAATGAAACTTATAAGGAATGGGTACAAGATTGTGGATTCACAGATTGGTTAATATGTCACGGTTTTGAGACAAATACTAACATTCTAAACTACCTCCTCTCGCCATTCAATCCAATAGACAGACAATTCACTGTGAATTTTCCAGATGGATGTACATTTAGATTTAGTGTTAATCCTACAGATATTCATCGATTGACATGCCTTCCTTTTAAATATTACAAATTGTTACAACCAAAGCCACTTTGACAAAAGATGATAAGATTTTCTTGAATCCTATTACAATTTCCATGTTGATGGTACGTGTTTTAATTTTTCTAAATTTTAGTTTTATTTAACATTTTAATTTTGATATAAATTATGCTTAATTCTTATTTAATGACTTTTTTCAAAGCAAATCTCAACAAATCAAGATGAGGAGTCGATGTGCAAGGAGTTACACACAGTTTTCTTGTTGCATGATATATTTTTTTCAAGCGAGAATTGTTTTGCAGGGTAGGCAAACAGATATTCCCCATTGGGCTATTGCCTACATTCTCGCAACGATCCGAAAGAAAAAAATTGATTGGTGCACATACTTATCAAATAAGATAAAAATGATATTTCCAATATTGGAGTTATTGAAAAACCAATTGTTTGTTCCACAATTTCGAGGAATATTATAATTTAAAAGGTGAACCCACTCCTACTTGCATGAATGACCAGATGAAGCAATTTTCAATTTCAATTGAAGAACAACAGGTTAATAAATTATATTTTGATGTTAGTAAGATTATTCACTTCTGTTATAAATTACATTTGGATGTTACTAACATTATTCACTTCTGTTTGCCTCTTTACCTTATGCAAAAAAATAAATTTGGAGGCCATTCCACGAAAAAAGAAGCATCAAGAGGAAGAGGCCAACAACATGCCAAGGCATCGGGAGATTCCTAGTCCGACATGGATGCTCACTCATCACCTAACCCTCAAGTGTTTCAATTAGTAAAACGACCGAGATGTAATACCCCTAACATTCAATATTGGTTTTTTTACATTTTACCATTTACCATTTTGATTTAACATGCTACAGGGACTTTGGACTATCCTCCACATTTACCACTACAATCATCACCCACTCAATCAATTTAGTTGCATGTATCTATTCAATCGCAGCAAGTGCAACATCCTACTCCACCACTCCAATCACCCACAGGTCCAACACAATCATTTCAAACTCGGATATGGGCAATACAGTTACCTTTATGCAAGGTATAAAATTGTTGTTTTTTTGTAAATTTTAACAATTTTTAATATAAGTTAGTAATGATTTTGTTGTTGACTTGACAATGTGTTCTAGTTCATTGCCATATATTCAAAAATGTCACCTCCTCCACCAATACCACCATTCCGATTCAAATTTCCAACAAGAGGAAGAAAGACCACTTTGGTAAATGCATGACACTTTCGCCCCCAATGAGACACTAAACATTCCTTCTAAATTTCCCAATATCTCTTTCGGTGGCATGCCCAATACAACAAGAAAATCAGTTTTAAATCAAATTAATTTGGATGAATATTATTTGGGCATTGATAGAATGACCCAACAAGTTTTTTTGATACACGTGATATGATTTAGGGCCCGTAGGTATGTTTTTGTTTCGATGTATTTATTTTAACATTGATACATATCAATTTCTTGTCAATTTTTTAATTTTTAAATCGCTTCCAATTTTAATATTTAAATTTATTTTATCACAAATAGGATCAGGGAACATAGCAGAAATAAGAGGCAACACAGATACCTCAAGCCTCAAGCCCCCATCCTCTCCATCATCCTCTTTGGATAGTGACTAGTTGACTAGATTTTCTTTGGATAGCTTGATTGCTAATGACTGTGAAGCCCATGTCCAAGAATTTGTTATGCCTAGTCTAAGTCAGCTCAAATAGTGGGAGCTAAGGGATAAAGTGTTAATTAAGGAGATAAAGAATCATTTTGATAACCATAGCCAAAGGTATAGTTTATATGTTGCAGTCCAAAATCATCCAACTAAGATAGATGTCTTACTGAACCAAGCACAAGGCGGGACTATAACATATAGTAATAGTTATCAAGACAATGTTTTAGATAAAGTTTTGAATAAATTAGAAAATATTAATGTTGAAGCCCAAACATATTACAACAAATGGTCAAAGGACAAAGATGGTGGAAATTATAAATGCTTTGAAAGAGATAAAGTTGTTGTAAGTATTATGAATTACAAGTTACAACATTCAATTTTAAATCATATTTTTTATTACTTTCAATTTTTAATAATATGTTTTAATTGAGCTCATTTTTGTTGCAGTTGAAATATGAAAATTTAAAAAGTCAAGAAAAGGTGCTCCAAGTTCACTTGGAAATAGCTAAGAAAAGTTTATCCATGGCAATGCAACTTAAGCAAACTATTGTTTTGGTTAACAAGAAAAACAATACTCTAAAGTGGATTATTAAAGAGAATGGCATGGATGCGGATATTTTTTCGAGACAAAGGCAATTACAGAGATCCTTCTTTGTTATCCCATGGAGATGCTTCAAAGGAAGATGAAGCAATTGTTAAGAACTTAAATATTTTTGTGGAGGATCTTATAAATTCTAGAATTCTTGAAGCAGGGAATAGAGCAATGATTGGGAAAAGTGACACAGAAGTTACAAAAGAAACATAAAAGGAAAGTGGGTGTGGGGAAGTTGTTAATGTTTGAGCATATAGTACAAGTGTAATTGTATTTGTTGAAAAGTGTTTACAAAACTTAAAACTTGAAAAATGTTGAAGTTTGAAACTTGAAAGTTGAATATTTGTTTAAATTGAAGAATGTTTAAAGTTGAATATATGTTGCAATGGTTTTCATAGAATCTCATTTTTTTACATGTATTATCTTGAAATCTAAAATTCATATATATATATATAGAAATTCTAGATTGTAAATTGTAATGTATTTATTTTAATGTTGAAAGTTTAATTATTTACAATGCAATGTTTTTCATGGAATATCATTTTTTACATGTAATTTAATTGACTACCACATTTCACATGACCTAAGTACCTTCAATATTTCATGTTTCCATAAATACACAGCTATTGATATAAAATCTTAATGAAGCAAACTGATGTAATGATTCTCTTCCAACTAATACAACAAAATCTTCTTCTCTCTACTTGTAAAATTTGAACTTTGTAACAGGTTTCTTCACATTACCTTTGTAACCCTTCTTAAAATCCTTAGGAAGAATCACATAACAATTTTTCCTTAGGAAGAATCACCCTACTTGCACGTTGCAATGGTTTTCATGGAATCTCATTTTTACACGTATTATCTTGCAATCTGGAATTTATATTTTGTTATATATAGAAATTCTAGATTGTGAATTGTAATATATTTAATGTTGAAAGTTTAATTATTTACAATGCAAAATATGTAAGATGGATACCCTAAACTGTGTTTAAGTATGTAAAATGCAAAATATGTAAGATGAATAACTCAAACTGTGTTTGATTCATTACACTTTATTTATTAGTCTTACATCTAATTACGATATTTAAAAAATAGTATTCCAAAAATGCATGTCACAAACACTACATCAAAGCAGTTTGAAAATACCAAAATAAATAAAATAGGATTATTATAACTCCAAGTATGAGAGGGTTTAAGGTACCTCTAGATGGGATGACGATGTATACGGGCGCAAAATGAGAAATCCTCCTTCGCAGCAAGCTAGATGACCTGCAAATCAAGAGAACTCAACACGAAAAATGGATTAGTAGATAGATGGGTGGGTTGTCCTTGACAATGTCAGTCCCGAGAAGTGAGAGCTTCCTAGGATGGATGTCAACCCATGTTTTTGATAAAGAAAAGATAAAATATTGATAGATTGGATGTAGCAAGATCTGAGATAAGATAGAAACTGAAATGCAATGAAGATAAAGTAAAATGCATATATGATCTAAGAAAATTAAATCAAACTTGTGCATGTCGATGGTGACAAAAGTGTCAAGAATGCAATGCCTAGTTGATGTGATTGGAGTAGATCAACTGGAGCAAATGGCGGCGGTAAAATGCAGATCTGAAGGCCTTGCAAAATAGTGTTCCAAAAATGCATGTCACAAACACAACATCAAAGTAGTTTGAAAATACCAAAATACCAATTAAATAAAACATGATTATTATAAATAATTGTATTTGAATAAATGTAAGTTGATACACTGTAACATCTTAAATGATAACTAGAGCTAAAACAATCCATTTTCAATAGCCTCCTCATAGTCGATATTTGCATCTACAGAGTTAGAGGACACACCAAATCTAGTCTCATTACGATTGTCTTACGTCTAATTATAAACAATTGTATTTGAATCTATTACTATGAAATTAAATACATAACAAAATTTAAAATGTCAGGTGACAAACAATAAATGTAAGGTGATACCTATAAGATTTGAAATCATATTTAGAGCTGAAACAATCCATTTTCAATAGCTTCTTCATAGTCAATATTTGCATCTGTAGAGTTAGAGGACGCACCAAATCTAGTCTCATCATTGAGAACATTTGTATTTGTAGTTGTATTATTAACACCTCTTCTTTCAACAAGGGAATTCCAATGTGCAATTGCTCTGTCAAAAGGAAATGTGTCCAGGAGTAGTGCGAAACATACAACCTCATACAACTTTCTAGATTTTTATCCAACTTGTTTCTTATTTTTGATTTTACAAAAGAAAAATCATTGAAAACCATTTCGTCCTCCACAGATCCCAAAATCATTGTTTGGCACAACTTGTATAATAAAAAATATTCACCAATGTATTCTGTAACACACTACTTTGGTAGATTTTTTGCCAAATCCTTGTAATTACACCACTCTCTTGAGGTTCATTTAAAAAACGATATTGGCTAACCATTTTCATTGCAAAATCAGTTGATTGAGACTTTATTAAGTCAATATTCAATATACCTTTGATTTCGATACCATTGACCTTTGATGTCTTTGTGAAATGATCCATTATTATACCCATGGATTTATGAAATAGCTTACTTACAAAATCTGCACGACCACCTATAGTATTCCAAAAATTTGGATTCATCACTCCCATAGCTTCAAGAATTTTATCTTTACTAAAACTCTCTCGATTTTGGATGCTAAGGATTGTGCAATTTTTTAAGTTTTATTCATGTATCAATTGTAATAGAATCAAATAGAACATGAGTCACATGAACTTCTTCTCTTTCCGATCCTGGAATATCTTGACGTTTTTGCAAACTGTGTAGTGGTATCTCCCTCCCATTAACATTGATACAGAGGTGATCATGGATATTAAATCTCAAATAATTATTAGGATTCTTAACATCCAATAAAACTTTCTAGTTATTGAAAATAGGTGTATCAAAACTTTGTTCTGACAAGTACAAGACATCAAGAGATTGACATACCGCTTTCTCAGCCATATAAAATCAACAATATAGATGGATCTCTCTTGTGCATGCTTCATCAATGTATTGATCTCCTTCAACATTGGTAGAATGTCAACCAATGTAAGCAATGTTTCCGATCCGTTAAACGAAACAACAAATCCTTAGCCTTGTCAACTTCATGACAATATTTGTGCATGAAACCAACCAATGATGGATACTCCTCACAAATTTTGCATGCAGGCTCATACAAAGAAATCCACCTTGTATCAACATCTTTTATAAGCTTTTTACCATATGTAATTCCAATTACAAATTTTTGAAACTCAAGAAATCTCTTTGGACTACTTGACATATAGGAATGCAGTTCTGATAAGGTCTTCTACTTTTGCAACATTTTCAAAGTTGCTAACTATTTTATATGCTAGATTCATTTTGTGAGCCATACAATGAATTGCAAGCATATAAGGGGCTACTGTTGTTTGCAATTGAACACAAAACCTAGTTTGATGACCCTGCATAATTGATGCACCATCTAGCACCAACACATACCAACTTCGTAGCAATTTCATATTTAGTCATGCCAAAGCAATATCTTTCAAATTGGAAACAACTATTTTATATAGGTTTTTGACATTGCAATTTTCAACCATTTTTTGTACACCCAACAGATGTGGTTGCCTTATATGATTTTCAAAAGTATAAACATGGATACATACCCATGAGGTGTTGTCAACTGTTGTTACTTCATCAATTGATAGAGAGATAAACTTTTCTTTTTTTCACTCTCTTTCAAATCTTCCTTTTCAATCATTGCAAGGCATTTAGCCATTTCCCATGCACTATTGTTTAACCAATGAGATTGAGGAACGTTGTGCATTCCATTATATTGAAACAAAATTTTGAAATCAATGAAATCTGAAATAGGTCTTCCCTTCTTAAGGATGTGGAATATGGTAGAGAATTGTATGCTTTTAGCATGCAAATTTGATTGAATCACCTTACCAATTTGTGATGTGATTGTTCCACCCTTTTCCATGAGATGTCTGTGTCTTTTCTACTTAGATTCATACTCTACTACATATTTAACATGCATACATTATTTTTCACTTTTCCATCTGTGTGTTTTTATTTTCTGGCCATCCTCACGTTGTACAGTTACATATTGTTTTCCACAATGTTTTTCAATTGTGTCCAACTTCAATTGCATTTTTGCTACTTTCCTAGTTTCCAGATACATATTGTACATGTACATTCAATAGGAAATCTTCAAAATTAGTTGGCTCTATAGGTTCAATAAAAGGAAATTTGGTAGCCCACTTGAACTTATATGTCCTACCAAGTGTCCACATATTCTTGTTTGCTTTCAAAGTTTTACTTTTATGACCAAATTTTTTAGGAATATCACGATCATCTTGGTTTCCTCTTTCATGAACCAGAATTTTCATTTGATTTTGGTGTTACAATTTGCTGAGTATTTGAGATATCTTGATCCTCTCCTAGTTGCACCTCAACAGAATATCTTCAAGCTCTGCATCTCAATAGGAATATCTTCAAGCTCTAGCATGTTGTCATCATAGGTATCATTTGGTTGATATTGTGTTGAAGCCATGTCCACTTCAATAATACCTTCCACATAGTTTGTACTCTGATTGATTCCAGTGGTAGTTGTATGGGTTCGGTGGTAGCTGTATCGGTAGTAGTAGAGTTTCCAAAATACTTGAACAATGTTGACTTTTGAGATATTTTGGTTACCTTTTGGGTCTTCCAAGCACTAGCAGTTTCCATTGAGTACTTTATTTGGGATACGGTCACCTATCTCGTAGTCTAAAGTTAAACCCTTTTTGTGCATCACTAGGCCTTGTCGTGCGTCACTTTGGACTCAAACCTTGGCGTGCCTTACTCTGAACTCGAACCAATGTCGTAAGGTCACTCGGGACTCTAAAACCTTGTCTTGTTTTATTAAACCTTTGTCACGTGTTAGCAATCTTTGTCACATGTTTACACGCCCTGTCGGGTGTTAGTTCAATTGTCGTGCATCATCTCTGGCACCCTTATCGCACATCAAAACCATGGGCCTTTTCGTGCGTCAAAAACCCTTGCTTTTCATACGCTTGTAAATCTTACTTGTCGTCAGCGTCAACAAGCCTTTCTTGTCACTCGTCTACAAATCCTTACTTGGTCGTGGTATCCGTAATTTGATTCACACTTATTGTCATGCATCTGATGGTACTTCACAAGTTCGCAGAGTTCACATAGTACTTGATTATTATTCGAACAAGACTTACTAATTACTAACATGCTACCTCTACCTCCGGTGGATTACCTATGTTTATGTAGCAGTAGTTTTCAATAGTAAGGCGGCCGACCCCCTAAAAAAATTATATTGGAAATTTGAGGCGAACGGTACACTGACCTACTCTGAAAATTTTGCCTTTTCAAATTTTCCAAATATGGAATATTCACCAAATTACGAATATTCGCCACTAAAATTTTCCTTTCTCATAAGCACCCTCCATCTCTTCCACCATGTTTCTCTCCACCTAATTCTTCACCATCTCCTACTTGAGATTCATTGCATTTCTCGCATTCTTCTAGGCCTTATGATGTGTTGCATGCTTTTCTCGATAAGCGCTTACTCCACTTGCCTTCTAATCATCATCATCCTCCACATCGCTTGCATCACCAGTGTGATCATCCTTATTACAATTATGATTGCATCAATAGACATCATGACAATGACTATTGTTCCCTTCATGACAAATTACAACAATTAGAAGATAAGAGTGTCACTTCCTTTAGCTCTCTCTCTCGTGAGCATTTTTTTCTTCAATTCTATGTAAGTGTGTTGCTACTTGGTTCACTTATCACATCTTCCTACTTCTAAGGTCATTACTCATACATAGCCTAAGGTCATCATTCATGCCGACCTCCACCTCATTCATCCACCGCTACACCATCTCATCCATCGCGCGGTGCTCCTACTTCACATTGACTTCCTAAGTCGTCATCACTGTGCTTCCCACCACTTTGCATCTCTCGTCATTGGAACCATATCATCGGACATTCGGTTTGGCTCATATATTCATGCTACTTCCACTTCACATGCTTCCACCGCTTTATGCTCGCTTAATCTTTAGTAGGTGGTTTTGTTCACCTCACCACCCGATGACATAGTCATGTTCCCATGGTTCTTACATGACTGCTCGTGATTTGTCACAATAAGAACCACGCTCCATCTTTATGCTATAAATTTCATTGACATATCTATCTAGTGTACACTATCATACCATTTCCCGATGATGCACTCTTGTTATATGGTTCATTCTTAATTGTTGAGGGGTCTTACATAAATGAACCTCATCTTATCATACATACATTGGGGGCATCACTCACCTTTCCTCCCCTTCTTATTCATCATACTTACACATGATTTCATACAACATTATACATATTTTTCATTCTACACTTAATGACATATCATTATACTATTTCCTATCATCTCATGATTCATTCATTTTATCTACGGTACTATATCACATACATCTATTACTATCCATCACATACTATATATATCATCTCGTCATTTCACATCATTATATACTTTAACTCATGCAATACAAAGAAAACATCCCAAACAAAAATCATCACATCACACATCAATAAACATCAACACAACAAAATAATGCCAATCATCCAACTATATATATATATATATATATATATATATATATACATTGCAAAAAATCATCGTTAAAAACATACAATCAATGGGGGAAATCCCTCATGCATCAATACATCAATACATGTCATTCATCCTCATCATTATCACTATATGCAACCGCGGGAGCTCTATAACTAGACGTTTCACCGTTCCATCTATGCCACTAGTCGCGACCCCTATATCTCTCCATTTTTCTATGCAATAAGGCCAACTTGACCAATTACTCTCGCAAAACGGCCCTATAACTCCATAAACTTCATGAATACATCATGGGTTAAGGCTCCTCCACCTGCAGCCTCCCTAGCCTGTTGTGTCTCCACCCACGCCTCGTCTCGCTCACTCAAAGAACACACGGTACATATAGTTGTTTCTATTGCCACTTTGGATCAAATAAATGAACATGCTCACCCACAATAGCATCCACTCGCTCTAGCATCCCTCCTCCAACAAGCACACTACTGGGTGAATTCCACGTTAATGTGTGGATCGACGTATCAACAATCAACGACCAATAAGCATCCCCTACACCCATCTAAAACATGACTTTAGTTACTACACACAAAATCCATGATTAAACAACTCGGTGACAAATCACAACTATCAACATATGATTACTCACGTCGGTTATCATTGTCACTATACCATCACCATTGGGGGTAGGTGCCGCCCTCTATTCCTCCAACTAGCGGTGCTCCCACCGCATCCACAACAACGGAAATGATAGCACCCATCAATGCATTGCCCACCATGCATTATATGCCTCAATACTTCCTACATAGTCAACATGTATTGGCTCTATCACCGCATATTCCTCATCTCGACCATGGGGTATTAGTTATGCTCTTATGGATCCTAGTCTAGCCCATGCTCTCCTCGGCACTCTAGTGGCTCGCACCCATACATATGGATCTGGAGACACATCTTGAGCAATACCAAACTGTCGTGATAAACGTTACTCGCCTGAAATAGCTCTGGTCACTCCAAGAAACCGATCCGCTAACCACATCGTACGTTATATGCATCATATCTCTACTCCATCCTCTGACCACCCACCATAGTCTTAGTATGGCCTACATATAATGGCCCTTGGCCCCATGTGATCAAGCATCAATATATAAGTAGTCTCGCATAATAGTCCACCTCGCTGCAAATATCTTAGGCCTAGCCCAATCGGCGTGCAACCCACTCGGTGGCCTCAGTATCATAATGTGATCATATGCCCATAGATGTAATAATGTGGTGGCTCCAATCCCACCACCATGGTCCTTATGCGTAAACCTATACAATTCCCTATACAAATGCACCAATAGGCATTGTTCCCATGTATATCTAGTCCCATCCTCCTCTATACGCTGACAAATATCATGCATCTTATACAAGATGCTTACACCACCACCATCCACTACCACTGATGAAGCAATCACAATCGTAATGAATTTTTGCAATCGCAGTAACACCCGATCTTAGTATGGAATATAGGCTGATATGGGTCTCAGTATGAACTCGTGTCCTTGTAAAATATCACCTTCCAACACTCATTTATCTTTGTGCATCCTCTGCATCCATCACTTAGACCCTATCACCCACAACAGTGAGCCGCAATATGCAATATACATCCTCCAAGGTCACATTCATCTCCCGGTAGGCAACCAAAACGTACAACTTTCCACACACCACCTCTCACACAAAGTAGTAATCATCGGCATATTTTTGTGTACCTCCCCCAATCCGTTTATGTGTCGCATGCCATCTCAATCTAGTACATCCCACTCTACATCCGATAGACCTAATCCCAACAATGTACTCAAGTGTTGACCTCCACAAAACTCCCTTGAGTGAATATCCCTTTGCACAACACAAAACACCAGCAGAAACACAACATTAACACCTCATATACACAAAAAACAACTACTAATAACATCACAAAGCATAAATTTCCACATTCGCCTTGTTCAAGGCTCGAAACAGACCTCTTAGGTCACCGAGTGCCCGGGAGCAGGACGTGGGCAGCCAGGAGCAGGTCACAAACACTGGATGTGGACGTTGGCATCCCGAGGGACGTTAGCGCCTCACCTGCTCTTGCACAAGTCAAAAATTCCTAGAACTTTTAAAATGCTAATTTCACAAAACTTCACAAAACAATCTCATTTCTACACATTTTTCAAAAATAATTTTACTTACTAACTTAGTTGTCGTGGTGCGACGCCACCACGAAATCTACCATCTCGAACCAACTCAATCTCGTTGCTCTAATTTGAGGCATATTCGCACACTCGAGATCAAAATACACTCAACCAAGGTTCAAATGAATTTACTATTCACCTTTTACTATTATTATTTATAGTAAAGTTTCAATTTCTCACATAGTTATAGTTACTATTTGTGCATATTCTTCCAACTAATACACATCACACATTTTCACTCATATATTAAGCTTCGTTACTCTATTTTCTCGTGCCATCTGGTTCAGAATTTCTCCTACCATTGTATGGTACACATTCCACAACATATATTTCAATTTAGCACATCTTCAACTCGATATACACACGATCTTGTGACATTTACTATATTGCATTTTTCTCACTCTTACATCATTTCACATCTACTTTCGACTCAACATTCATTCTTACTATCACTCCTCCTTTCGTAAAAAGGGGGCATACAATGGGATCACTCTATGATCCCCTCACATCTGCTACACGATCATTTCACGTATCTAATTCATGATTATCGAAAATTTTCTCACACATTATGCGACATTTTATACCACTTTCTAGTGATTCCCCTAATGACCTAATCTAGGGGCAATAAGCGAAAATCTCTCCATGAGTAATCTATTATACACATTCAATCTCAATACAATTTTATACTTGCTTGAATCAAATTAACCAATCAACACAATAAAGTGTATTCTACTATCTCTCCCAGGTGACCTAACTTGGGAGTTGTATCTCTTCATGTTTTTCCTAGATGACCTAACATGGGAGTTCCCTTCCATCGGTTCTAGATGACCTATCATGGAAGCCATACACATCACGGCGACACCTGTGGAGTGGGGGAAATGAGATGTCATTGCATTTCCTATACTACTCCTATATGGGTTATTCTCGTTGGATTGAAATGAATCAAAATGAGTAAAATTTGGTCTTTGTTCGTCTGCAGTGGCTAGGCCTTTTGAGGATGTAGTCATAGTTAGAGGATAAAACTAGACCTCTCTCCCTAACACTCTTCCTAAGGCGGCAGGGTACCCAAATCCTTCAAAAAATTTCACACACACACAATCGGGTTAGGAACTAATCACTCCCTACCCCATCAAATATCCATCGTGACAGTTCAAAAATTCCAAATCGCTCAAAATCAAATCTTCAAATCTCTCCAAATGCTCCTTACAATGGTTCGTCATCTCTTTCTATGCCACATAGATCAATGCGATGATTGATGGTGTGCCACGTTATATGTTCATATTCTGCGTGTACTTCTTGCAACATGGCTTCTCTGGACTTCTTTCGGTATGTTCCTTACATCCTTTACACTACTTGAATTTTATTCAATTAGCCTAGAGGGGGAATGTAGACACAAAATCACACACATACTACTATTTACTATACCGCCAAGTATGTTGTTTTATTTATGGATATTGAGTAAGAAAAGTATCCACTGGTGACACACGTCTTAGTCCATCTGCTTGTTTGATTGTCTCTATTATTTTTATGTCTCACATATTTCACGCATACACCTAGTTCTAGTCAGGTCACAAGGATCCATATTTGTCAGTATTCTCATATTTTTCATCAGTTGTCTCAGGACACTAGTGCCCAGGTGCTCCTGTCTAACCTAGGCGCTCATGTCCTCTTTTTTCTTGTTCACAATTTTTAACATTTGTGGTCAAATTTTTCAATTTTCATACTCCTATCCCAAGGTCCTAGTTGGCATGTCATGTCATTAGTGTCGAAATTCAAACAAGAGATCCCTATATAAACACAACATACATACCATTATAATGGCGGGAAATTTCTATCAAGGGTTATCTATCTACATATCAAAGGGAATGTATCTTGAGCTTATTACTCTGCCTACACACTGCATAGGAAGGGGAAGTTCATTTTTCTATTATATCTAGCTACAATTCGTTATCTTAGCATCATTGGCATGAGGTAAACCTAGGAACATTATTACACACACAAACACATAGAACTACGTTGGGTGTGAGATGTAGTGCAGTGCTCGGTCGTAAGTTCACTTTGTTGTGATTAAGATGGCAGTCGACCCCTCATTTTGCATCTTTTTAGGATTTGATGTAATTAGAGGGTTTTGTAAGAGACTATTTGCATTGCGCAGATTTGGGGACTTTGGTGATCGAAGTGCCACATACATGCGATCATCTATGAAAAAGTGTGAAACCCTAGGGATATTGAAGAAATCAGGTTCCAAGCTTTTCAGTAGACTCCAGTACCCCACAAAGGTCTCGGGTGCCCTAAGCGCCCTCACCCCTACCTAGGCACCTATATCCGAGCTAGTTTGTAGATTCTAGAATTCATATTGAATGGGCCCAAAGATTTTGTCCATCCTTTTTATCAGTTTTTCTAGTTTCGACATACTTCGTGATAAGCGAAAAATCATATAAGTATCTTACCTTTCACATTTGGTTACATAATTACATTTATAAAAGCATGAAATCATTTGTATCTTGTTGCTTTCTAAATTTAGATTTAATAAATCGAGCTTAATTTCATATTTTATTAAATCGGTTTCTAACATAGAAGGAGCATAGTATGCCCTATATATATGCATCTTCTCATCATAGATCCGGGGACAGTGATGGGACCATTGGTGTTTTAGGTGATTTGTATCGTGTGGTAATGGGGGAGAAGGAAATGGAAATGTAAGGTATGAAAAATACGGAAGGAGGCACATATCTCAACTAGTCGGTTCAAGAAGGAAACAATTAGAGCCTTCTCGGGAAGATACCTCTTGAGGATTGGCTCGAATATTTGGGACACTAAACGCCACTGATAAAGGCCTCATTCAAGTAGTTAATCTGAAATAACTCATCCATGTTTTTAAGTTTTAAACCTAAGGGATTTGAACCTAAAATTGGTGATGCCATGGTGGGGGATGATGCACAAGAATGAAATATGAAAAGGCTCTGTGAATTTGGGCTAATGGTTTGTGACCCGTTAGAGTAATAAGTCACGTTTGAATAGGCAGATTAGTGCGGATTGGCGTGCGCAAGATATTGTGTCTCCATTAATTCTCATATCCCTCCCGAATCAATTGGCACGAATTGGAGTAAATCAAAGCAAATCATTCATAAAAATTCATATCCCTAGGAGGTGATTAAATTTTCATATATTTGAATAAAGGTCTTATCAATTTAATGCCTTTATTTTCCCCATCACAATTTGGTCTCGGTGGAAAATCAAATCAGCAATGGGTATGACATGTAATTATTTTCACTTGGTCATGTTGGCACGATAGTGACAGGCAGGGATGAGACAAAATTGAAGGTTGTCAAGGAGGAATATTCCCTATTATTCCTCGGAGGTTCCAAAGGATGGTCCTAGTGGAATATTCAATTAAACCCTAATGTGGATAGCGTTGTATATAAGATAGGGTTTTGAGGTAGAGAGGAGATGGTTTTGTCTTGGTAAAGGAGAGAACTCCTCGGGGGTGCTCTGCGAGGATCGGATGTGTGCTTCGACTATGGGAATCCACACCTTTTTTGTAAGCATTGTTAGACTTTTTTTTGTGATTCATGCGAAGGTGGTTACATCTATATAGCCAGATCAAGCTTTGAGAGCATTTGTATGTGTATCCCTTATCTTTCCCTATCAATGGATTTGTTCAAACAATTTATTTCAATTATCGTGTCATAATTTCTTGTTAAATGATTTGGAAGTTGGGTGATGTGTGTTGTCCTTGTGAATCTCATGTGGATTATGTCTAAAAACTTATATGTTAATACGTTTGTAACGCCCCACCTCGGGACACCGGAACCGGACCAATAAATCATTAATAGTTTGGGTAACAAAAAAATTGAAAGCAATTACTAACGAAAGACAATTACAACTCCTAAAATTTATCATTTTAAACTAAGTTGATTTACCCAATTTCTTAATCACTAACCCCAAATAATTTAATTTATTTAATTTCTATTAAGTTACTTAGAGGACACCCTAAAAGAGTCACCTCTTTTAATTTAATTAGATTTTCCCCTTTATTTATTAATTTGCCATACTCCTTTATAATTTTCCTCCCATACCCATAAAGTGTCCATGACTTAAAATATGTAGGGTTGACTATGGGCCCTTGGATCAAATTTAATCTTGGCCCTTGATTTCAAAGTTGCGCTAAAGATTCCCTAATCATCTTTATCTTTTCTTTTCCATATCATTTTCTCTCATTTTGTTTTCTGGTTTCTTTTTGTGCAGGTTGAGGAATTGTGGAAGCTTTATTCTTGTTTTGAAAGGATTTGATCTTCATGATCTTAGTTTATACAATCTATCCAACAACCCATTATTGAAATGCAAACATTTTTAAACTATGTGTGGCCGCAGATTTGGGGAGAGGCGGCGATAGAGGGAGGGGAAAGCGTGGAGGATGAGGGTTTGGAGGTGGGTGCACGGGGAGTGGCTGTGTGGAGGAAGAGGGGTGGTGCTCGCGAGGGGGTGGAAAGGAAGACGGTGTGGGGCGGGGAGGGGGCCGGAGGACGACGGAGTGCGGGGACGGTCATGTGGGAGGGCACCGCAGGGAGTGGGGAGACAATGCGCATCGCATAGGGAGTGGGGAGGGGTTCGGCCCTCCCCAATCTTATTTTCTTTTTTTTGTTTATTTATTTATCTCTTTTTTATATAATTTTTTTTTATTTTTGTTTTTAATTTAATACGTATATAAATATAAATTGTTATAGATATATATATATATATATATATATATATATATATATATATTATAATTAATGTTTCATAATATATTTCAATATATAAATCATGATACATAGTTAAATAAAATATGACTACTATAAATTTTATTTTTATTTTTATTATTCTTTTACTTTTTTAATATATTTGTACTATTTAAAGTATTAAACCATTTACCTCAAGTTGTGAATAATAAAAACACAGTCTAAAACTATAGGAAATTTTATGAATAATAAAATCTAGTTTGAATTAAATATGCAACTATATGAGTAGTAAAATCTGGTTTGAATTAAGTTTACAACTTAGCAAAGGAGAGGGAATGTTCATATGTGATCTAACTAATGTATCCATCTTATTTTGGCATTAAGGAAAGAGAGAAAACTAGTTGTATTCTATTCACTAATATTTCAAAAAAACTAAGAATACATGCATGTCAAGAATGGTATTTTATTTTACATGAAAGCATGTAACAATAGCTTACAAAAAGGAAACATATATCGAATAACAATATTTCCGTTAAATCAACTTTCCTTCAAAAATAGAGTTTTTTTCAATCATTACAAACTCAAGTAAATAATTCCCTTATAAGGTTTTTTTCCAATGGCTTAAGCACAAATAAACCAACATGTGTACAATCTATGTGAAATACTCAATAAACCTTATTACAAGTTTCTTACAAGATTGATGAAGGGTTGCACAAACAAATGTGACTCAAATTTACAAGTACTCCAAGATACAAAAGAAGATTTTACAAGATAATGAAAGCTCTCTCATAGACATATCATTGAAGTTGCAAATGAGAGTGACTTTTACATGACTTGAAGACAAAAAGGAGAAGCCAATAAAACAAGAACTCCAACCAACTTCCAACTTGAGATCCAACTTCAAATGCCTTCAAAAGAATCCATCACAAGGAGAAGAAGCTTGTTTAACCACCCAACCTTTAGGCATCATCACATGCCTTTCCAAGGTTGGAAGACATGCTAGCCTCCCCCAAGCCCATGGGAAAGAGGACTACTATCCACAACTTTGCACAAGAGGAAGGGAGAACAACCAACATTACATCCACATAAAGACAAGACAAATATTAAAGCAAAACACCAATTTTGCAAAGATAACAAAAGAAAAGGAGAAACCATGTTCTACCTCTAAGATGGGGAAGAGAAGAAAGGAGTTCTCCAAATGCCAAAAGTGGTAACCAACATTGGTTACACAAAACCAAGATCTCCACACCCTCCTTATTCCTCCAAAGTCATTCAAACCCTCCTTATTTCTCCATCCTTTCACCAAATCCTTCTTGGAAGGATTTTCAAACCCCAAAGGGGTTTCCTCACCAAGAATGGGGAAGGAGGTTCAAGCCATATGAACCACCTTCCCCACCTCAAACCATTTGAGGGGAGTAACTAAAATCCTACAAGGCTTGCCCATCAAGCCATGAGGATTGAGAGGAAAAATCCCTCTCTCTTCCCCCACAAACTCCAAAACTCCATCATGCCATATGATGGATGGAGCAAAATAAAGTAAAACAACAATTAAAATCAACATGCAACAACACACATTTTAAATAACCAAGACTAATATCTAACATGATATAAAACACACAAATGAGCTCAAGGAGCCTACCTCCAAAAGCTCTCCAACTTCTAACTTTTCCACTTCTTGACCCAAGCAAGCTCTAGCTCCAAAATCCACAAGCCTCCAAGCAAAAGCTCCCAAAAAAAATTCTCTTCTTTCCCCATGAGGGAGAATTTGAAGAGGAGCCAACAAAAATCCTCACAAATGAGGGGGTGACATGTGTCACCCCTCTCTTCCCTCAAGGTCAAAGATTCTCAAAATAAAAGGAGAAAGGATAAAATAGCTTTTAACCCTCTTCTCCCAAATTACTCAAAATGAACAACAAAACAAACTTGTGCAACTTTTAACAAAGCACACTTACCCATCCACCTTACATGGATGTGACCAAAGGAAGGAAAAATGGGAGGGAAACTCCCTCTAAGCCTTGGAATTAAGCCCCCCTACCTATTAGGTAGGGTCCAAGGGCCCATTTTCATGCTAAGTGAACTCCCAAACTAAAAAGGGGTCACTAAAAATGCCTAAAATAGCCCAATTTCAGGTTTGGCACATTTGGGCACAAGGGTAGAGGATGTGGGGCCCACCCAAGGGTTCACATGTGACCCTAATCCCTTTTGATTAAACACATCATTATACAAACTCAAAACTTAATGCAAGTGGGGCCATTAAGTCCCCAAAACAAGTTTACAACACAAACTAAACACCCTAAGCAAGATTAATATTACAAGACATATTACATTACAAATGAGGGTCACTCATGGTGCCCAAAACAATAAACTCTAATACTAAGGCCTCATACAATAAACATGGCTAGGACTTAGCCCCATGGGCTACTTGTGCAAAATTGTGTAGCTAGCCTGAATCCCATGTTCTCCTGTGACCTGTCACCTGCACACTCATTGCACACATTAAACGCACATGTCTGATAAAATGTGAATCAACTACTCAATAAGAAATCAATGAATTCTAAACTAGCATATCATCTTTCTGGAATCAAAAATGTGACAACATGCACAATTATACACAATTCACCATAAGTTAGACATAATGATAAAGTGACATATATCCATAGAATCCAAACATGCAACTACATTAAACATTTAACGTATCTCAATTAGGTCTAAACAACATCGTCATAAACTAATGTCCACAACATCAAATGAAAACTAACAACATGCTAATAGAGTCAAATTGGTGCTATGCGCCCAAATATGCATCCATGTCTAAGAAGGTCAAAAATCATAACATACTATCCAACATATATCAAATCCCTATCCAAAACATATCTATGAAGAATGAAATCAACAGATAACTAAAGCTATAAAAATGTGGGCACTACAACCTTGTTGATTGTTGACTAGTTTGGGTGGTGAAAAGAATGATGTTTGTCGGTGGTACTTTGGGGCATCATCCTTGAAACCTATAAATTCCTTGAAACTCAACCACCGTGGGTGAGATGTTTGTTTATCTTGGGGGTTCCTTGTTTCTTAAACATTTAGCGTAACTCACACATGGTTTTCCCCTGTCTTAGGGGACTCGAGCTGGACTACCGGGATTTGTTGGGTTATTTGTCTTCCTGGAGGTTCCTTATGACATACTACCCCCGGAAAGCCTCATTTATCTTACTATTATGTTAGGAAATGATAAATATGTCATAGTGTGATGATCGACATAATTTTTATCCCTCCTTTCCCTTTGAAATTTTTGGGTTCTTCTTATTTGCAAATGCATCCCCACCTCATAATTTCTCAACAATTTCCCTGTATACCCTATGCGTCCTATAGATTTGATCTTCATGGCTTATCCCGCAAGAGATCTACTTGTGAGACACACACCAAATGTGCATACCTCAAGTGTGTTTGCCTTATCATTCATTATTATTGGATCTTCAACATCAATACACAAGGATATATGCAAAACCTTTTGAGGTTGATGTTGAGATCACATAAGATCTGTCTCTAACATCTTATGTTGGAGTTTCTAGGTGTTTGTAGTGCTTCGTGACCACTCTTTTGAGTGAGCATTGCATTCGGTGGTGGCACTGGCCTTCGATCGACCCGCCCAACCGAACTTGGAGACCATCAAAGTTCGTCCTCGACCTATATCTCCCTCTCGGGTTGCACCCCGAGTTTCTCTCACCCCGGTCTAGGAAGATTCGAAGCGCATGTGGATAGCCACACCCTTAGTTACGTGCCTCCCTATCACTCCCAAGGAGGGTTGGTCGGGTGAGCAGGGGAAGACCCCGTCCTTGGATATAAAACAACAAACCAAATGGGTCTCGCCCCTTCCCTCACTCCCTTTGTCTGTATCTTAGCCTTTCTCCTGGATTTTTTCTCCTCCCCTCCCCGAGGGTGTTAGATTGGGAGCCAACACCCTCAATACTTTGAATATTCCATTTTGTGTGATTCGGGGGTAGATGTAGTTTGCAAATTTGTAAAACTACAAAAAACAAATTCCTTTACATGGACAACTCCAATTCAAACGTTTAATAAGAACATTGAGATTCAAATACATCACCCACACCACTAAACACATAGCTTTGTCAAAGCACCACAATTAAGGGAAACGTTAAGATGTTGGTGTAAAATCACATAACATGGTGGAGCCATGACACAATTACAACATTTAGAACAGGGAACCACACAACAAGTTCACAAATTAATGGGAAAACGATGGAATGGCCTCAGTTACTCGATATACTCAAAGAAATTCAAAAAAATGTGTCAAGATTGTTAGAAGCACTATGACTAAGAGGTGGGGTGAATCAGTGTAATAAAACTTTCATTCAATTGTATTTAACTTGTGTGAACGATTAATCATTCAATCATGCATCAATGTGAGATTATTAACATGAAACAACCATCCATAAGAACATGAACAAAGAGAGATCACAATAACACAAGATATGAAGTGTGAAACCATCAAGGGGAAGAAAACCAACTGAAAGTTCTGAATATATTACTCAATTCAAAAGACTTGTGTGAGTATTACACATCGCACAAGATTTATTTAGTGAGACACCAATCCCACAAGGAGAACCAATCCCTATTTTGTAAGGCGTCAACCCTACAAGTAGGCTAGAACCCCTAAGATGACCAAGCACCAACTCAACCACCTGAAGATGAATATCACATATGGCTTGTTGCTCAAACAATTGATTGTGATCACAAGATTAGCTCATACACCTAAAAACCCTCTCAAACAAATCTCTCTCCTTCTTCGCTCAATCTTGTGCCTTCATATTCGGATTAGGTCTAATTACCTTGAATAACTTCTACTCTGTCATCCTTACCTTCTCATGCTTCTTCTTATCTTTTCTTTAGATCTCTCTAACACTCTCTTTCACCTTTTTTAACTTGTTGACACTTCTTTTTACTACACAAGTCACAATGAGCAAGCATAACATGCCTTATATACATGACTCATGCTTACACAACCATATAGATTGGCCAAGACCAATAAGGTCAGTCATTCTAACTTAAAACCACACTTAAATCACACAACTAGACCTTATAGGTCGGCATTAGGCCCATCAACACAAACTAGCACACAAGGCCTAAAACATAGACTTTATCTCTATCGAATGCTTCTTGGACTCTAAGGGCACAAAGCAACTCCATCATGACTCCACAAGCTCCACACATGTCAGCTAAACCCTATCAACATATTTTACAAACTCAAAAACAATTGCACCATCCATCAACACCATGTCACCATCAAATAGGACTGTGTCCTACTCATTCTAGAGCACCTTCAATGACCAGTCTTCAAAGATGAAGACCAAGCTTCAACATATCTCCTCAACCATGGCATGTAACCACTCAATAGAAATCCAATGACTCAAGTAACATCAAAAACCATGTTATACCTCATGAATCAGCCCATAGAGTCATCAAAACATTTATGTCCTTCAGATACCTATACTGCCCAAAACCAGATCTTGGAAACATGATCTTCTCACACATGTACTGACACTTTCAAGACCTCTCAATGCATGTAAGAGGATCATATTGAACCCATAATCACTCTCCAATAGCTATATATCATGAATCAAGACAATATATTGGTCTTTCAGACCAATTGCACCAAAGAACCTTCATTGTCCTTAAACCTGTCAAGTAGGTCAACTTATGACCTCATCCTTGCCAATCATATTGAATTGTAGGGCTCAACCAAAGCATGAAACATGTCACATTAGATGTCTACAACACCTTTATAGGAATTAGATTCCTCTTCTTTGGGCACACATGCCCAAGAACCACCTTTCACCATGACTGTCAAAAAATTGCCAATTAGGCCTAAAAACTAGTCTTCATTTTTGGACTTGTGTAAAACTCCAAATGGCTCTAACAAGGTCTAAAATGATTTCAAACATGTATCCAAGCTCACCTTCTACTTATAACATCAATTTAGATGAGAGAAAATCAATTTTTCTGAAACATGCAATTTTGAGTGGGCTCCACCTATTGTCAAGACACTAAATCACCACCATCATAAATTTGGAAGAGTCCTTTCCATCCTCCAATCATCACATTTGATGATCCAATGCATTTTGAGCTCATACCAACAAGTTTTCCTCCATCACTCTTGAACTAGGGTTTTGGTAGGGTTTTTGACCATCTTAGCTTCTTAGTGATTGTTCATAAAGCACAAGACATCATTTGATCTCATTCCAACTAAAAACCTTCTTAACTCCATGCCCCATCATCCCTGAAAGGCTCAGGTCCCCATGCAAACTTTTCACGTGCCAACCAACATAAAATATCTCATATCGAGCTAGAAAACACACCTTCTTGAGCTCGGTAGAGCTAAAAACATCATATCATGCAAAATTCTCAACATACAACACGAAATTTTGCCCACAACTTTGGGACAACCTCTCTCAACTTCCCAATACTCGAGTTGATCACGCTTAGCTCTACACCATCTCAACCAATCTCACTTGCCTAGCTAGGTCATGGAATTAGGTCTAGTTTAGACCTAGACAGAGTAGGTTAACATCATACATGTGCTTCAAAGCCCTTCAAAAAGGCCCTAACATCTTTGAGACAACATGTCTCACTCTTATGCATGCCCTCATGGGCCCACATACCTCTGCAACTAACCTTCATGCTCCATTAGGCCACCAAGCACCTAGACTAGGTCTAGATGTAGACCTACAAACCATGCTCAAACCCTGCAATCACCTTTTGAGACCTAGTATGAGTGTCTCATCACACTACCAACATGCTCTCCATGCCTCTACCATGCTTCACAATCCTTCATGCATCTCTATCCTTCATGTGCCAACACCCATGTTGACTAGACCTCCTGATTAGGCCTACTTGACCAAGCAACTCTCACCATTTCCACTCTTGCAATCATGTCACTACTTGTCTGCCCATGTCATCATCAATACAAACTTCCTCTTGCACTTATTTTCATCAACCTTTTTCATTAATGCCCTTGCACCTTTTACATCAATGAAAACACCAGCACACACATGCCAATAAAGATTTCAACCGGACTCAAATCGGGCACCAACACCTAGTACTAGCTAAATAGAATTATCATGATCTCTTTTAGGTGGAAACCCTTTTGAAATATCCCCAAACACAATTGAGTGCTCATTAATAATGGCATGTAGATCTAATGGTATAGGGCCTTTTGATGGTTGAGCTTCCATTGAGAATAATTGTGACACGAACCCATCTGCACCCTTCTGAAGCATTTTCTGCATTTGATGAGAACTTTAGCCTTCATCCCATGCATCTCAAAATTCCTTCCTTCAAAATGGAACAAGATGATCAAATCCTTGAAGTTCATATCCATTGTTCCCAAAGTAATAAGCCATTAGACCCCCAATACAATGTCTTCTGCTCCTCCCATTAAAATGGCATACATGGGCCCTCTAGCAAGTAATCTCCCATAGATAGCTTAATCTTATGGCATTTTCCTAAACAGCTAACTTTACCTCCATTTGTAACCATGACCTGAAAATTATGGTGTTGGATAAACAAAACAATTTAAGTGTATGGCCAACTTATGATTGATGAAGTTATGAGTACTTCTTGAGTCAATTAATATTGTCACCCTTTGCTTCTTCATGAACCCAACAACCTTGAGTGTTTGTGGGGTGTTGATTCCTGAAATGGCATGGCAAGAAATAGTTGGTTGAGATTCTTCAACCTCAATCTTAAGAACCTCTTCCTTTACATCAATTGCTTCCTCCTCATCTTGTTCTTCATTAGGACCCTCAATGTAGAATAACTTCTTCTCAAAACATTTATGTCCTTTGCTCCACTTGCTATCACAATTGTAACATAGGCCTTTTACTTGTTTCTCTTCAATTTTTTGAGGAGTCAATCATGTCAATTGGGGAAAAGATGGTGTTAGATTTGTGCATGTCAATCATGTCATTTTACCATATCTCTTTCCTCCACACATCGAGCAATTATCATGGATTTTGATATCGAACTCTGGATTAAGAAGGTAAACATCATGTTGGATGTTATCCTTGAGTCCACCCAAGAAGAGATCATTTAGATGATCCTCTAAGATGTCATTCACTCGTAAGGATAGATTTTGGAACTGTTGGATATAATCCTTAACTAAAATTGTCTATCGTAGCTTGGCTATCTGGCTAAAATAGTTCTTTGTAACACTATTACTATAGTGTGTTTAGAGCTCATCAATGAACATAGACCGATAACAGAGAGACCCTTCTTTTCTTTTGCTCACACATCCATCTATACCAAATGAATTGTTTTAGTTCCAAGTACAAGGATGCCATTACCACCTTCTATCCATTTGGGACTTAATGCAAATCAAAGAAATTCTCCATTTGGTTGATCCAAGTGATTGGATCATTCCCATTGAACACATCTCCACTTTAGGAATAATGTTACACCATTGGCTAGAAGATCCAGTGGTGTGTGCAAAGGATCCACCTTAGTTGGTGTGGTTTGAATCAAAGTGTGCATTGCTTGAGAAACCCATATAACTCAAATGGAAATTATTTATAGACTTTAGGCATGAGCTCAATTGTAGATGTTAGGAAATAAGAGATAAATTATGCAGAATAATCCCTTAAAGAATCGCAACAGAGAAACTAATATGCGAGAAAATATTACATATCTCAAATAAAAGTGCAGAATAAATAACACAACATAGAGAGACAAGATTTAACGTGGTTCACCCAATTTGGGCTACGTCCACCAAGAATCACTTGCTCAAATTTTATTATAAGCCTCCACTCTCTCAATACAATACCCAGATCCGTTTGGAGCTATGCTCAACAAACTCTACAGAATTCACACCCGAATTCAAAGCACATCTGCAATACATTTTCTTGTATATCTATCATATGCATAAGACCATATAAATAGACAATTGCTTAAGTAGTTTGATACAAAATCATGTGGGTATCAAAACCATGGGCAAAAACCGTGGGTATCAAAACAATGGGTACCAAAAAACCATGGGCCCAAAAACAGCCCATAATGGTTACCCATTACCCATGGGTTAATAAACCACCCATGAAAATTTGCTTTGGGGGCTTCGCCCCGAACCCCTTGACCCGCTCATCGGCGAGCGGGACCGCCATAAAAATACCCGAGTGTAACACATAGAAGGTGTACCACACTCTAACATGAAAACAGACTCCATAAACATACAATCTCCCACTTGGGAGACTGATTTCCACCGAGCAAGCTTCTCGACCCGTCACACTGTCATCCACGAAGGCCAACCAAAGCTGAACATAGCTTTAGTTTATCCCTTGTGACCACCTTGGTCATCATGTCTGCAAGATTCTGACTGGTATGAATCTTCTCCAACTTCAACTTATCTTCTTCCAAAGTTGTCCTGATGAAGTGATATCTCAACTGTATATGCTTCGTCCTGGAGTGGAAAGCAGAGTTCTTAGCTAGGTGTATAGCACTCTGACTATCACTATGCAGCTTACATTCCTTCTGCTTATGCCCCAACTCCTCAAGCAATTGTTGTAACCAAATCATCTCTTTGTTTGCCTCTGTGGCAGCAACATACTCAGCCTCCGTGGTTGATAAAGCCACCAGCTTCTGTAGTCGTGAAATCTAGCTCATTGTTGTCCCACCTACAGTGTAAATATAACCTGTCGTGCTCCTCCTGCTGTCAACATCTCCAGCCATGTCTGAATCTACATAACCACGTAAAGTGGTGTCGATCCACTGTAGCACAAAATTATTCCCATGGTCCCTCTCAAATACCGAAGGATCCACTTTCTTGTTTGTCAATGCTCTTTACCTAGATCACTCATAAATCTACTCACGGCTCCCCACTTTGCATGGGCACTATCGGGCCTAGTGCACACCATAGCATACATCAAACTATCAACCGCTAATGAGTAAGGTACCTTGGACATCTAGTTACTTGCTCTGTCTTGGGACACTTTGCTCCTTTGATAACTTAAAATGGCACTGCAAAGGAGTCCCAACCGGTTTAGCATCATGCATGTTAAACCTGTCCAATACCTTCTTAATGTACTCTTCCCGAGATAAAGTCACTTCCGTTCCTTCCTATCCCGAGTTATCCTCATACCAAGTATTTGTCTCTGCTACCCCAAATCCTTCATATCAAAGGATTCACTTAGTTGTTTCTTGAGTACTTTTATTTCATGCATGTTTTTATCTCTGAACCAACATGTCATCAACATACAAACACATGATAATATAACTTCCATCCTCAAATTTCTTTGTATACACACAATGGTCGAATGACATCTAATATAACCTTGCTCCATCATGAAGCTATTAAACTTCTTATACCATTGACGTGGAGCTTGTTTCAGGCCATCTGAGCTCTTCTTCGGTTTGCACACCATCTCCTCTTTACCTTTGACTTTATCCTTCCGTCTGCTGCATATATAGTTCCTCCTCCAAATCACCATGGAAAAATGCGGTCTTTACATCTAATTGTTCTAAGTGCAAGTCTTTTATTGCCACTATTCCAAGAATGATTCGATAGAAGTCATTTTTACTACGGGAGAAAAAATCTCATCAAAATTTATACCTTGTTTTACGTGCAAACCCCTTGACCACCAACCGTGTCTTATATCTTTTCTTTCCTCCTTATTCATCTTTAACTCTGTACACCCACTTGTTCTGAAATGCTCTTTTGCCTTCCAAAGAGCTTCACCAAATCCCAAGTCTGGTTCTCCATGAGAGAATTATGCTCCTCATCCATGGCTTGCTCCCACTTCTTACTGGCATCTACCTACATTGCTTCATCAAAGCTCTCTAGCTCTCCACTATCAGTGAGTAATAAATAATAAAGAGAAGGAGAAAAACGTTTAGGTTCTTTTCTTACCCTAGAAGACCTCCTCACTGTAGGAGTTTGGGGTTCTGTTGAGTAGGTTCTGAACTGATTCATGGGTCACTTTCCCATCTGGAAGATCCTCTACCACTGCATATTCTTTCTTGGATTCTTCCATGTTTTCCTACAACTGTTGCTTATACATGACTTTCTCATTAAAGACCACATCCCTAGACCGAATGATTTTCTTGTCTTTAATACTCCAACATTTAAATCCAAAGTCATCACCACCATAACCAATAAAAGTGCATTTTTCTGATTTAGCCTTTAGCTTGGTCCTATCATCCTTATCAATATGAATAAACACCTCACATCCAAAGACTCTAAGAAATGAGTAATCGACTTTCTTACCGTACCAAGCCTCCTTAGGTATGCCTCCATCCAAGGCACTTGAGGGTCCTCTATTTATCAAGTACACAATTGTGCTCACCCCTTCTGCCCAAAAATAAAGAGGTAGTCCTGCATGTATCCTCATGCTCCTAGCACGTTCCATTATTGTTCTGTTCATCCTTTCTGACACCCCATTCTGCTGCGGGGTTCCTGGAACCGTCTTTTGCCTGCGGATTCCATTCTTAGAACAATAATCATCAAATTCATTGTTGCAATACTCCCCTCCATTATCTGACCTGAGACATTTTAACTTAAGGTCTGTTTCGTTTCTCTCTACCAGGCTTTCCATTTAACAAAAGTATCAAATACGCGATTTGTTTCTAATACAATAAACCCAAACTTTCCTTGTTACATCATCATAATAAAAGTAACATAATAACTTGAACCCCAAGAGATGATACAGAGCCGGCCCCACACATCGAATGTACCAACTCTAAGTTACTCTCTTTCTTCGTAGGTCTAACCTTGAGAAACTTTACTCGCTTATGTTTCCCATATATCCAGTTCTCACGAAATCCAAACTTGTTTCGTATATCTAGACAAATTCTTCTTTATGATGTCCATGCCCTTATGGCTCATATGACCGAGCCTATAGTGTCATAATGTTGTATCTACGTTTAAAGCCACAAGATTACAATCATTAGTACTATCAGTGGTTAAATACAAGGTTCCAACCTTCTTACCTTTTGCCACCACAAGAGCACCCTTGGTGACCTTCAAGAGTCGGTTGTAAATATCACAATCAACCATCACTTCCCAATTGTCCCACCGATATCAAATTTCTCTTTAATGTAGGCACATGTCTAACATCCTTCAATAGCCATGTATTCCCATTGTGCATCTTAACTCGAACAAAACAGCTTTCCAACTATCTTTGCAAAGCTCATCATCACCAAGAAAAGCATGCCCAAAATCCCCTTGAACATAATTAACAAAATAATGACTATGTGGAGTAGCATAAAAAGAAGCCCCTGAATCTAAAACCCAAGATTCATTAATATTATGCAAAGAAAGAATCAAAGCATCCTGGCATACATTACCCGATGCCACATTTGCCTCCTTGTTTTCTTCCTATTGTTTCTTCTTATCCCGAAGCTCCCAACAGTCCTTTTTCGCATGCTCGGACTTTCCACAATGCCAAAGATACTATCTTGCTTTTAGATTTTGACCTTGCCCGATCCTTCGCTTTTCCACAGTTTCATCTATTCTTCTGTCTCCCTCTAGTTTCCACTTATCAAAGCATTCCCTGAAGTAGAAGATTCACCAGAGCTTTTTCTTCACATTTCCTTGCTTAGAATCACCCCTACAACATCCTCAAACTTCAACTTCGAGTTAGCTGGAACCGAGTTGCTTACCGCCATTACCAAGCTATTCCAACTTTCAGGTAAAGAGCATAGAATTAATAAAGCCCTAACTTCTTCATCAAATTCTATTGTAACCGAAGCTAGCATATTCACAACCATATTGAAATCATTTAAATGATCTACTACTGAACCATTCTCAAACATCTTCATATTAAACAACTTTTTCATTAAAAATATCTTATTAGAGGCAGAGGGTTTTTCATACAACTTCCCTAATGCATCCATCAATTCTTTTGTAGTATTTTCCTTTGAAACATTAAATAATACCGAAGATGCAAGACACAAATGATCGTTTCAAGTGCCTTTCGATCCAACAAATCTCATTCTCGTCATCTGTCATACTCGAGGGTTTGTTCACCTTCTCGGACAATGGAGTATAAAGATCCTTCGAGAAAGGTAATTTTTCATCTGCATCTTCCAAAGACTAAAATTCTACCCATTGAATTTATCAACCTTAGATCTTCGATCATCTGCCATAGCTCCCACTCAAGCTAAAAACTTTCCCTACGATTCAACACTTCAAAAAACCAAACCAGGCTCTGATACCAATTGTTAGGAAATAAGAGATAAAATATGCGGAATAATCCCTTACAGAATCACAACAGTAGAAACTAATATGCAAAAAATATTACATATCTCAAATAAAAGTGCAAAATAAATAACACAACATAGAGAGACAAAATTTAACGTGGTTCACCCAATTTGGGCTACGTCCACCAAGAATCACTTGCTCAGATTTTATTACAAGCCTCCACTCTCTCAATACAATACCCAGATTTGTTTGGAGCTATGCTCAACAAACTCTATAGAATTCACACCCAAATTCAAAGCACATCTGCAATACATTTGCTTGTATATCTATCATATGCATAAGACCATATAAATAGACAATTGCTTAAACAGTTTGATACAAAACCGTGGGTATCAAAACCATGGGCAAAAACCGTGGGTATCAAAACAATGGGTACCGAAAAACTATGGGCCCAAAAACAACCCATAACGATTACCCATTACCCATGGGTTAATAAACCACCCATGAAAATTTGCTTGGGGCTTCGCCCCGAACCCCTGACCCGCTCATCGGCGAGCGGCGGACTGCCAGTAAAAATACCCAAGTGTAACCCATAGAAGGTGTACCACACTCTAACATGAAAACAGGCTCCACAAACATAACAGTAGAAACTCCTTCAATGACTCAAATTCAATTGTCATGTCACCCTTGACTATTTTCAATCCATTGTCCAATTTTGGCATCACTTCACCCTTCATTGCATCCAAATTATGACCAAAATCTACTTGTACATTGTTCATCCAGGTTGTTCACCATGTCCTTAAGTTAGGAGACTATCTTTGATGCCCCCTGAAGTGAAGATTCAAAATCCACATCTTCCTTACTAGGAGTTTGACCCTTCCCTTGGCCTCTAGTTGATCTCCTTATCATGATGTAGGGTTTGTGTCTTGGGATACCAAGGTTAGGGTAGAAATTTAGGGCTTGGGGTTTTCTAAGGTTATTGGCTAAATAAAGAGAAACATAAAGAACAAACACTAGATAATTTTGGCAACCTATCCTAAAATATAAGAAACTTAAAAAATTCCCAAAATTGCAACCTAGGTAGCAAATTTACGATAACCCCTAAAACGATATAACTTTTGTAAAACAAGTCAAAACTCTAGAAATTTGGAGAGAATCTTACTTCAATTATTTCGCAACACCAAGAAAAAAATTGCAAAAAAACTACTATTCTCTGTAAAATATATCCTAACCTTCACAATTAGGGTTTTGACTCTAATCTAGTTGAGATCAAGCTCGATACCACATGTAATGAAATTACTTAGATAGATCTAAATATCAACAACAATAGAACACCAAAATATAGATAAATGATCTCAATATGCAAGTAGAATGACTTAGCCACTTCAAGGGGCAACCCCAAAACCCTACAATAAGACTCAAGTGCTCAATATGATGATAATAACCTACTCTCTAACTCCTATGTATACCCTACTATACTAACCAAAGCCCTAAGAACGACCCACTAAGCATATGAAAGCATAAATAATTATGATATCACATGATAATAGATGATGTTAGCCACGAGTCAATTATCTATAACCCGATATATGAACTAGGGTTAAAGGCATAGCAAGTTTAGTCAAAATCACCTCGATCCCAAGGATCATATCCGATACAATTTTGAGGGGATGCAACAATTTGAATTTTCATCACCGATGCAACAATGAGTTAGAGTTGAGTTGGGTGCATGGGATTGTTAATCTACTATGTAGTGTAACTAGCCAAGCTCCTCAATGTAACTTTGATCAATGTTGAGCTCTAAAACAAAAGAGTCGAACCACTTCACCAAGCTAGCACAAAGTTGAGTGGAGATTTATTACAAGGGCTTTGTTATGCTAACACCAATCAAGCCAAGCAACTAAACACATGGGTCAAGTTGGTGAGATCACTTGCAAATGAAATAGACAAGTCACCCTAAAAACTCTACAAGTCAACTTTTGACTACATTTTTTAATAATAAAAAAACTCAAAATGTAAATTTTCAAGAGTTTCATTCTTTCACCAATTTCTACAAAGCCTCCCAAAGGAGTCTAAGTCATGCCTCAATCCCAATGTGGTTGATAATCCTCTGAGATCAACTACTAATTGTAGCCTTGGTGAGCTATTGTCTCACCAACTACCTAATCAAACGTGAGCTCCTCCTTGAGCAGATTCCTCCCTTTTGCTCCTCAACCTACTTCTAGGAGGTACTAACTCTATGGGGTATTAGCAACTGTTTCTAGTTGTTCCTCCCAAGGGCAGAGTCTTCTGCATTACACACTTACTCATCACAAGAAATACCACTTCCCATCCGACTTGCATGTGTTAAGCATGCCACTGACGTTCATCATGAGCTAGGATCAAACTGTCGAGGGCGTACACTCTAATTATTGCCTAAGACATTTGTAACTTTTAATTCGGCGCTGCATATTATTGTGACTGGTTACAAATCGGATTAAGTTTTGAAGCTACACTAGCTCCAATCATCCCTGCATGATCCAGTTGTATGATGTACACAAAGTTTAATGTTTTAAGATAATTGTATTGCTTTTTATCCTAAGCTCTCATATCAGTCGCAATGCCCAATCACCACAAATACAGAAACTTTATTTGCTTGATTCAGAAGTTCCCCACGAATAATATAAATTTACTACAGCATTGAATAGACAAGCATTTCCAATATTTTACTTATGCGGGCTGCTTCCAAATAATTCTCCATGTAAGTTGACCATTCGCATTGTATTTGGGTTGTGTCTGCGTAAACAATAGATGGTAGGCGAGGATTACCAAATAAAGTCTTTAAGAAATTACATTTACAGATGAAGGAAGGAGATGCTGATTTTTAAAGTTTATGGGAGGCTCTATTTAATTAGGCTGTCACAATACCTAAGTGGGTCATTTCCATGTAAAATTCTATAAGGAGGGAAGTGGGGTTAATAACAAAATCTCTAATTAAATTGCGTGGGTTTTGGCTCGTTTGGTACAAGTTTGATTAAATGCGGCTAAAACATACAGTAGAATCTTGCCTGTTATATGGAGTGGGGTTTGGCAGTTTGGGGTTGATTGTCAATTTGTCAGTAGCAATGACAGTCACCCAAATGCTTTGATGGTAGTAAGTGTTCTGACTAAGTACCCAATTCAAAATTCATAAGCAATTTTTCATAAATCTACCGAATGTGTCCTAACTAAATACCCAATTCAAAATTCATATGCAATTTTCCTGTATCTCCTAGATAGAATTTTTTCCGAAACACGAGCAAAATTCACAAGCAATCAAGCCTGACATCATAGGACTGGGGAAATTTAGATCCCTTCAGATTCAGGTCCATAATCCCCCAGGGCCAGAAGCCCAAATCCATTTCCAGATCAATGAACTACCTCCCAAAAGAGCAGCAGTTGATGAGGAAGTACTGTAACTTTTCCAGCAAATGCAGCCGTAGCTAGTGAGCAGGTATGAAGCCTGGTTCATAAACTTTTGCTGATTTCTTTCAACATGTGCTGACATGGCAGCTATGAAATAGAGTATGGAGATCTGCGAAGACATAATTGTAAGTGACCTTGAGTCCAAATTGCCAGCAGGCATGTATGCAAAATCTTGTTACAGGATTTGAACCCAGCACGTTCCCTATTCCTATTTGGAATAGCAATACTAATAATAATGTCAATATAGATGAAAGCAATGGTAAGAACAATGGCATTCACTGCTCGGCAAGTTTTACTTTGAAGACCCCACAAAAACCTATGTATGGAACATAGTAGCAACTTTCGTACAGAGAGTATTAAACGGTGGACACAAAATATGGAAAAAAACAGTCCATAGAAAAAATACGATAAATACGGAAAAAAATACGGTAAATTGTATATATAAAAAATATGGTAATTTTAATAATTAATATTAAACGACTATTATAAATATAATAACATCAGTTCAAAAACAGATTTGGTGGATTTTTTATTATTTTCAGCCACAAGTTTTGACTTTTTGGAAATAGATTTGGTGAATTTTTATTATTTATAGTGACAAGTTTGGGTTTTTGCTTTTTCTATATTTTAAAATACTAAGGGAGGGGTCCCATGGAGGGGGCTGCGGCTCCACAAAATCCTCTGCAGCGGGTCCCATGGCCTCTTCCAGATTCTGCTCCAGGATAGAAACGAATCTATCCCTGGAAAATCGGAGCCCCTACTTTTTAGGGAGAAGATTTGTGCGGGTGGGAAAAAGGGGGCTGGAGTTTTCCTTCACCCGCATAAATTTTATTTTTGGCAAATGGCAGTTTACAGTTATGAAAAAGCCTTTGGCGGGAATATTTTTGGAGGGAGATCATTATTTTGGAGGGAGAGACAACCTTTATGAAGAGCAGATCTGGGGAACTCCATGCATCTCTTCTGGAGAGGTTGCTGCAACACAGATCAAGGTATGTAATTTATTTATTTTTCATTTTCCAGGTCTATTAAAATCAGAACAGTTTGAATATTTTAAACAGTTTGAATAGATTTAAACACTTAAGGCTTCCATGGTGGAAACTTGCAAGGAAACATTACAGTGGGAAATGCAATCTGTAGAGTTTGTCACTGTTTGTGGTAATTTAAACACACCTAACCATCAGGTTTGATGATGATTGACGACTATTCTTCAGGGAAGAAAAAAGTTCTAATGCACAGTTATCTAATCAAAGATGTAATTTCCCCATGTATAAGAAATCATGCCACTGAAAAGAAAATGTGTTTCGTGTTTCTTAAAATTTAGTGACAGCTCTTAATTTTCCCACTGAGCCTAACTCTCGTCCTTATAAATTTGGTTAGAATGGAATATACAAACCAAGCTTTACCTGCTACATTAGTGAGGTGATTTTATAAGGAATCAACAGCTGTTTAGAGTTGCAATTCAAAGCTAAATATCTGTGAAATCACTGGAATGTACAGTGACAATTTTTCAAGGATGCTTTTTCTTAATCTATTACTACAATATTGATCTATATCAATGATGTTATTTCCAGGCTCCTCATACTTAATCATCACTACAATATTGAACTATTACTAAAATATTGAACTATTGTTGTACATCTATCCCAAATTGTACATCCTCGATCAGTTTTGACGCTAGAACATCAATGTTGCCACATTCTTTTTTCTCCATGATTGGATATTGTTAGATATTGGCAAAAGGATGGATAAGACAGATATACAAACCTTAAATGTTCCACTCTATTGGAACAACACCAGCCTCTTATCAAGGACTATAAATGGTACTGGAGTAGGAATTTTCTATCTTGGCCATAATCTTAAAACCTTCTTGTGGTTGGCACATCTAAAACAAGATTCTTGCTTAAAATATATACAACCCAGTATATCAGCCTTGCTAATGTATATCAGCCCTCATGGACAGTCAACCCAGTATATGAATCTTTTGTTTAAGGTGAAGATGATGTTATAGTATCAAGCATGTTATAGGTATACCAGGACACCCTTACAAAATCTACAGATTATTGTTAAATAGGAATTCAAAAATATTTACTATGCAGTGACTTAGATACTTGGAACTCTTTTAAAACGAAATTGCTTGTCTAAAATTGATACCACAAAAGATTTAGGCGTGTGCTGTAATTCACCGTATACTGTATTTGTAGTTGAAGAATAATTGCACTTTCATTTAGAAAATAGGATGATGGTCAAATCTCATGCAAATATGATTTTAAGAAAATTTAGCTTTTGCAGAGAAAGTCTCCAACTTCTGAATTTTAGCAGTCTTTGTTTTTCCCTTAATAGCACAGCTATCTTGTTACATTTGTTTGCTATGCTAGCTAACAACACTTCTCTTACAGCAACCTGAAGTTTATGCTTTATGGCTACGTTTATCATATTCATTCATGTGAAATCCAATTTTAGGAAATTTAATCTACCAAATAGATTTTGTTGTATGAATAGGTTCACTATCTTTGTACAAAGTTCCTTCGCTGTTTTATATTTTTTGTCGATTGCATTTTTGAGACATTGAATGTCTATCTGATGCATATTAAATTGCTACAAAAACTGCAGGGAAAACTACTTTATTCTACCTTCCCATGGATAAAAGCTTGCATCGCCCAACTCCTACGAAGGGTGGGTTTTTAGGTATTCAACATTACTTTCCCAAGATGAATTACCTGAAGAAGTGTACTCTTTAGATGATTACAACTTCTCAGAATTTGTTCAAAGTACCCAAGGGGACAATGAAGAGGTGGTCATAACTTCTAGAGAGAATTTTGTTCTCAAAGAATCCTACTTCTCACCAAAATCAACACCACAATATGAACCTGCCTCTATCAATCAAGAAGAAATTGGAGTGAAGCAACCTGATGTTATTGAAAATCAGTTTTCTGACCGACGACAAAAGAGTAGAGTACGTTGGAGCATTGCAGACACTTCTATTCTTATTGAAGCAAAGCGTATTGAAAGAGATACGCAAACCAATGGCAGTGCAATGAAAAAAGCCATTTCATCTACTGAAAAATGGAAAATAGTACAAAATTATTGCTCTAGTCATGGTGTTGATCGTACTGCAAACCAATGTCGAGATCGATGGGAGCATGTTTTGCCTGATTTTAAAAGAATCCGAGATTATGAATCACATATTCCATCGGCCATGATAGTTATTGGAATATGACAACCCGAGAGAGAATTGATAGAAAGCTTCCAACAAATTATGCAAAAGAAATTTTTGATGCAATGGAGGTAAATTTTGGTGTTGATCGAGCAATTAACCCTGGAAATATAACCATTGATTCTTCAGACAACAACTATGTATTTCGGGAGGATTCTCACTCACCAAATGAAGATGTCCAAGGGAAAGAATGTCCAAGCCAAATGAAGAGTCCCAAGTGAAGGGGACAACCAAACTACTGGCAAAAAATGAAAATCAACCAGCAAAACAAGTACTATAAAGGATACGTTTGCTGAAAATAATAAGATGATAATTTCTACTTTGCAGATGGCTGAAGAGGGGCGTATGAAACGCCATGAAATGGATTGTGTTTTGATTGAAGAGCGTCACAAAAAAAGATTGTGTTTTGATTGAACAACGCATGCAAAAGGAAGAGTTAAATGAAGAGAGGCTGATCAAAATTGAAGAACAAAAGATCAATGTGCAGTTGAACTTAGTTTCAGCTTTAAATTCCATTGGACAAGCAATGATGAAGATTAGTGATTCATTTTGAAATGAGGCAACTCTTCAAGTTATCTTGAGAACATATACATGCAGCTCTGGTTGTTTTGTTTCCTTTATGTAATCCTTATGGCATTGATAATAAAACTTTTTGATCTTCAAAGTCCAATTTGTTCCAATGATTTTAAATCTCAAGTTCTTCTTTTATATGCATTACCTATATAAGGAGGTGTTGAAGATAATAGAACATTTGTGAAGTCTGATTTCATACAAGGAATAATGAGGCAAGTGTTTGTATTATTGTAGATTAATGAATGAATGTGGAGTTTCTACATTTGTGATCTATATCAAGGATGCTATTTCCAGGCTCCTCATACTTGATCTGTCACTACAATATTGAACTATTACTAAAATATTGAACTATTGTTGTACATCTATCCCAGCTGTACATCCTACTGATCAGTTTTGACGCTAGAACATCAATGTTGCCACATTCTTTTTTCTCCATGATTGGATATTGTTAGATATTGGCAAAAGGATGGATAAGACATATATACAAACCTTAAATGCTCCACTCTATTGGAACAACACCAGCCTCTTATCAAGGACTATAAATGGTACTGGAGTAGGAATAATGTTCTGCAATAATGGATAAAAGTTAAAACTAAGCATTTATTTATTCTCCGTTCTATACACATTACAGCACCAACTGGGTAGATGGGTGGATGTCACACTATGAATTATGCTCTACAATAATGGATAAAAATGCTCCTTAATTTTGTATCTGTTCTGTGACTGACACGTTACAGCACTGTGTGATTGGGTGGACATTCATCCTATTCCAGTTTTTTCTTTTCACAAGCACATTGCTATAATAGATAGAACATTATTTTCAACCAACCACTCTAAACAAGTTAACAGTAATTGATAAGGGATTCCTACTTTTCTCTGTTGGATAACTCAGATTCAATGCAATTCCCACTTCTTTAGGTCCCAACACAACTGTTGGCCTATTGTAATAACTCGCCCATGGAAAACTAATGTGACACTGGCTGCCACACAGATTAAATAATGATTCTTGTTCTTAGGAACTGTGATTAGGAACTGTGATTACTGGCTGCTATAGCTTTTTTGTATGTGCTTAGGAACTGTGATTACTTGGAGTTTTCTTGAATATTTGAAGCTAACTTTAAGATGCACTCCTCTCAGTTGTATGGCTGCAAATTGTACTACTTTCAGGAAACTTGTATTGATTGCAAATCTTGATATTCCTTTCCTGCTTTAGGACATTACTTCAATTTATATGATGTCATGCAATCTCTTGAAGGCATAGAATCCAAGGAAGTAACAAGTAATTCCATTGTATATTGACTAAAGCTCTTTTTTGTAGGGAGGAGTACACATTTCAGGTTTTTTATATTCCTATTTGTAAGAGGCATTCTTCAATTGCACAATGGATCATCATGCAAGGCAAAAAATGAAATTCCTCCTAGCATGTACAACAACAATTATTCAATTAGCATTGCAAATTTGGAATGATCTTCAAGACTCAACCAATATTCGACGCATATCAAAGAAGCGTAAGCTACATTCATTTATTCCATCACACTCCACCAATCCAGAGGATGAAAACATGGATATGGAGACTTTTTAATTACTAGTGGGCAAGAGAATTTGGTTCGTGAAACAGATTTTTCAATTTCTCAATGGAGAGGTAGGATACAAGGAGAATGGTATGTAAAACCTCGTTCCTTGCATTGGTGGAATCACTATATATTTGAAGTTAAATGTGATGATCAATGGTTTCGCAGCATATTTAGGTTGCCTTATGAACTATTTGAATCTCTTTGTGAATCCTTGCATGAAGACCTTAGTCAAGGTGACATACCTTTTTCATTCGTCACATCTATAAAGAGTAGAGTGTTTCCTGTTGAAAAACAAGTGGCCATTGCAGTGCTACGACTATCCTCTGGGATGACAATGATAAACATCAGTGAACTTTTTGGTGTGGAAAGTCAACTATTGTAAGAACTGTGAATAAGTTTATTAATGCAATGCAACATCGATTTCATAGGAACATCCAATGGCCAAACAATCAATTGGATCTTGAAATTTTGAAGGAAGGATTTCGCCAAAGACAAGGCTTTCCGAATTGTTGTGGGGTTATAGATGTAACTCACATTCAATTCCGACTTCCAGCCAATGAGTGTTCAGCTTGATTGGTATGATAGAGATCACAACTACAACATGTCCTTACAAGCCATTGTTGATAGCAATATGCGTTTTATAGATGTTTTTACAGGATGGCCTGGTTCTGTTAATGATGCTAGACTATTGCGAAATTCTTCTTTCTTCAAATTGTGTGAAGGTGGACAAAGGTTAAATGGTCATTCAGTTTCCATTGGTTCTTCCAACATGAGAGAGTACATTATAGGTGATGGCGGATATCCATTATTGCCATGGTTAATCACACCTTTCAGTGGATCTTTGACAAGCTAGTCAAAGAGAATATAACTTTAAGTTGTCCTCGACACGTATTGTTGTTGAGTGTGCATTTGGGAGGTTAAAGAATACATGGCGAATCCTACAGTCTAGAATTTGTCAGCCTAATTTACAAATGCTACCGAAAACTATTCTTGTGTGTTGCATATTGCATAATATGATGTTAGCTTTAGTGGAAGATGAACCCAATGGAATTGAAGTTGTTGACAATGCAAACTATGTGCATACCAATGAATTGGGAGTTGATCCAGTTGCAACATTATCTCGGGAAGCCTTAATGGATTTTGTTAATGGTGATGACAATCTTATATGTGTAAGGTATAAGTCTGAAAATTGCAGTTTTGTCTTCCTTTTACCAATTTTTTAAAAGATTGTTTTTAGTTTAATTACTGACAATGTGTTTATATTATTGCAGACATGAATAGATCAAAAAGTAGACATTAAGATTCCAGTTCTGGTTGGATTTTTAAAGCTTTCTAATATGAGGCTTTATGCTCGCTGCTAGATAGTTGCAGGAGTGCAAAGTTATGGGATTGGAACTCCAAGAGGACCTTGTTTGTGTTGCTTGTCATGCTAGTAGTGCTCTATGAATGTAAAGTTTGTTGTTGCAACTTGAAAGTGGACACTCTGATGGGAGGCATGTAGTAGTATATTTTGGTTAAAGTAGTATAAATTATAGTACATCTCTACAGCAACAGGAAATATGCTTCAGAAAACAAGGGAAATATTGTGGCTCAAATAATGTATTGATACAGGCTTCAATAGATTTTAGCATTAGTCAGCAATGGAATATAGTTGCATTATCTTGATTTATCTGCTACATAAATATGGGTTGCAGTGCTAGGAAGAAACTCATAAATGAGGCATACTTTTGTTAGGAATGGAGAAGCATGTAAATATCAGCAGTGATGGAAATGAAGGTATGCTGATACTATTAGTAGTTCACATTGTGGGCTGTAGGTTTACAGCTGTGATGTATTTCTAATGTTAAATGTGGGTACTGGTAATCATGCAAGAAGCAAATGGCCTTGAGGTATCATGGATGTACACACAACTGATACATAGGGAAACATTATGGATATACTCGACGTTCTTTCTCTCTCCCTTGCTGCCCAGAATTTATCTTCGGATCCTCGATCTTGTGATCTTATTGAAGCCATACATTCTCTCCTGCTGGTCAATTCCATTGTATACAAAATAGGAATCAATGCATCTATCCATGTTACATATTCAATATAGTCTCAATGATCTATAGGGAGAGAAATGACATGGATGTTACGCTCTCAGCTGAAAGGTTGTGAGAAAACATCCTACTTTACATTGCAATTGAGCGTATTCATGCTGTTTCTCTCCATCTATCGATTGTGTAAATATCCTGAATGTCTTTGAGAACAATAGGGACAGGGAGTGGGCTTTGATGTGACTGGCCTTTAGGTTGAGTGTAGAAATGGTTGGCTGTATAAATGTCCTCTATGTCTTTGAACACAGGGAGAGGGAGGATACTTTGATAGGTTTGATCTTTAGGTCGAGTGCACAAATGGACCGCGATTGACTGCATAAATGTACTCAAACACTAGGGAGATGATTTTGATGGGTTGGAACTTTAGGTCGAGTGCATGGACGACCTAATTTTGTGTGAGTGCATAAATGGCTTCTCTAGTCGCGTGTCCATAAAAAGTTGTGTGAACCCAGCTTCGAGGCTCTTGAATTCTCAAAGAGAAGCAAATATACGAATGTTTCTGTGCTATTCTAGATATTGTTTTTTAATTTATTTTGTAGATAAGTATCATATTTTATTAAAAAAAAGCAAATCATTGACAAGTATACTACATTTTTATCTGCAAAGCACTACATTTTTCTTCAAACACAACCAGCATTTCATTTGTTGTGAACATGAATGCTGAACAGACCATTATGCCCCTGAAGAAAAAGGAAAGAACTTCCAACCCCAATCCCCACAAGATAACAATAGCAACAAACCCCAGAACTAAACGCCCATGTCTAGGGTCAGCTGCACACATCATGTTCTTGGCATCCCACATTTGCTCTTCCTTTCATCATGGTCGTGCAGAGTTCGAAATCCATTTTGTGAGATCCAACTGCACAGACAATGGTTAAAGCAGGTAAAGGCTGAGCCAAAAAACAATTACCATGGGACCATAATTGTGGCAAACAATCCCGAAATTATCTCTGCAGCACCCGCTCTATTTTTTAGGAGCAGCGGGTCCATGGGACCACTAGGTAAATCCCAAAAATTTTGAAGTTTGATACGATGGAGGGAGAAAAACATAAAAAAACAGAAATTGTCAAAATCTACTATATTTGGTAACAACCGTGGTATGGAAGATTTATAAACAATGAATACAATGTGATGGACTATAAGTATAAATAAATGCATATTATCATAATATTAATTATATAAAAACAGATATTATTGTAACATGTTTTCTTGAATATTAAATAAAGAATTAAAAAAATGTCACCATAAAAATTGATAAAAATAATAATAATAATTAACTACCAGTATTTATATCAATTAAAAAAGTCAAAATTAATAATAATTACTTTTAACAAATAATAATAATAAATGAATATGTTAAAAAAACCCAGCCAAAAAAATATATCGAAAAGGAAAAATAAAAAACAAAACAGAAACCCAGAATCATAACAAATAAACACTCCAATACAATCTATAATTAACAAACTCAAACATTTCCTAAAATTAAGAATGCATACCATTATATTAACCAAACAAACTTGTAACAAATCCACACCATCAAAAAGTAGCATAGCTATAACAAACTCCTCCAAATAAAAGGGAAGATAGGGTATGTAATGAGCAGATGAACTCTTTCTTGATTGCAGAGAATTCATAAATCAAGGCACAACTTACACGGAATTATTATTGATACACCAATAACTCACAAAAACCCATGTAAGGGAGTTGAAGTTTGTAGAATCTTTTAAAAACCAACACCTATCTTCTCGTTTGATCATCATTTTAAAAAAATTTAAAATTTAAAATTTTAAAAAAACTTAGTGAAAGGAAACTACATTCTCATGGCATCTCAAACATGTCCGGATCTCATTTGATAACAGCACATTTATTACCCATCGATAAAAGGGCCTATCACCAAATCAAGTCAGCAAATTTGTACAGTGCATTGAACGACGTGTAACTTCTCTCAGTCCAGAAATCCTGTATTGGAAGTCTGGAAGTAAGTTACCGCGGCCTTTCTTAGAATGTCAATTAAACAAACGTTTGAACAAGCTTCAAATGGTTCATGGCTCCATTTCATCCCAATCTTCATAGATTGACAAAACCCCAGCTTGTGGAGCAGGGTTACTTTCAGGCTGTGCGGCATTCTCCTCTCTGTCTTCTTCATCGCTGGTATCACTACGCCCACCAACAGAAAACAGTTTAGGGCTCACCTCATCCTCGGATTGAGGAGGGTCAAATTCATGAAGGCAGCGCCGCCACTTCTTAACCTGACCATCCCAGCTCCTCTTGCTGCACACTTGCTTTGTTTCGGGTGTCTGAGGATCACCCTTCAATCGTTTGTTCCTGGGCATACATCCTCCCTTCAGATACATAATATTCTTTTTGGACTAGTAACTTCAACTCATCATTTTAAAACAATTAAAATTTACCTGCTTTTTCTGTAAGATCTAGATTAAATTATCTGTATATCAACAGAAAATCTTATGTCGTATTCCTCGAACTTATTCTATAATCAAGCACTTTGTTGTTTACTACCAAACCAATTAACCAAGCATTTCAAGCCCCAATATTCCCCTTATTGAAATATTCTGAACGAACTAATGATCACAAACATCGAGTACATCAGAAAGGAAACAGGCATACCTAGGCACAAGCTCTAAATATCGTTCATAACCAAGCGTGTTCTTCCCATAGTCAATCTGCTTCTGCCTCTGGCTCAATTTGTGTGGATCCGTTTCTTGAATATTTATCTTGGCGGCAGCTAAAAATGAAGCAGTAGGTTTAGACACGAAAGATTGAACTTAAAAAAACTACTAATCCTGACAATCAAAGAACACAGAGTGGTTCAAGGGTAAATCAAAAGAAAAGCATATTGTCCACACTATATAACAGATTAGAATCACACCCAACTAAATCTGAAATCCAGAGGACCTGCAGCAGAAAACCCAGGGGTTGGGCCACAGTTCGTGAAGACCTACTAACCCTCATATCCTCGGATGAAAAAGAACACAAAGTAAAGTACAGATGCGTGTATTTACCAATCATTCTCAAACAACAAAACATTGCATAAGAAAACATCATAATGCATAGAAAAAGCGAAGGTCCTGGCCATGTATGAACCCTCGCTTACCCTCGCTATAGCAGGATGTTGGTGGGGTTTGAAGCTTAACCACCGAACCAATCATCCACATCCGCATAACAATGAATTAAATCTAATTTTCACGGGCAACAAACACGCCATCGCTCATATCAAAAGCGGTCAAACTAAAATGACTGTGTAAAGATCTAAATAAAATCCAAGAGAAGAGCTTACCAGCAGAGTCTTTAATGGTGAATTTATGTGACACATCCACGATTTTCAACCCCGAACTATCTTCATCCCAATCCATCTGAGAAGCCTCGGACTTGACTAGATCTGTGTCCTCCAGGAATTCATCAAGAACAATTTTCTTCTTGGCAGTAGCAGAGACCTCAAGATCCTCACAAGATAGGCTCCGAGTATTGGCAGTTTTATCTGAAACTTTCACCCAAACAGAGAGATTAGCATTGGGTGTTATATTGACAGTGGAGGTCTGGGAGTGCGAATGATAATGCGAAGAATTTGGAGATGGAGCCCTTTGAATCCTCTTGGATGAAGGGAATGCGAGCACGCTGCTTTCTGCCCGTGCTACCCTTCTCCAACTCTTTGAAGATCCGCCATCGCCCTTGCCCTCGCGCTCGCCCTCAACCTCACAAGGGTTCCTTACTGATACGATCCTCATTTTCGATAATAATAACGACTCCCCTGCTGCTGAAAATTTCAGTGGGAAGAGAGAGATCTGTAACAGGTTATTGGAAATAAATGAATCTATGTGAGAATTATATAATGGGTTTAAAAGATTGGCATTGGAGCGAAATTCAGATGAAAGTATTTGGAGAGGAGTTAAAAGCGGGAATATCGCGTGATTTCGATCTTTTGAAATTTTGAATTGGGGACTCACCCATTTTTAACCGTGGCAACGCGCCCAAATACTATCGTTTTTATGAGCTTTGGGCCTTTGGTTAATAAGTGAGAGTGTTATGATGAAACCAACTTCTCAACGACTTTGATAAACAAATAAAATAAAGTTTTTAATAATGTTTACGAGACAAAGCACTTGTTAACATAGAGTTGCATACTAATTACAAAGTTGTCATGTTGATAGATTATTTTTTGAGGTCGAGTTGTCAATCTACACTTAAGACATATCTATTCTTTTTTTTTATTTTGGCTTTTTTATTATGAATCTTGATTACAAAGTATGTTGTTTTTGATAATTTATATTCTTCAATGATTTGAATATCATTGTAAGTCGAACACTCTACATAATGCAATTCTATCTTTGCTAATCTTGAAGTACAAAACCAATATATTCTCTTTTCCCAATTTTCATTAAGTGTTTTCCACCTACTAGTTTCACACTGAGATGGTGTGTGTAGACACCCTAAAAATACATACATATTTCTATCTCGTTGTTATCCAATTAGAATTAATCAAATTAATTATATTCTACCACAACACCCCCTTTAGAATTAATTAGATTAACCCGTCAATTAATTACCCTTTAGAATTAATTTTATTAATTTTATTTCCTAAAGTCATGTTCCTACCCTTTAGAATTAAATAGTTTAATTCTAATGTACCTTTGGAATTAATTAAATCAATTCTTGACACTTCATAGAGCATTCAAGAGGGAGGATGGAACGGCGAATATGTGAAACCCGCGAAAATTCGAATTCTACTACAGGAGAAAGCGATCGTTCTTTGAAAGGAGACCTTGGTCGATGTGCCTTACTCGCGGTTTTTTGCCTCTGGTGCAAATAGAATCCCGCTTGGATTCGGCAGCGGGGTGGAGTGGGCTAGGAAAGATGCTGAGGCTCTAGTGAAGGAAGAAGTGTTTGCTTTGATGTTGAAGTTTGGCCCCAGACACAGTGATCAATTCCCTGGCCTTGTTGTTAGGGATTTCAGCTCTAAAAATTTTGATTAAGGAAGTCGATTCCAGTCAAAGGAATGTTTCGTCCACCCTGATAGTGGGGAAGGAGGTCCCTTCTAATCCAATTGAGCGTGAAATTAACGGTTCATTGGAAGTGGAGGAAATCAAGGTGGGGGGATTGGTTTCAAATTTTCCATGGATATGGTGCATGTTAATCTCCCTTCAAGCTCAAGGTGGGACTTTGTGGATGTTCATGTTAAAAGGGCAATTTGTTGCAAATTTGTGGGGGCTAGGTTTTCCAGAAGGAAAATTTTGAATTGGGTTTACTGGTTCTAGGGCAAGGAGAGGAAGCCCAAAGTTTTCTTTCTCCCGAATGGCTTCTTCCAAGTTTTGTTCCATTCAGAGGCCTTGTTGGAGAAAGTTTTCAAAGGGGGACCCTGGTTTCTTAATTCCTCGAGTCTGTATTTGCGCCCTTGGTCCCCTGATTTTAATCCGCGTAAGGAAAAATTCTAAGTGCCCCGCTCTAGTTGAGTTTCCATAATCTGCCCTCTGAATTCAGGAATCAGGTTACCTTAAAGGCTATTGCTAATTCCCTTGGCTCGTGGGTTCCTATTTTTAACCCTTCTCTCTTGGCATGGAGAAATTCTTCAGCTCGGATTTGTGTCAAGATGGATTTGTCCTCCCCTCTCCCAAGCTCTATCAATCTTGCTACTGTTAGGGGTTCCGACAGCATTGATTGACTATGAAGGGTTACATGTGAAATGTTTCTCCTGTGGTTTTTTGGGTCATTTGAGGAAGGCTTGTCCAACTAAATTAAAAAAATCGGTTATTCTACCTTCCTCCCAGCGAGGGATGCGATGTTGTTTCCGAGATAGATCCTCTGATCCATTTGTTCCTCGATTCAAAGGTGTGAAAGATGGCATGCCGGTGGGGCAGTCCTTGTCGGTCTTGGCCATCTCTGGCCCTTCAATGAATTTGACTCCTCGCTCTCTTTTGAAAGAAACTAAGGAGGTTCACAGGGATTCCGAGGTGCTTGCTTCCCTAATCAAGGAAGGTATGGTGAAGGGGGCCTCTTCTGGAAACTCTTAATGGGTGGATTTCAAATAATGAGACTCTGGCTTTGGATTTTCCCGCTACCTCTGTCGGTGATAAGGAGGAGGGGAAAATTGTTCTGAAGGCTTAGCTCCTGATCTGGCTCCCTCCAATTTAGCCTTCAGTCAAGAAGGATTGGATTTAACCCTTTACGGTTCCACTTGTAAGAGGGGTAGAAAGTCCAAACAGGAGATTGCGCTATTGGAGGTTGAGTCGTGGAAGTAAAGAACCCTAAATTTGACATTGTTGAATCTGGGAAGGTGAAAATCCTTCCCTATTTTTAATGAATCTTTTTTCCTGGAATTTTAGAGGCCTCAACTCCTCTGACAAGCAACACTTGCTTAAGTGTTATATCCTCCCCTCGGAGGCTTATTTGGTTCCTTTGCAGAAACTAAGTTGTGCATGTCATTGACGATGCTTATGTGGATTAATTCGGGCAAAGGCTAGAAAGGGGTCTTCTTGGGATCGTCTGCGCAGCTTACTCGGGGGGTCTTGGCATTCTTTGGAAGTATGGCTTTGTCAAAGTGGAGTTGCAAGCTTAGTCCCCAACTAGAAACCAATAAGTGTTAGCCTTCGTCGCTCCCAGTTAAGTTTTTTTATTTAATGTTTATGCCCCTAATAGTATCATGGGGAAAAAAGTTTATGGGTGGATTTGCTTCAATCCACTTCTTCTCTGGGGGATCATTTGTTCATTTTGGGTGGCAATTTTAATGCCATCTTTGATGGTAAGGAAAAGAAGGGTGGGATTTTCAAAATCTTGATCACAATCAATTGGACTTATGTTCCTTTATTAGGGACAGTGCTTTGTTGGATATGGGGCCTAAACAAGGTTGGTTCACCTAGAGTAATAGGAGAAAGGGTTTTAGTGATATTGCTTTGAAGACTTGATAGATTTATGGTTTGTCCTAACTTGTCTCTGAAAGACATAGTTCTTGAAAGCTTTGTTCTTCCTTGGTTTGGGTCAGATCATTTTCCGGTATCCCTTGTGGTCAGCTTTGATGAATCCCCTCACAAATCCCCATTCAAGTTTGAGTTAATGTGGCTCATAGATGTGTTATCCCGTAAAATTGACAAGGGCAATTTTACCGATAACCATACCGAAATTTTGTTCCGATCCCTCGTTAGGGATCCCTTGCGTTCGAAACATTATAAAATCCCTTCCCGGGAAATCTGGTTTTTCGAACTTAGTCTTTTGAGCCTTTTTTGGTTGGGCGCATGAAATTGCTATGTAACACCAACTTTTGGTGCGCCCCCTTTAAAACCTTTGGCGCATGATTTTCAGTGTCAACACACCTTTTGGTGCACCAACGTATGTTGAGCCTTCCTCAGTGTGCGCGCCAAGCGCATGCGCCCTTTGTTGGCACAACTTTTGTTGCGACATGTTTTGGTGCGCCAAAGGGCACACATAACTTAATGTCGACATAGCTTTTGTGCGCCAAAGGCGCGCTTAATTTCTTCTTTGTGCAAACGTTTTCATGCGCCAAAGGGCACACGCGTTTAACTCGTCGACAAAGAACTCTCATGCGCCTTTTAAAAGTGGGTGGCGCATTAATGACCAGCTCACCTATATATATAAAGTTTGCGCGCCCAAATGTCATTATCATCAGACGCATATCACGTGATTTTTATTCTCTGAGCCTGTCAGCCTCTGCCTCGTCGTTTTCAACGCATTGTGGACCCGTTTTCAAGATTTTCACTATTTATCCAGGTAAGAGGTTCTTCTCCCTCTTGTGTGTTTTGCGTTTTCGGTTCTTGGTGTGTTCGTGGTCTGGTTTTAGTTTGCGTTTGGAGTTTTGGGGTATCAAAATGTTGAGCTAGCCCTCCCCCAGTCTTTGTCTTTCCTTATTGTCCTCCCCCCTCTTTCCAGATCTACTGGTAGAGGATGTTATTTTGAAAACATGGTCTGAAAACCCTTTGGATTTAACCGTTTTACTTCCCAAACACATCTTAGAAGGAATGGAGAAAAGAGGACTATTTTTCCCTTGGGCGCATCGGTGCGGCCCCGCAACATCATAAACAGATTGCGCCCCATGGCGCATCTCGTCCCCCTGCAACATGATAAAAACCTGCACCCTTGCGCACCCAACATCTATGCAACACCGGCTTTATCTGCGCCGTGTGAAGTTATAAAGGCGCAGGCGCATCCCTCCTTGCAGCAACATCATGTTGCGTTAACCCTTCGTGTGTCGCGCCATATTCCCTTTGGCGCATGAAAAGCTCATGTTACACAAACCTTACATGCGCCAAAGGGCGCACCAAATCCCAGTGCAACATGAAAAGTCTATGCGCCAAAGGGCGCATCCTGTCCCTATGTAACACAATGTTTTCATGCGCCTTTTATAAAATGCAATCTGCAGTATGCACGCGCCATGCGCCTTTGGCGCCAGTTTAACCTTTGCAACACGCCTTTCTGTGCGCGCCTTTACTGTTTAGCCACATGTAAGCTGTAATTTTCATGCGCCTGCGCCCTGAGCCTAAAAATCTCTAACTCTTTCTTCTGCTAACATTCCAATGGAAGATCAAATGGCTAATTCAACCTTTTCGGATTGGGTCTCGCTTCTTCTTCATGCAGATCAGCAACTGAGTTCGAAAGAACATATGTCTACATCCAGCAGGAGACCCACCAAACCGAAAGGAAAGGCTAAGCTTACGGAGGAAGAAATGAAATACAAATATCGAGAGGTCGAATGCCCGAGTCACGGGCCGAATGCGGCATGGACGCGAGACTCGGGGTGGGGCATATCGACATGGAGGAATTCTGGGCCAGAACTCAGAAAGTTACAAGAGAGTCCATGGATGGACAAATTGATCGGCGTGCCCTGCACTTCGCCGGAGGAATCCCCATCAGCGCCGTCAACAATGAATTTATGATGGTGGTTGCCCAGTGTTACAACAAAGACACAAGGTGTGTCGAAAACAGCAAGGGTGAGGTAGTCATTAACCTCACTGCCCGTCATTTTGAGATCATACTCGGCATCCCTCACCACCGGCACTTTGTGGCCGTTAGCCAAGCAGAGTGCATCAAGGCCTGGGAAGACAATGAAGACCAATGTATGCAGCTAATGAACGAAGTATATCTGAAAAATAAGAAGGTGGTAACCCGGTGGCCCCAAATCATCCACCGCAGTGACTTCTCAGAAGAGCTCAGCGATACCATTACCTTCCTGAGCAGGGTCTTCGGGCTTTCTGACGCCCATTACTTCCATAAATGGATGCTGCGCTACTTGGAAACAATGAACAAGAATTTGCCTGATCAGCGCTTTTGCTGGGGGAAATTATAAGCAGCACCATCTCCGAGCAGCTACAACAATTCAGCACAACGGGAGTATTCCATATGAACTCCTACGTGGTCTACGCTGCAGCGTCAGAGAGGGATTATCCAGGCCTAACACGGAGTGGAGTTTGGCCTCAGGTCAAGATATACGAGTACTACCCAGAGTTGAGGCTGGAGAATAGCATCTCCCAGTTCACAAAAGTTAACGATGTGTTTTTCTATCACATCATCTGCCTGCTGAGGCCGAATATGACCCATGGTCATACGACCAAAAACATAGTGGCAGCCACGGAGAAATGGGGGGCCCTGTTCACCCAATTTCCCACATTCACCTATCTAAGGGCTGCCAACTTTTTGGGAGAGCCAACCAGGCTACCAAGGTATCTTTGGGCCTAAGCCGATTCTCTTTGGAACTGCCAAGGCAAACTAATCACATACCGCAAAAAATCCTCGAAAAGGAAGAAGGGTGGAACTCCTTTCCCCTCACAAAGGGGTGATACATGCTCTACCCACCACAAGGCGAAGGAAATGTTTGCAGAGCTGGAGTTACTTAATTTGAAACATGACTTCCCAGCCAGGCCTACCTTCGACCCAAGGGGCTACCTGCCAAGAGCAAAGCTTGATCCAATCCATGTTCCTCAGATCGAGGATATTTATATTGACGTCCTCCATGAGGTAGAGCTCAGAAGAAAGGATCATTCTCGCCTAGCATTGGCAGAAATCATCCAATATGGGGTAGCCATTGTCCCCAAAGGCTACCAAACAACAGAAGATGAAGTAGACAAGGTATATACTGATACAGATGGGGACGATTGGCCCTTTCCGGCCATTGATAGAACTAAAGCTCCTCAGACAATTGAGGAGAGGGTCAAGGAGACTTTGCGGAGGACAGAACATTGGTGCCGGATGAATGGCCTAATCTACCTCGGGGTTGATTTCACAACATCCCCATTGGGCAACGCGCCTCCATGATCCAAGAAGCAGCTTAAAGGCAAAGGTGTAGAAGGTGAATCCAGCACCATTCAGAAGAAGCCCCTGAGAGTCCTCCTTCCGCACGACTGCAATGTAATAACTCTGGATTCGCCAGAGAAAAGAAGCAGTAGAGGATAGTCCCATAGGCCCATCCACTCAGGATGTCGGCATTGCTACCACAACAGAGGTCCCTTCTATCCCTTCTTCTTCTCTTCCTTCCCCTCCTCGAGTGACTCAAGCGACCATCCCTTTGGTCGTGTCCTCTGTCCCTTCTTCTACTCTTTCCCCTGCTTCTTCGTCTATCTTCTCCTCCCTCGCTGATCTGTCCTCCTCCATTTCTTCCCTCATCTTCGGGCTCCCTTCCCTTCCTATGTCTTCCGTAGCTGCAGTTTCCCTTCCTCCCGTGGACACTTCTTCGGCTATTCTCTCAACGCCGCCCACGTGTTTCCACGTTTTCCCCTCTTCTCTTGTAGTTTGCCTCCTCCTCTGTCTCTGGTCCTTCTTCCATAGGACCACTGGATCTCTCAGCTAAGCCAAGCCGAGAGGAAAGTTCCCATCGCTCCGATGGACTTTTCAGTGATCCCAACCAAAGGGGCAAAGAAGCTGAAGCCTGTTGCACGCTTCTCTAAAAGTGCTGCAGGTGAGAGAATCATGGAAATTGCATACCCCGATCCCCTCAAAGAGAAAAAGGATCTGTCTCCGACAGATTTTACTGTGACCCAAGTCACAATGGGGACATCTTCTGAAAGTCTCCAGGGGGAAGCTCTTTCCGCGGTTGACGCCCTCTGTCAAAAGCTTCAAGAGACAAAAGAAGAGAAAAGGCTACTAAAAGAGCAAAACAAATATCTACTCCAAGCCTTACAGAAGATGGGTAGTGCGCCTCCCACAACTGCCGCCGAGACTTCTGAGCTTCTCAGCCAGGAGAAAATCAATGAATATGCCAAAATTGGTGAGCAGGGTATGGTCGTTTCCGCTTGGAGGAGCCAAATCCTCAAAGACAAAAAAAGTGATCGCCGAGTTCTCCGACTTATACCGAATATCATAAAGGTGAATAAAGAACTCCAAGCATTAGCAGGGGCCCATATCGGAAGAGCTGGAACATGCTGAGATCACAAAGCGAGGCCTTCCAACAAATGTTTGACTGCTTCGAGTCAAAGATCTGTCAAGTTCGGCATCTTCGGCCACCCAAGGGCTCTCAACAAAATCATGTCCACTCTGGACTATCGGGTGGATCAGCTAGAATTTATTCTAGAAAAGATTGACAAAGTCAAGGAAGAAGCCCTGGATGCGATGCATCAAATGGAGCGAATTGTTCTCAACATGTCTCCAGGGTTGCTCACTCCTTCCTTTACCTTAAGGTTAGGCCGATGAAACCGTCCGGATCTTCAAGAAGATCACTTCTCGTGGAACGGGGCCGGAGGTCACATTTGACATTGAATCTATCAACAACTCGCTTTGGCCTGTAGGGACTTCGTCGGGTTCCTCATTGAGGCGGAGAAGGACTTTTCCAAACTCCCAGAGAAGCTCATAGATGAGCGGGAGACTTGTGAGGCAATAAGCACTAGGCACAAGGATCCTTCTTAGGATCAACTTGGGCCAATAATTAACAAGTTTTTGGAATACCGCGCTCAGTTCCATATCTCATCACTCGAGCAAGATCAAAAGCAAAGCCCCCTTTTCGGCCATAGGATGATGATGACAAGTAGTGCTCCTTCTTCTTCTTCTTCTTCTTCTTCTTCTTCTTCTCTCTCTTCTCCGACTTTCTTGTTGGAATGTCTAAAGTATGTTGATGCAAATGATGACATCATCCATGTTGCATCATGGGATGATGTCATCCATCAAGTTGTCAAAAGTCAACATGACTTTTAGATATTTTGTAAATATCTTTGTAAATAGGTGGTTGGCTCCTTTTTGCCTTCTTTCCTTCTCCTCTTCTATATATATTGGAATACTTGTTGTATTCAAAGGTGGACATTTTTTAGATGAAAATAGAAGTGAGGAGAGAAAGACTTTGAGCTTTCTTGTAACAGAAGAAAAACAACAATACAAATATTGAGGCTTTGTACTGAATACTTGTGTTATACATCAGAGCTTTCTTATGTTAGATCTGTATGTGTTTATTCTGTTAGATTCATATCTACCTTTTTGTCATTTGCTCATCAGTATTGCTTTGTTTATTTATGCAAGTAGGTTTGGCTCTGTTTACTACCAATCCCAAAACATAAATCTTCTGACCTTTCTGCTTTGGAGTTCATTTCTTTTCTTCCTTCGGACCTGCTCTTTCTCATCCCCTCTTCCTTTCCTTTCTTTTCACAGTCGGAAACACCCCACTGGGATGAGATCCCAAACCCCGAAGGCGTAATGTGAGACTTGCATAGATTCCTCGCCGGTAGAATAGCAATAAAACCCATTTCGCTGCTTGACTCAAAGAGGGACTATGCCCCGCACACTGTTGGCTCGTTTATCCATAGATCTCGCCAAGCCCAAGCGATTTTCGGACCAACAAGATGCTTCCTTGGAAGGGTGGATTTCTCTTTGGTAGAACTCTTATCAAGTTGTGGGTTCTAAGATGTTTTTGTTGGTGCAAAAGTCAAGAGACTGAAAAAGATTTGCTTTGAGTGGAATGGTAAGTGCTTCAAAAATATTTTTCAAGAAAAAGTGAGGGTTGAAGTTGATCTGAAGGATCTTAATTTGAAAGTGTTCAATGTGGGGATGGATCAAGAGGATTTTGCTTTGGAGAAGTCTCTTCAGGTGAACTAGGGGAATTGCTTCTCGTAGAGGAAATCTTCCTAAGGCGAAATCAAGGGAACTTTGGCTCAAGGACGGGGGCAGAACATGAAATTCTTCCATTCCTCTATAAAATCCAAAGGAATTCAAATTTTATTTCAGAAATTAAGAATAGTGAGGGGGAATTTTTGGTTGATTAGAAGGATATTATCAATGAAGGTATTCATTTTTTCTCCTCCTCTTTAGTTGGTGATGTGGCCTCCTTTGATGAGGCTCAATCTTCCATTTTAGAGTGTATTCATTCCCTTATCTTGGAGGCTCAAAATTTTGATCTTTCAAAGCCTTTCTCCTTCTCTGAAATTGAAAAAGTTGTCTTCTCCATGGAAAAGAATAAAGCTCCGGGACCGGATGGCTTCCCTGCTAATTTTTTTCAGAAATTTTGGAAAATTGTGGGATATGATGTGTGGGTGGCCGTGGAAGATTCGAGGAGATCCCGTTCGGTGCTCAAAATGTTGAATAGCACCTTCATTTGCCTCTTCCCTAAATTGCCTCAACCTTCCTCCTTTGCGGACTTTAGGCATGTCTCTCTTTGTAATACCTCCTATAAAATTATTTCTAAGGTCATTGCCCTTCGCTTGAAAGTTGTCTTGGATCCTCTTATCTCCCAAGAGCAAACCAGGTTTATGTCGGGAAAATCAATCTTGGAAGGCGTTATTTTGTCTCATGAGTTGACTCACTCCCTTTCTTCTTTGAATTCCTCTGGTATGCTCTTGAAGCTTGATATTAGTAAATCCTATGATAAGATCAACTGGAGATTTCTCATAAGAACTCTTAGAAAGTTTGGCTTCTCTAAGGGGCTGTGTGACTGGATCTTCAGTTGTGTCTCTAGCCCTTCCTTCTCGGTTTTGATTAATGGGAGTGCTGAAGTTTTTTTGTTAGTAACAGAGGCATTAGGCAAGGTGACCCATTGTCCTATTTTCTCTATATCTTGGTTGTTGAAACTTTGGGCGGTGTCAATTAGGAAGAAAATGGTGGAAGGTAGCCTCAGGGGTTTGAAAGTTGTTGACGGAATCCCTCCTCTCTCCCACCAGAAATTCACGGATGATACTTTTTTGTTTGGCAGGGCCAACATTCGGGAAGCTAAGGAGTTAAAAGTGACTTTGGATGGATACTTGAAAGCAGCCAAGAAAGATGTTAGTCTTCTCAAATCCTGCATCTTCTTCTTCAATGTCTCCCCTCAACTTGAAGCTCGTATTCTGAATATCTTCAATTTCAGAAAGGGTCTCTTGCTGGTCAAATATCTTGGTATCCCCTTGTTTAAAGGTGCGGGTAAGGTTTCTTTGTGGAAGGATTTACTCTCCTCTTTGGAAGTAAAATTAAACTCTTGGAAAGGTAAATGGCTCTCCTTAGCTGGGAGAATACAGCTCATCAAATCAGTTCTCAATGCCTCTCCTATGTATTTGCTTTCCGTTCTCAAAATTCCCAAAAGTGTGTTGGAAAAACTAAAGGTGATGATGAGAAAGTTTTTGTGGCAAGGTCTCTCGGGAGAAAAGAAAATTCTGCTGATCAGATGGGATGCTCTAGCTAAACCCAAGGCACTTGGTGGTGTGGGGATTCTTAATCTGGGCCTACAAAATTTGGCACTAGGTGCTAAGATGGTTTGGAATTTAATTTCAAATCCCAACAGTCTTCTCAGTCAGGTGTTTGAAAAGAAATACCTGGGAGCCCTCTTCCAGAATCTATTCTCTGTATTGTGAACCCGCCCAGGGGTTCCCATATATGGAATTTCATGTTGGATTGCAGGCCTTTGTTCTTATACAATGTGGATTGGAAATTGGGGAATGGTGAAAATCCCTTTTTGGGATGATCCCTGGAATGGCTTCCCTGCTTTGGGGGACATCCTAGAGTTTGTTGGAATTAAAGAGAGACTACTTGAAGATTGGGGTCCATTTGTCTCGAACTATGGGAAAATGAATGAACCCCTTCCCTAAGTGTTTCTTTGGAAAGAGATTAATCATTTGGGTCAATTAAATGTTGTAATGAAAATTTTTAAGTCTACTTTGCAGGAGAGGAAAGTTCTGATCTCTAATAAGAAAGATGAAATTGTCTGGATTGTTGCTTCCTCGAGTCGTATTCCCTCATCTTGGTTATCTTCTCACACTGAGAGGTTGATGGTGAGAATAACATATAGAAAGACTGTTTGGATCCACCCTGCCTCCCGAAGGTCGGTCTCTTTGCCTAGATGGCTTTCCAAGGTAAAATTCTTACTCAAGAGAGAAGAAAAAAATTTGGCTTCAGGGCCCCGCTAGATGTATTTTGTGTGAAAAATAAGAGGAAGATAGGGATCATTTGTTATTGCATTGCCCCTTTGCAGTGAAGTGTTGGAATTAGTTGTGTGCCAAGCTTAATCTCCCTTGGGTTCAACCAAACTCCCTTCTAGCAGCCATCTTAGCTTGCCTAGTTAATTCCCACTCGGGGCTCTGTCTTCCATTTGGCTTTGCGTTTTGTGCTTCTCATTTAGCATATTTGGTGGGAAAGGAATAAAAGAATCTTTCGAGAGGAAATTAGTTCTGTGGAAGTGGTCCTCTTCAGGCTGGAAGGTGCCATATCAAAAGTTGTGTCCTCAAACTAGTTTAGATCTTGTCCTTTTACTTCTCAAGACAGGGTGCTTGAAAGGAATTGGCCTCTGATTATCAAACCTAGAGATGGCACCTGAAATCTTCACTGCCTTCCTCCTTGGCCAGGAAGAATGCTAAATGGTCCCCCCCTTCCCCTAGGATTTTTAAACTAAATTTTGATGGGGTTGCTAGGGGGAACCCGGGATTCCGGTGTGGGTTGCCTGATTTGAAATTTTGTGGGTAAGGTGGTGGGAGCTACTTCCTATAAGCTTAAAGTGGGTACTTGTAATTTCACTGAGCTTCAAGCTCTTAGTAAGGGATTGTTCTTAGTGGCCTCGCTTAAAATTGAGAACCGGAAATTGAGGGTGATTCCTTGGTAATCATTAATGTCATTATAAAAAAGCATCTTTTCATGGAAATTGGACTTAGGGGTTCAAAAAATTTATGGCAACTCTCCAAATTCAATAATTGGAGCATCATGCACGTGTATAGGAGGGTAATCAATGTGCCAATTGGCTGGCAAATAAAGGTATAGAGCAAAATCTTTGGGAGAGGGTGGATAGTAATTGCTCTATGTGGGAGGGCTTTGATATGATTGTCTCGAAGGAGTCACCCGATCATGGAAATGATGGCATTTCTTCCCGCGTCACGAAGTGAGGGATTGTTACTTAAGGAGGTGGGGTGGCTTTCTTTCGTTCATTTTCTACTTGTTTCTATAATGGATTCACCTCGGGCTCCCAAGTTGGCTTTGTCGTGCGATATGAGGGAAATGGATTTTCGTAACAAGGTTTCCAACTGTAGGTTGAATAAAATCTTTCATATCTCTTGCACTGGGGATCTGGAGGCTGTTAAATTGTTTCGGGGTTGGATTTTCTGAGCGCAGAAGGGTGGTCAAGGATTAATAACGAAATTTCTTCCATATTTGTTGAAAATTTGTTGGTTCTTCGTCCCTCAAAGGCGGAGGTAGTTAAACTTGTTGCTCACTTTGGTTGGAGCCCTCTTTCTGTGGAAACCTAGCCTCAAAGGTCGCTAATTTTAATCTTGTGTCTTGGCCTGTGTCTGAGGGGGATCCATGTTCACTTTGGTTGGTAATGACTCGAGACTAGCAGACTTGGAGAAGCGTTTTTAGGTTTTGTTGGATTTTACTAATTCCTTGGTGGTATTTACGCAGGATAAGAAGTCTAGGCATGATCGTATTAAGCTTTCAAATGTGAAGGCTCTGGGTTTGCCATTGAATTTGATGATGTGTTGGTGGTTGGAGTTCCGTGCTACTGCGAGTGACTCCTTCGAACAAATTTGGTGGCGCCGGCTCAAATATATCTTTGTTGATGTGGACTCTGATATGGAGCTCGGGTTGGACCAGAGCTAGTCTGCATGGGGCCTCAATATCTCGGTTGATGATGTCAATTAGGTGTCTTTTTATCAGGTCCTAGTATTAGTTTATAGAATAAATTCTGGTTTTTGTTAATATGCCAGTGTGACCTAGTTGTGGTTGTTCTTGAAACATTGGAGGTTAAGCCTCCTTTTTTGTATATAGGGAACATGTCCCTTTAACTTGCCTTATCAATAAAAAAATCAAAAAAATAAATCAATCCCTACACCTTCATTTGCTAATATAATTAAAAATTCTTAAGTACCTTTGGAAGATTCCTTTGCTAGTGGAACTTGAGAGATGGTAATGACATTTCTTTTTGGGAGGATAAATGGATCTCTAAGTCTCCGCTTAAGAACAAGGAAGATTGGTCTCAGCTGCTTGCCCCTTATTATAGGTTGATTGGAACAAAAGTCAAGGATTATATTATATGTCATGTGGATAGTAAAAGTTGGATTCGGTTGTTATCCATTGATCAAATTATCTCGCATAATATAAAAACGTGCGAGGTAATCCTTAATGCTCGTCATCTTGATGCGAGAGACACCCCTGACAAGCTCATTTGGGAAGACTCCATAGATGGTTCTTATTCAGGTCAAAAGTGATTACAATCTGCTCTTTGTTAATCACCTTCTTACTTTGAGTGGAATAAGATATGGTTCAAAGAGCTGACTCCCAAAATAAATATCTTTCTTTGGCTTAATATTCAAAATAGAATCTTAACAATTGATAATTGGATCAAAAGGGGACACCACATTACGAAAAGGTGCAGCCTCTGCAAAAACTCTGGAGAATATGTCATTCATATCTTCCTTCACTGTACTTATGCCACTGAGGTATGGAATGCCTTCTTCAATTTTATGGGTGTTAAATGGGTCTTACCGGATAATATTATTTTAGCATGGCAACAATGGTATTCACCCTTTAAACATCTGATTGTTAAAAGGATTTGGTGGTTGTCCTTCCTTGTATTATTTGGTATATTTGGAAGGATCATAACAATAGTATTTTCAACAATAAAAACCCTATTATCAACATATTATTCAACCAACTATTGGATGGAATTAAGCAAGATATATCTAGGTACAAGCCTAAGAATAATTTTAATCAGAATGAAGAGGAGTCTACAATTCTTAAGAAATGGAATGTTTCTTATGTTATCAACATTATTCCATCAGTTAAGATTGATAAGACTCCTGTTACCTGGTCCCCCCCAATCCTAGATATTTTAAACTAAATTTTTATGGTGCCTCTAAGGGAAACCCTGAGAGTCTGGAGGTGGTGGATGTATTCATGGAAAAGGAGGTCATTTTATAGCTACTTTTTTTTGGCCTATGGGAATTAATACCAATCATTTCGCTGAAGCTTTGGAGGCTCCTTGGGGCATCAGATTAGCCTCTTCTCTTAAAATGCATAACATGGTCATCAAGGGAGATTCTATGAATATTATCAATTGTCTCAAGTGTTATGCTAAAGTTAGTTTGCCCATAAAAATTATATTGACAAGGCTATCCATTTAGCCAAGTCCTTCTCAATTTGTACCTTCAATCATATCTATAGAGAAGGTAATAAACTTGCCGACTCATTAGCCAATGTGGGGGTCCTTGCCAATAATTTTAAAACTTGGGATCATGTTAACTCATTACCTCCTAATGTCTAATCAATCATTAATTTGAAGAAAGGATAACAATCACGTGGTAAGTGTTGGAATTTGGTGGCTTATTAGCTCATATTTGGAGATTGTTTACTTCACAATTCCACATTTTACCACTCATTGTTTTACCCTCTGCGAACCTAGGGCTATCAAAACCACCATGGGGATGATATTTGTAGGGTGGATCCAGTCAATAATGCCCAATGGAGGGAGGATGTTGAAGAAAGGAGACTTTAACCACTTCATGAATGCAGTTTGAAGGCATGACTTCCATCTATCTCAACAAATTGTGAAGAATTGGAATGGCGTAAGAGTGCACTACATGAACAGAGAATTTTTCATCACAGAGGAGATGATTTATGTCATCACGGGTATACATCCCAAAGGCATGCGATTCTACAAGAACAACTATGACAAGAAAGAAGAAGAAGCCAAATTTCCAAAGGGAGAAGAGTGCCTTACTTATGTCAAAAGTGGGTTTCTATGGGAGTATTTTCCAAAACCCTATGAAAAAGTCGATCTTATGTTCATGAAGTATCTTACTCTTGAAGGTTGGTTTAAAGTTACTCCCTAATTTCACTTGGTGTTGCAAAATCACTTGAAGGAATGTTGCGGTCAATTTTCCTTTTTATCTTCTTCAATCCCTAAAAGCTCTGTGAATTTGATTACTTAGGGGAAAAGAGCCCAACCTTCTCACCACGCATTCATCCTACTTCTTTACCAACACTTTGACCTACTCATTGTGAATTCTTACCCTACAGACCCCTTACTCCTTCCCCTACCCCCATTAAGTGGCCCCCTCCCCATATCTTTGACTCGTCCCTCTACAAAGGTAAGAAGGCCAAATATGATCTTGTCAAAGATCTTAATCCTCATGCTTCTTCCTCGGCGAGGTGTGTCGTTGCCCTTAGTTTTTTTACCATGGGAGATAAGAGGATTGATTATAACAAATCCCAGATGGAAATATGAGAAATGAGTTGGAATTACATATTGATATGTTAACCGTGCTTAGAAAGGAATGCATAGTTTTGAAAGAGAAAATCAAAGGCTGTAAATTAGCCATTGAGAGTGGCAACAAGGATGATCATCTAATGGAGGAGATGGAAGAAAGAATCACAACCATTGAAAAAGAGCAGGGTAAACTAGAAGCAAGCGGTGTGACGTTATCTCCATGCTTAGGGGCAATATGGACATTCTAGCCAACATCACTCTTGTGTTTGAGAGTAATAAGGGCAAAGAAAAGGAAAAGAATGATACTTTTATCAAAGATATCAAGGATAAATTGGAGAACCTCAAGAATAACTTCTCCAAGATCACGAAATAGAAGCTAGTGGTGGACAATTCCCCGAGTTTTGTAGTGTCTATATCTTTTGAACTAAAAACGTATTTTTGTTATGGTTATGTTGTGGTTAGGTTGTTGTTCTATTGTGATTTTGTTGTAGTTCTTGTTGTATCTTCGTGGTGCATCTCTTTAGTTGTGATCTATGTTTTTTTATGATTGTATCTGGATATATGGGCTTGGGCCCCCTCGTATCATGGGTAGGATCCTCCAAAAACCTTATTCCATTAATAAAATATATAAAATTAAACATTTAATAAAATAAATGGCTCACTATTCCTTCATAGTTAAATACTAATAAATTTAGTTATTTAATTAAATCATATTATATACTCATGCTCCACTTCACTCTACTTCCAAAAGCCTACAAAGGTGGGGGCAATAATAATATATGTGCAACCACTTCTCGGATGAATTCAAAGATAATGATTGCCCCTACAAAGTTGCAACTACACAGACATGGTCATCTTATTATATCGGGTAATTATAATTATTACATATGGTGTGGAAATGAGGACACTAAGAGGGGGTTGAATCGTGTTTGCACAATTTTTACCTCATTAGTTCATTCACTTAATTTGCACCATCAAAATCAAAATAACATATACAAGCAACTACAAGGAGAGATGACACACAAAGACAAAGTTAATGCGGGAAACCCAAACTGGGAAAAATCCCACTGAAACCAATAACTATGCTTAGGACCAAATTTTGCTATATCTGTTACATTGAATTCATGGTTGAGCTTAAACTCAACCTAGAGCCACAACTCCAAAATTTTTCCAAGATGCCACTCGAGTCTTTGAGAGGCTTCAACTTATCTGGAAGTTTCAACTCCCAAGTTTGGTTTAGCAACAATTGACCCTTTAGTGACTTCAACCCACATGGAAGCTACAACTCCCCAATTGTTAAGTTGCCACTTATACTTGTTGTCTTATACAATTGACAATGACCCCTAAAGTAGCTCAATTTCATCTCAATTATGCTTCAAATCTCTCTCCTCCTTGACTACTGATCAAATGCAAGGCTCATCTCACAAGGTTCATTTTACACTTACTTGTCATGCTCTTATTCACTTTGAATCATGCAACACAAGCTCCTTCTTTTCAATATATTTTCCTTCAAATCCTTAGTCACAAAATCATGCACTTTAGACAATTATTTATCTCGGTCTCATACTACTATTTAGAAGGTTATCAAGGAAAGAAATTACTAATTAACCCTCACCATTTTGGCCATTTTTTCTTATTTTATTTTGTATTTTGTGACCAATTACATCTACTTATCCATCCATTTCGAACATCTGTGTCATCTTAGCCCTAACTGGGGTGCCCATATTTCATATTGGGATGCCCATGGGTGCCTTGGTCCCTTTTCCACTTTCTTGCCTTTTCTTGGGTCTTTTCTAGCCATTTTCATCCTTATATTTTATGAGGTTTGCCTTTCGAGGTTAATTACAAAATTATACCAAGAGAACCCTATAAATATAAAGTTATGAGACCATAATGAGGGACCTAACATCACTATCTACTATCACTCCATCTAGAGTTACATCCATCTATTGCATTGGCATCCACATAGCTTCATCATCATCAAGGCACAAGCTAGGACATCTACATCACACTTCATAGGGGGAGGGATTCTATTCTATTTCATGCACACATTCTATTACATTTTCTACACATAGTTATTACTCGCTACTTCACAAAGTGTGACTGGCACAAGAGAAACCTAGGGCATGTTCACACACACTTGCACATAGAACTACATCAAGTTTGAGATGTAGTGCAACACTCAGTTAGTAAGTCCATCATTACAGTGGCCGAGGACAGTCCAACCCTTCATATACATATTTCTTTTATAGAATTTGTTGTTTGTTTTTGTGGTCTTGCAGCTCATTCATTCATCTTGAGATATTCAAAGCATTTGACGTAGTATACAAAATTTAGTGTGACAAGCGGGAAGAGTTCGAGATTTGCTTTTCGATCATGTGAAAACTAGTTCCAGAAATTTCTCCTAAACCAGTGCCCAAAATTCATACCAGAGCACCCGTGGGTGCCCCAGTCCAGCCCTAGGTGCCCTAGTCCACGCAAATCCTCCAGATTTAGTCTTTTTTCTGTGGCTTTGACATATTCATTCATGCTCCAAAATTTCCAATCGGACTCTGCGACACTCTGCGGCAATCTCCGGATATCAACTAAGTTATTTTCTCTCTCTTTCCTTACACATTAGGGTTTTATTTCATTAGTTTATTTTTGATAATTAATTTACATATTTTTGTGCATTTATCTACTACGTTATATGTCCTCCTAGATTAGATTAACTACTTTGCACTATCCCATTTTAGTTCATTTTCAGTTAATCATTTTGGTGAACCCGACCATTGACCATACCTTCATTCTAGGGATTTTCTCATCTTCTATACCATCACTTGCAATGTTTATCAAGTCTCTTTGCTTCAATTGATTCAAATGTACCCATCTTGTAAAGACGCACTTCAACAAACCCTATAGAATATGCGTCTACCTATCAACATATTGCCTACCCAAGTCAACACTATTTTTGATCGTCTTTCTACGGACTCCCTTGATTCTAATTCCAATCAATCTATTTGCAAATACATTCAAAATCTTCATTATGTATTTCAAGATAAATTTAAAGCTCTTAATTATGTATTTCAAGATAAATTTCAAGCTATGGAATCCATAATCACATCTCTTAGATCTGAAATTTGATAGCTTAAGGATGCTTCTCAATCACGTGTTTCTACTCCCTCTACATCTCCTCTTTAATCTATGTCCACTTTGCATGTCATATAGTTGAACCTCAAGTCATGCCATCATTGGAACCTCTCATACTTGATCGCAATGCTAAGCCACATGACATTCTTACTGAGATTCTTAGTCGTCAATTGATCACTCTACCGTCTATTGATTACTATCCTCCTTGTCACCTAAAAAAGTATCAAGATCATCCATATTGCTACTATCATCGAATCAATGCACATAATGACAACGATTGCTATGTTTTACAATGTAGAGTCAAACATCTTGAGTGTTAAGGGTTTATCTCATTCACTACCCAATGTCATGTTACATCGTCCTCTCTAAAGGTTACATCCACATGGGCTCCTAAGGCTACTCCTTCTTCGGTTAGTCACGATCCACCTAAGAAATTACCTATGGTATCCCCAAGTCAACAAAGTCAACCACCTATCAAAATTAGTTCACCCCCTACTCAACCATGTTATGCAGGCTACTAGTGAGCCTCCTTCTAATATTTCTAAGGAAGTTCTAGATAATTATCTTATTCATCACATGCTTGATATTAACAGTCACTCACATGTGCATAATGATTCTCCTCCTAGTCAGAAAAATACTATAGTTCCATCACATGATTCTCCTATTTCTGATGTTGCTTCTTCTCCACTTAATGAGCATCATGTCACCGTTTCTCTGTACCTTCTTCAAAAATACAAGTACCACCAAAGATGCCACCATTCAAGCTTTCTAGCCATCCTACTCCACTTCCGTTTGCAACTCATTTTGTCAAAGCAACCACTCCTACTAATGGTCAAGACACATCTCAAGTTTCACCACCATCACATGGTCTTACTTTGTTGCTTTATCCTACCATTGTGCTGGCCCTCACTCTTATCATGACACAAATGAAACTCTCCCATAATGGCATGACACCTCTCATGTCATTGCATAGATCTCCATCATCATAGTACACTTGGGGGCATAACACTCACACAATCCCCCTTATCATATTAGCATAGGTGCATCTCTCATCTTTGCATTATCATACATTCATATCCCCACATAGGCATACTCATTCCACATTTTAGCATTGTCGTTACTGATGACACACTCTTGTGCTTTGGTTCACACTTGAATGTTGAGGGATTACCATTACACTGAACCCCACACACTGCACTATAGGCACTACACATTTACATTTTATCACACACATCGCGCATCATACACCGTCCATTCTACACTTAGTCTACATTCTACATTATACTACATTCTCATCATGCACATATTATTCATTCTACATATTACATACACCATTAGGCTATTTCACACGACACATTTATACATCATCTATATTCTACATACTACACTAGTCTACATTATCTATGAGCCTAGCTTTACATTTCATCCATACATTCTACATTATCACACATTACATTGCATATTATACACATTACATGTTGCACATCCTACATTTCATTATACATACCGTGCATTTACATACCTTATTCATCACTTGGTCATTTATACTACATTGTCTTCTATGCGCTACACTCACCACCCTATGATGCACTTTAGTTCCTCGGTCCATACTCAATTTCTCGAGTTTTTACAATCAAATGGACATTACATTCACGATGCGACATTTCATCATGCGACATTCCTAGGCTCATAAAGCGTGACATACACTTTAGGCTAAATTTTCACCCACCTCCATCATTTCCTCTAGTAGTGGTATATGATTTAGGCTAAATCACCACCTCCATTATATAATCTTGTAGTGGTATACACCTTAGGTTACATCACCACTCATCCATTCATCTTATAGTGATATACGCTTAGGGATAAATCATCACTCATCCTTTCATCATATAGTGATATATGCTTAGGGCTAAATCATCACTCATCTTTTCATCTTCTAGTGATATACACTTAGTGCTAAATCATCACCCATTCGTTAATCATATAGTGATATATGCTTAGGCCAAATCATCACTCATCCATTCAACAAGTCGTGATATATGCTTTGGCTATAGGGTTCACACACATCCTTTCTACATGTTGCATTTCATCACTACACATATGCATCCATCACAACGCTAGACACAACAAACACTACTCAACCATTTCCCGATGACACACTCTCATTTATGGTTCATTCTTGATCGTTGAGGGGGAAAACAAAATGAACCTCATCAGTATACACTTCTATTCACTCGGGGCACGTGACTCCTATCATTCCATCTTGCATTCCATTCCATCCATCCACAACATATTGCATTGTCTTGGGGGCATTTATTTTTGTTTGCTAGTGTTTTACATGTTCACTTTATTACACATGTTAGATGCATTTCTTATATGTCATTATCTATATCATATACACATGGGTGTTCACGCTTTTGTTTAGTGTGATCACAGATACACAATCTACACGCATGGGTGTTTGTCGTCCACCCTTCCTACTACCTACTAACCCCTATATATACTATTCCTATGTTATGGCCAACACCAAGGCCGACCCACTAATGAAAATATAACATATATGAAAGAGATACATAATGATAAGAAGTTATGATAGCCACAAGTTGGCTATATACATCCAATATAAGATATATGATTAAGGGCATAGCATGCCCCTCCCCTTCGAAGCAACATTGTCCCCAATGTTGAGAAGATCTGGATGTTGTTGTAGGAAATTTGCATCCTCCCAAGTTGCGTCTTCATTGTCTAGATTTTTCCACTTGATCAAATACTCAATGATGACCCTTGTCCTCAATCGCTTAGTGCGTGTCTGAAGGATGCATTCTGGTTCCAAGATGATTCTTCCCTCTTCATCAAGCTCGGGTAACACTATCTAGGTTGATATTGTCTGTCCAATTACCTTCTTTAGGCAAGATACATGGAAGACTGGATGAATTCGAGTATCGGAGGAAGTTCTAGTTTGTATGCTACATTTCCAATCTTCTGTAACACTTGATAAGGACCATAATACTTAGGTGAAAGCTTGTTATCCTTTTTCTGTTGTTTTAAGGACATTTGCTTATATGGTTGTAAATGCACAAAAACCAAATCACCGACTTCAAAATGTCTTTCACTACGATGTTGGTCTTCACTTTCTTTGCTTCATGCGGTTTTGTGACATGGCCAAATTCTCCCTGAGACTAGAAAGCACCTCTTGTTGGTGTTGAATATGTTCTTCAACTTGCTCGAACCTTTGGTTGGACTCTCAAAGATGAAGTGATAGATGGTGGATGGTACCCATATAATGCCAAGAAAGGAGACATTTTAGATGAAGTATGAAAGGAGGTGTTATACCACCATTCTACCAATGGTAACCATTGGACCCATCTCGCTTGCTTATCTGATGTAAAACAACGAAGATATCCCTCTAAGCACTTGTTTACCACCTCTGTTTTCCCATTAGACTAGGGATGATAAGAGGAACTACAAGCTAGTTGTGTGCCCAAGCATGAGAACAAGTCAGTCCAAAAATTACTAGTAAAGATAGGGTCTCGATCACTTACTATAATCTTTGGTGTCCCATGTAGCTTCTGAATTATATCCATGAAGGTCGTTGCTACTGTAATCACTCACAAAATGGATGTGATAAAGCACAAAAATGGGCATATTTGGTGAGTCTTTCCACCACCACCATGATTACATTTTTACCTTCTGATTTAGGCAATCCTGTGATGAAGTCCATGGACACCTCTTCCCACCTCTGGCTAGGAATAGATAGAGGTTGTAAAAGACCTAGGGACTTAATTGTTTCACCCTTATTTTGCTGACAAACCATGCATTCTGCCACAAACTTTTGGACATCTCCTTTTAGCCCTTCCCAGAAAAAATCATGCTTGATTTGATGATAAGTCTTTAAGAAGCCAGAATGACCCCCTACTGGAGAAGCATGGAGCTCAGATAGAACCCTATTTTTAAGGATTGAATTCTTACATAGATATAATCTATCTTTATACCATAAAACATCTCCTTTCCATACAAATTTTTCTAACATGCTTGGATCTTGTTGGAGATTTTGAATGAGATTTTGTGTACCTAGGTCATTTTTCCATTCAGACCTTGCATCCTCTATCCAATCCTCCTATAATACAGATATGGCACACAACAATGCCTGGGAAAATTCATCCTTCCGAGATAAAGCATCAACAACTACATTCTCTTTCCCTTTCTTGTATATTATCTCAAAATCATACCCCAACATTTTTGAGACCCATTTTTGTTGTTCTTCTGATGATAAATGTTGCTCTAAGAAGTATTTCAAACTATCATGATTTGTCTTTACTTTGAAATGTCATCCCATTAGATATGGTCTCCATTGCTTCACTACATGAAGTATTGCTAACATTTCTTTCTCATAAATTGGTTTAGAGATATTCTTACCTTTGAATTGGTAGCTCTCGAAGGCAATGGGTTGCCCTTCTTGCATGAGTACTTCCCCCATACCATACCTGAAGCATCACATTCAACAATGAATGTTTTGAAAAATCTGGGGTGGCTAGAACTGGAGTGGTGCACATGGCCTCCTTCAACTTCTCAAAGGCCATAGTAGCTTGCTCGTTCAATGGAAAGAGTCCTTCTTTAATAAAGTTGTGAGTGGTGCTTGTGATGTTGTCCATAATTCCTTACAAATCTACGATAATAACCTGTAAGCCCCAAAAATCCTCGGAGATTTTTTAGGGTTTTGGGAACCTTCCATTCAAGCATGGCTTTTATCTTGTTAGGATCCACTTTAACACCTTCATAAGAGACAATATGACCCAAATATTCAACCTCCTTGACACCAAAAGAACACTTAGAAGGCTTTGCATAAAGTTGATGTTGTTCAAGAGTTTCCAACACCTTATTTACATGATATAGGTGTTCCTCCCATGTTTTACTATAGATTAATATATCATCAAAGAACACTAAAACAAACTTTCAAAGAAATGGCTTAAAGATGGAATTCATCAAGCTTTGAAATGTAGAGGGTGCATTTGTTAGTCCAAAAGGCATTACCAAGAACTCATAGTGTCCTTCATGTGTCCTTAAAGGTTGTTTTATGAATATCTTCATCCCTGATTCTAATATGATGATATCCAGAATGAAGATCAAGTTTTGTAAAGTAAACAACACCATGTAACTCATCTAGCAAATCATCAATTATAGGAATAGGAAACTTATCTTTAACTATGTACTTATTGAGTTCCTATAATTTGGACACATGTGCCAATTGTCATCTTTTTCCGTACCATCACTACAGGAGAAGAGTAAGCACTTTGACTATGACGAATAAGTCCTGCTTCTAACATCTCTTGAACTATCTTCTCAATCTCACTCTTTTGCATATAGGGGTACCTATAAGGTCTAATGTTGGGTGGTTGACTCCCTGGTACTAGCTTGGATGGCATGGTCATGGTCTCTTTTCGGAGGTAGACCCTTGGGCATTTCTCCAAACACCACTGAGTGCTCATCTATAACTTGCTTGCATATCTGCGGGTATAAATGTATTGGAATGATGTGCTTCCAATGAAAATAGTTGTGCCACAAACCCTTCTGCACCCTTTCTAAGCAATTTTTGCATCTGATGAGAACTTACCATCTATGGGGACTTTGCTCTTAGTCCTTTTAGTTTAAAAGTCCTCCCTTTTGACTGAAATTGCATGAACAACTCTTGGAAATTCATTTCAATGGTTCCCAAGGTGGTAAGCCATTGAACTCCTAACACAATGTCTACTCCTCCCATGGAAATGGCATACATATTGCTAGTTAGCAAGTAATCTCCCATGGTGAGATTAATGTTATGGCATTTTCTTGAACAACTAATAGTTTTCCCATCAACGATCATGACTTGACATTCTGGAGCTAGATAAACAAAGCAGTTCAAGCGTACTGCCAACTTATGATTGATGAAATTGTGAGTACTTCCTAATCAATCAACATTGTTACCCTCTATTTTTTTAAGAATCCAACTACTTTGAGAGTTTGGGGAGTGCTAATACTGAAAATTGCATGGCATGATATTGTTGGTGGGGATCTCCTAATTCCTCCTCTTGGCTCTACCTCTTCGTCTTCTTCATTTTCTTCTTCTTCAGTAGGTCCCTCAATGTAGAACAACTTCTTTTCAGCACACTTATGTCCTGGTCCAAATTTGTTGTCACAATTAAAACATAACCCTTTGGCTCTCTTTTCTTCAATTTGTTGAGGTGTCAGTCTCAACTGGCCGAGGGAATGATGGTGGAAGGGTGCTACGATCTCTGATATTATTGACAATTTGTTTCCTATTGGAAAGAAATTTTCCTCTGCCCTACGTGCCATGATCATAGAGTCTGAAACCTTATGAGGATTAAACATACACACCTCAGTCTCAATTTGTTCTTTAAGACCCCCAAGAAATAAGTCATTCAAATTATCTTCAGGAATATTTTCCACCCGTAAGGAAAGGTTTTGGAATTGATGGATGTAATCTTTGATTGTTCCTATTTGTCTAAGCTTTGCTAATTGACTGAAATAATTCTTTGACACACTAGAACTATAGTGCAATTGTAAATCTTTGGTGAATATTGTCCATGTAACATTGAGGCCACTCTTTTTCCTTTGAGCACATAACCATCGATACCAAATGAATTGGTCAGGTTCAAGATACAATGATGCCATGGTAACCTTTTGTCCCAATGGAATCTGATGAAGATCAAAGAAATTCTCCATCTGGTTAATCCAATTAAGTGGATCCTTTCCATCAAACTTACACATTTCCACTTTTGGAATCATGTTACGGGATTGCAGAGTGTTTGTATTTGGATTGGTCATGTTTGTAGATCCACCCTGGCTAGTTTGTCTATTACTTTGACCTAAAGATCCACCTTGGTTAATATGAGTATGATTGAGTTGTGGCTGATTAGGAAGGATATGATGACCCATGATATTGTAACTAAATTGGTGAATGAAATCCTCCAATCGTTGTCCAATATTTTCTACATCTTCTTTGTTGGCCACTCTACCCTCGAGGTTTCGTAACTCTAACTCAAGATAGCTGACCTTATGGTCAGTTGAAGTAAACCCTAACCCTGAGGACTCTGTAGATACCCCTTCTAACTCTAACTCCTCAACTATTATCTCATCCTTATCAGGGGTTTTACCCAGGAGTGATGGGATTCTTTTTGCCTCTTGTCGAAGGCCCAACCATGATGCCCCAAAATGGTAAGATTTAAGGATCAAGGTCAAAATTTAGGGTTTGGGATTTCAATAGGAATTCGGCCAAATTTTATAAAACTCAAAGAACAAACTCAAACTAATTTTTAATCTTATTTTTGGAAATGTAAATAACTTTGAAAAATTCCACAAATTGCACCCTAGGTAGCCGAATTATGAAAAAACATAAAACTGCTATAACTTTTGCAAAACAAGTCAAAAATTCTTAAAATTTGGAGGAAGCTTACTTGACTGATTTCACCACACCACAAAAAAATTTGTAGAAAAATTCACTACCAATTTTGAGATATGGATGAACCTTCACAATTAGGGTTTGACGCAGTGTTGGCTAAGTTCAAGCTCTGATACCACTTGTAATGTAATTACTTGTATAAATCTGATTATTAGCAGCAATATAACACCAATGAACACAATATTTCAGATAAATGATCTCAATGTGCAATAAGAATAGCTTAGCCACTTCGAGGGGGCAACCTCCAAACTAGACAATAAGACTCAAATGCTTGAATATGATGATCAACTACTACCTACTAACCCCTATATATACTATTCCTATGCTATGGCCAACACCAAGGCCGACCCACTAATGAAAATATAACATCATAATGATAAGAAGTTATGATAGCCACAAGTTGGCTATATACATCCAATATAAGATATATGATTAAGGGCATAGACTTCCATTCACTCACCACGACTAACATTCCATCTTGCATTCCATTCCATCCATCCACAACATATTGTATTGTCTTGGGGGCATTTCTTTTTGTGTGCTAGTGTTTTACATGTTTGCTTTATTACACATGTTATATGCATTTCTTATATGTCATTATCTATATCATATACACATGGGTGTTCACGCTTTTGTTTAGTGTGATCACAAATACAAGAATCTACACACGACATGGGTGCTTGTCATCTACCCTTCCTATACTATTCGGCTGGGGCATCCACATTCCTCTCATCCATGTTAATTTTGAGATCTTACATTGCTTGATTATACATGCTTTTGACATATTGGTTATTTCTCTAACATGCTAACGGGTGTTCCATGTGCATAAGGTTTGCAGGATTACATGTTTCCATGACTAATTATTTGTTACATCATCTTCTCTTGTTTGTTATTGTTTTCAGGTCTTGCCCTATGTTTGGTGTGCACACTTGTCTATTGTTTGTGGCCATGATGGCCTTGCGTGTCTTGCGACATCGTGAGTGATCTTCCATGTTTGAAAACCACTTTTGTGGCCTCTTATCTTTTTGTGTGTTTACTACATTACTTAGTAGCTTACATACTGTCTGCGTAACTTACACATTGCTTTCTATATACATGCATGTTGTCTTTTTGGCTAGTCTTCTTGTATATGTGTGCCTTGGTTTTTACCAAGCACTTTTCAAAGATTACAACAGTACATGCGATTGGCCCTCTTTTGGGGCCGCATGTCTCCTATCAACGACGTCGCATGCACCCCCAAAGAGGGGGGCATCATTTGGGGGTTTCTACTAACACAACATATTTACACTGGTTCAATTCAGTTTAGTTATATTCAATGAGTGGGTTCGGACCGGTTTACGAACCCCGTATACAAATTTTATAGGACATGGTGTCCTTAGCATTTATGGGAAGCAAGCTAGAGCTCGAAGGATACATAGCATTTCATCCCTACACTTCTTCGGCCAAAGTGGCGTCAGATCACCCAAAAAACCAAGATAGTACAAAGATCTCTACACACATTTCAGCAGAAGTGGTTAGAGCTTGGAGGACACAGAGCATTTCCTCCCTACACTTCTTCAGCCGGGTGGCGTGAGATTGCCCAAAAAACTCGCAGTACAGGATATCCTTCTACACTCTTCCTTGACATGGATCAGGTGCACATGTTCCATTTACACTTTACATTTACATTTCCATTTACACTTACATTCACATTTTCCATTTACATTAGTGTACTTTACATGCGTATTTTACATTACGTTTTTACACTTACATACATACATATTTGACTACTTGATCATTTTCTCCTTGTAAGTCCGTCTGCGTATGAGAAAAAATAGTCAAAGGGGGCAACTACAATAACAACATGATGACAACAATGACATTATGCGACAACACACATGCTTTTACTAACCATGCAGTACACTACATTTGTAGTAGCTACACACGTGTGTTCCGCCCTAGGTTCACTCTCATCACTTTTTCTTTGCGCATTTTTCATCTATAGTTTCCACTGCCCTCCATATTTTTGCATTCCATGCTTTTTCTAGTCCTTCGAGACGCCTTCTTCATCACTCTCCAAAGGTGGCATCAGTGCACGCATCTCTATCTACTTTATATTACCAAGCTTTCTACTCACCAACATAAAGTGGGGGCAAAATGTAGTCACAAAATCACAAACTTTAGACAATTATTTATCCCGGTCTCATACTACTATTTAGAAGGTTATTAAGGAAAGAAAGTACTAATTAACCCCCATCCTTTTGGCCAATTTTTATTATTTTATTTCATATTTTGTGACCAATTGCATCTACTTATCCATCCATTTCCAAAGATCCCGCGTCATCTTAGCCCCGATTGAGCGCCCATATTTTGTACTAGGGCGCCCATGGATGCCCTCATCCCTTTTCCACTTTCCCACCTTTTCTTGGGTCTTTTCTAGCCATTTTTCATCCTTATCTTTTATGAGGTCGGCCTTTTTGGGGTTAATTATGAAATTGGACCAAGAGAACCCTATAAATATAAAGTTATGAGACCATAATGAGGGACCTAACATCACTATCTACTATCACTCCATATAGAGTTGCATCCATCTATTACATTGGCATCCACATAGCTCCATCATCATCAAGGCACAAGTTAGGACATCTCGCATCACGCCTCATAAGGGGAGGGATTATATTCTATTTCATGCACACATTCTATTACATTTTCTATGCATAATTATTGCTCATTACTTCACAAAGTGCGGCTGAAATAAGAGCAACCTAGGGTATGTTCACACACACTTGCACATAGAACTACATCGGGTCTGAGATGTAGTGCAATGTGCAATTAGTAAGTCCACCATTGTGGCAATGAGATAAACCCATTCATACACATTTTTATTTTTAGGGTTTGATGCTTGTTTTGGGGTCTTGCAAGTCATTCATTCATCTTGAGATATTCAAAGCATTCATCCGTAGCATACAAAATTTAGCGTGACTTAGGCTAAGTTCCGTTTACTTTTTGATCATGTGAAAACTAGTTCAACATTTCTCCTAAACCAAAGCACTTGTGGGCACCCATAGTCTAGCCCTAGGTGCCCTAGTCCACGTAGATCCTCCAAATTTAGTCTTTTTCTTAGGGCTTCGACATATTCATTCTTGCTCCCAGAATTTCTAGTCAAACCATCAACACTCTGCGACATTTTTATTTTTTAGGGTTTGATGCTTGTTTTGGGGTCTTGCAAGTCATTCATTCATCTTGAGATATTCAAAGCATTCGCCGTAGCATACAAAATTTAGCGTGACAGGTAGGCTAAGTTCCGTATTTACTTTTTGATCATGTGAAAACTAGTTCCAAACATTTCTCCTAAACCAAAGCACTTGTAGGCACCCATAGTCTAGCCCTAGGTGCCCTAGTCCACGTAGATCCTCCAAATTTAGTCTTTTAGGGCTTCGACATATTCATTCTTGCTCCTTCAATTTCTAGTCAAACCATCAACACTCTGCGACAGCTCCATGTATCAAAAGAGTTCTTTCCTCTCTCTTTCCTTACACATTAGGGTTTTATTTCATTAGTTTATTTCTAATAATTAATTTACATACTGTTTTAGTACATTTATCTACTACATTATATGTCCTCCTAGATTATATTAACTACTTTCCCTTTTGACGCCACTCTTTATTCATGACTGTTTCAAGAAGATACACAAGGACGTCAACTAGTTCGAACGTTTAACAAAAAAAAAAAAAAAGAAGACACATTTCTAGAAATTTACATACCTTTTGACACTTTCTTGCTCAAGAACATCATGGAGAGGAACTTTCTCTCATAGTGCTTCCTTCATGAATATATACCTCCTAGAAGCTTAGAGAAGGTATATCATGCCTCTTAGATCATGTCAAAATAACAAGAAGTCATCAAAACAACATGATGACTCAGGATTATCCTTTCTTGTCCTCAAAAATTTGTCAACCTTCTTAGATGCATTCCTTAGTGTGCCAACGATATCACGTAAGCCTTCTTTTTTTGACTTGAAGTCGTATAAACATGTGTGATGTATTTCATATATTTGCTTTACTATGGCTAGAGGTAAAAATTGCTTTTGGAATTCATCACATTTTGATACTTGGCTTGAGCTTGCTTCTCCTATAGTTGTCATGTCTTGTCTTATCTCTTCATTATCTTCCCATGCTGGTCCTTTTTCCTTATTTACCTTTTCAGGGTTGGAGTTAGTGTTCTTGACTCTGTAGATGTATTTTACATTCTTCTTGCCAATGCCTCTTTCAACCATATATGTCTTGCCTTCATCCTTGGAACTTAATTTCATCTTAAATGTCTTTTTTTCCTTATTAAGTGTATGTAGCTTGCTCTTTTATCTAGGATACTTGTAACAATGTCTAGAAAAATGTCCTTATTCATGAAAATTGAAGCAAACAACATAGTTCTTGCTTCTAGGCCCTTCATGCCCCCAATTTTGATTGAATGGCTCATGGAGACAATATTGAGCAACATGACCTCTCTTGACAATTGAAGCACACTATGTTCTTCTCATAATTAGACCTGCAATCTCTCCATGGATGGTCTTCATCTACTTTTCTCCTACAATCTCTAGCTTTATGCCCAAAAACATTGCATGAAAAGAAAATTCCATGAAACTTACCTGATAGTATTCTTGCATTTGGTTTCCTAATGGTCTTCTTGTGTTCTTTGTTTTCCTTCTTGGTCTCTAAACATCCTTGACAAGATACATGGCTTGACTCATTCTTCAATTCCCTTTGCCTCATTTGTTCTAGTTTTTTTCTTAGAGTTTTTAATTCTTCATCTAATCTCTCGCATTATTCATATTTGATTTGAGTAGTTACCCGACATATCTCATGCTCTACTTGCATTCGTTTTCTTTGCAAGACATCAAGCTAGTTAGTAACTTGTTCCAACTCAATCTTCAGGGTCCTTAGTTCCTCTTCAAATTTAAGGCAAGAATTTTATTTCTCTCAAATCCTTTGACACTTTCTCAACAAATGAATCCATCTCATTTAGTTCTTGACCATGATTAACTTCCTTGAGCTTGATTTCTATCTTTAACTCCTTTATAAGAGCTTGAGAAATTTCATACTTCTTTTTCAACAATAACTCGTTAATGAACCCTATTGGCATGGTGTCCTAATAGGTGTTATCATTGATGCAAAACCACATTAATGACAAAGTGAATGTTTTTGATGATTTCCTAATGATGTTTGAAGTGATAAAAAATTGGTTCAGATGGTTATCAACTACTACAGTGGGATTTAGTGATGCATGTTTTCTTTAACAAGCCTCTACAAGTGCCTAAGAGGTGTAGCTTAGCAGAATGCATTTCTTGGATGATTGGAAATCATGTTATCAGGTATATCATGATTAATGAGGTATTTTTGGGTCATTTTCATAGGTTTCAGGTTCAGTTATTACATTGTTTCAGTTGGTACTAGTTGATACTATGAGGATCTAGCATGCATAGGTAAGTCTTAATGAATAAAGAGATTGAGCTATGGTTTTAATATTATGATGATTGAATATATTATAGGAATGAGTAATTATGCTCTCAAAAAAATTTCAAGAGCCCATGATGAGTATTTTTCAAGTTATGACAGTTTATGTGAGACAAGGTCAAGAACAAATGAAAAACAAGCTCAAATTTGAACTTCGATGCTCGTTGTGAATGAATGTTTTTATGAACGAATGTTAAGAAGGTAAAGAGGTCTAAAACCCTAGTTAAACCCTAGCTAGGAGAAATTTGCAAAAGGTGAAGTATATTGACCCAATTTTGATTTAAAGTGAAAATTTTATGATTGTATGTTATAGAGGACTCCTCATTATTTCCATAAATGTATGGTTGAGGTCATGGTGATATGTGGGCCCCACCTAAAAATAGTATTTTCTGAGAAGAAGGTTTTAGGACAAGATGGTCCAAAGGAGTAGCATGAAAAATTTATGTTGCATGATGTATGGAATTATTTATTATTTCCATGGAGTTTTTAGGACATAAATATGTAGGTTTGTTGTGTTTTGAGGTTCAAACAAGTTGACTGGTCAAAGGGTAGTTTTGGGGTCTCAAATAGCAGGTCCAAGTAAATGATCATAACTTGAGCTACATGTGGAATTTTGAGGTGATTAAAGTTGTGTTGGAAATTATATTCAGAGATATTTCCATTGATATATTTATTGAATCATGATTATGTCATTTGATAGGATTTCCAGATCATTCTTTGAGAAATAATATTTTTACTAGTTCAAGACAACATCTATTTTGGTACAAGTTTGATGTTATTTAAAGAAATATTTGGATTGGGTGATGCTTCCTATCTCATGTAAAGTGAATATGGATGAATTTGGAATCTAATTTATCCATTTGGAGGCATTTCATGTTTATATAAATGATATTATGATCTAACCTTTGGAAACAACCATTTTCTCGCAGTTGATATGGTGAAGGAAAAAGTAGTTGTGGTTTGAAGTGAAAGATGTTTCATGACTTATAAATTGATTATAAGTGTTATAAAGGTTCTGAAATCTATTTTTAGTGGTCACATGATACGTTTTGGATCAGTACAAGTGATTTTATGTCATTATGAAGTTTCCAGGGTGTTGAAGGGTGTATGAAACAATAATTTTGAGAAATACAAAGAGCATTGGGCCCATTAAACAAAATATTTTGATTGGTTGATATTAATTGTGACCATTTATGATGTTTAAATGTTAATTTAAACATGTGTGGTGATTTATGGGCCATAAATAAGGATGGTTTTGAAGGAAGGGCATTTTTATCTTTGTGTCTAGGGGGTTTTGAGCCATTTTTGACACATGAAAATGATGGTTTAGGCTAGGCCAACCTATTTGGGTCACTTGTGACTATTATGATTTGAATTTATAATTTTAATATGATTCATGGGTTGATCCAAAGGAGGTAAAAAAATTTATTTTTAATTTGAGCCTCGGAGAGGTTATAAAAGTGAAGTTATGGGTATATTGTTTCTAGATTTTGAAACCCCCTTTTATCTTATTTTGAAGAACCCTTTTGCTGAAAATAAAAACCCTTTGGGCCTAGCCCAAAACACATAGAATATCATTCTAGGACAGATGTTGGTTGAGTTTTCATGAGGAGAATTTGAGCAAGTGAATATTGGTGTTGTTTCTTTGAGAGCAAGTTGGAGAAGGAGGGCAGATTTTGGTGCTTGTATTTGGATGCTATATCTATAGCATGTTGATGTATTTTTCAGGTTTATAATGTGTCTTTAGATCTGATATTGATTTGTATTCACTTTTGGAAGAAGTATATCTTCTTGGATATTCATATGACTATATTGCTCATCTTGATACATCTTTAGTGCATCTTGTTGATATTTGTTGAAGGCATTACTCTTGTGATCTGATATAAATATTTACATATGTGTGTGGATATTATTTTATCATCAATATAAGTGGATTTATATGTTTATCATTGTGGTTCTTGCATTGTGTATCTTTCATTGAGAAGAGTATATGCTTTGATGAGATCTACTTGAGATTGTGTGGTTAGGGTTTGAAGCACAAGTGTAAAGTTTTATTGGAGGCTGATTCACCCATGCTTGTGTCTTCATGGTCACCTCCAAGTTATTAAGCTTGACTCAGGAGTACCAGGATCTGATACCAATTGTTGGAAATTAGGACACTGAGAGGGGGCGAGTCAGTGTTTGTATAGTTTTTACCTCATTAGTTCATTCACTTAATTTGCACCATCAAAATCAAACTAACATATACAAGAAACTAAAAGGAGAAATGACATGCAAAGACAGAGTTAATGTGGGAAACCCAAACTAGGAAAAAACCCACTAAAACCAAGAACTATGTTTAGGACCAAATTGTCCTATATTTGTTACATTGATTTCATGGTTGAGCTTCAACTCAACCTGGAGCCACACTCCAAAATTTGACCAAGCTATCACTCAATATTTGATAGGCTTCAACCTATCTGGAAGCTTCAACTCCCAAGTTTGGTTCAACAACAATTGACCTTTAGTGAGCTTCAACTCATAGGGAAGCTACAACTCCCCAACTGTTAAGTTGTCACTTAGACTTGTTCAATAAATTTGGTCGCTTAGTTTGTTATCTTATACAACTGATAATGACCCCTAAATTATCTCAATTTCATCGCATTTATGCTTAAAATCTCTCTCTTCCTTGATTACCTAATCAAATGCAAGGCTCATCTCACAAGGTTCATTTTACACTTACTTGTCATGCTCTTATTCACTAAATCATACAACACAAGCTCCTTATTTCAATCTCTTTTCCTTCTAATCACTCTTTTTCAAGCTCTGTTTAGCTCTCCTTTCAACAATACTTGTCTACCGGTGGTCTTGAGTTGTCAACATATTTCACTTGTTCATTATCCCATGTTCATTCCAAGGCATCATCAACTATCTTTGCAACATCTTCACCTCACACCTATTTCATCTTTGTAGCTTCACTAACTTTGTCTGATCCTTTATTTAAAACTAAGTCATTTGTACTCATACATATTTCTCTATACTTGCAAATTACCTCTAATCAACGTTTGAATTCATAGTTTACTTTGTCTTCTCACACATATGATTGTCTCTGCAATGTCTCTACCCCTTAACACAACTTACATATCTTCAAATAATGTATGCATGTATTAGATTTTTCAAGATTCAATAGCAATTGCCTATTCTTCATACTAAGATCAACACTTGCAACATTTTCTTAGGACATATATGTTTAGTGTATTTAGTTCTTAAGCTCTTCAATTTTTCAATATACTTAAGAAACCCTCATTTTTAACAACACCTACTACTTCTTAGATTGTCTTTTTATAGCTATACGGGACCCCAAAGATTTGACCTCTCATATACATCAAGGCTTTCCACCTTTTCACCTTCACAACTCAAGACAAATGAATCAAGAAGACTTCACAATTAACTTTTTGGACCTGTATCATAACTTGTTTTTGTCAATTTTAGTTACACCATACAACATGTGTACAAACCTTTTCATATTCCCTCTAAGAAATTAATATTTTGTAACTTACAAGATATTTTTCCACATGTAATCGTGGAATAAAAATGTTACATATGCCTCTCGATGAATCTTACCATAGCTTATCATTCACCCTTTTTGACTATTATATTCATTCATGCATTGAAACAAGCTTCATACAATTTTGCACATGACAAAGTTGAGTTTACACTTCTTCAATTGGTTCACATCTTTTCTTAGTTTTCCAAGTCTTCAATGGTCACTTTATAGGATGGAGAGATGCATCTCACAACACCTAGAACCATGCACATATTTTTCAGTTCACAAATATAGATTACACTTTGTCTTATTTAGTTAGTACGTGTTATCTCATGAAGGAGAAGACTTAGTGTCTTTGCAGCATGAGCATGATGTTGGAGGGATACATCACCATTTGATTGCTTCAAGAGATCAACCTTTCACTAGACAACTTCATTCTCAAGCTCTGGACATAGCATTCATAGTTTTCTTCTTGTAAACCGCAAACAATTAAACAATTGGAGAGTTTGCTAACATATTTGGTCTATTATGACTGTATTAATATCATTCAAGGGTAATGTAAACTTTTGGCAACTTCTCAAAGCTCGCTTTCTTGTCCACGAGCGTTCAATTATAACGAGTGAGATAAGTCTTTCAAACTCGTGATAGTGAGGGTTTGAGTCTTAAAACCCTATCCTGTCAATTAAAGGCTCTAATCATTTCAAACATCTTAGCTATAGTAATGTACCAAGGGAAAATTTTAAGACCCCCAAAAACAATTCGTAGAAATTCGTTGGCGAATTTGGGAAAATTGACTTTCGCGGTAATAACGAATCTAGGAAAATTAATTTTCGTGTTAAAATGTTGTCGGTCGGTAACATTTTAATGCTTTTCGCCGACAACATATATTATGTTGTCGCAAAAATATATGTAATTTTTTAAGAAATCATTTTTTTACAATAACAATTAAAATGTTTGGCTTTGCAAGAAATTTGTCCTCCCAAAATATGGCGCAAAATAAAAAAATTTTAAAAAGGTTTTTTTGTGAAAAAAATACAAATTATGTTAATTTTGTATGGGATTTTTAATTTTTTTTTTTGCGTTAACAATTAAAATGATCATCTCAATGAGAAATTTGTCCTCCCAAAATTTCTCTTTCACTAGACGGTGAATAACCCTTAAAATTAACTTGTACCCATAAAATTTTGCGACCCAAGCCTACTCCCTTCCCAAAAAAATTCACCAATTTCAAATTTTAAAAACTAGAATATTCATGAATTAATGAATATTCGCCACTAAAATTTTCCCTGAATGTACCTTCATGAATGTTTCAATAGATGTCTTGGATATAACTTTGCATTCTTATTTTTGGACTTGCAAATGAAAGATTCAAGTTTTGACCACCGTCATTGTTCCAATAAATTTTCATAGTCTTCAAGCCCATTTTTCAAAAATAAGATAATTAATTCATCTAGACCATCTCGATTTCTAGAGCACCTTTGCTTTGAGAGAGATATTTCTTTGATTTACCATGCCCGATGAAATCCACCATTACTTACCCCAATTTCACCAAACACATTGGTTATAAATGATGACCTTCTAGGTTTGAGATAACTTCTTCACACTTCTCAATAAAGAAAAAATTAGAACATAAGCACATTATATAAGACTGTATTAGAGGATTGGATTTATGTCCCAACTTGAGATTATGCTCTTTTACACAAACTCTTTATTTGGCCAAAATGAAAGCTTGAGGTTGACGGTCCTGAATCTAAGGAGATAGCTGAGATGGGAATTCTTTGTTTCATTTTTCCAACATGAATTATTTTGTCATTTCATGGATAGTATAATTATGACTCGGGAAAACATTCGTGGCACACTTTATATTATGAAGATCTTCATATCAGACAACATATACATGTTTTGCAAGGCTTAAGACACCTTTGTATGGTAGAACCAGCTAAGGAGAGAATCAACAACCACCATTTTGAATTAGAATAAGTATTCAATAATTTTGAGGAGTTTCACCCACTTTCATACATGATTTGGAATCAAAACAATTTATTTTGTGCCTACCGCTTTAAGAAGATGGCTTGAGAAGGGAAATACCTTGTTAGAAAAATGCTCATAACTTCTTTGTCTCTCAACCAATTTCCCTCTAAAATTTTTCAAAACTTCAGGCTTGGAGTGCTCTAAAAAAATCCTTATATGATTTATTCAAAGCAGGCTCGACAATTTTTTTGGGTGCTAAGAAGACAGGGTGCTCAATTTACATTTCTTAATAGATTAGTTTTAGAAAATCTTGTACAACTTTCACATACTTCTTCAAAACTTGATGAAACTTGACACGAAGCAATAAAAATAACCCCTCTACATTATCCATAATTTTATTTCTCATAAGTATGCATTTACTATTTAAACCTATCTCACTTACCTTAGTATTCATTGCAAGTCCTCCAAGGTAATTTTGGTGGACTTTTGAATTTTTCCTCCATGAGCTAAAATACACCTTGTTGATGCTCAAACATACCCTAGACATCATCTCTAGGCTCTTACAATACTTACATGGTATTTTCATAACTCCGTACAGTCTTTCACACCTCATTAGGCTCTAAAGCTAGGCCTAAATGAGCTAGTTTCAACTGAGACTTCTATCATTTAACCCGTCACTCACTCCAGGAAGATATGTCTAATGCTATTAACATCATGTATGACTTTTAGAACAAAATTTACAAGCTTTCCAACCGTCTACGACATCCATTGGACTCTTACCTCATTGATTGAGCCTGCAACACCGAAACCACCATGAATGCTCAATACGACACCGATAAGGCACTACCAAGAAACCTTCATGTCTCTTATAGATCCCCACTTCACCATTCACCCCTTTTCCATCAATTCCACTTGACATCAATGCCAAAACCAATGACCAAGGTTCAACACGTGGAGCCCGTTGTCACATGGATCACACACCCGCATAATCATCAAATGATCCAGTGTAACATAGGAACATCCCCAAAGTGTGGGACCTTGTCTCCTTGGGATGAACCTCTAGAGAAGGCCAAATTCCTCTAAAATAAGTGCATCTAATGTAAGATTAGACTGTGAAAGCTACAATTCTATAAAGTAAACTAAACTAAACAACTTTCTAGAGAAAAGGGGAAGAAGATAACTAAAAATGTACTGAAATAAGGTGATGCACCAAAAGTTTGATGAACAAATAGATCCACTCCAAATGCACATAGTACTACCACAAAATAATATATGACATGCACAACTTCTTATTCTCTTATTTAGTGAAAGCCTTATGAATATAAAACTTAAAGATAACATACATGATCTTATGTTTTCCATAGCTGATAAGTAAGTTTATAAAACACAACTTACAATTTAACTAAAGAAATATGGTTAACATGAAGGCAAGATAAATCATCTCATACAAGGAATTAAAAGCACTCAAAAGTATTAGATAAGTTATTGAAATGCACAACACATCAAATAGTCAAAGGTAAAATATTGTTTTTGTATATTACTGAGGCTAAATCCTATATATGAAAACTCCCAAAATGACAAAGTCTCCTTACAATAATATCTAAAAAGTTCTCGGATTACAAAATGCATTATTCTTTTTATAGAATAGGGGTTGAGCAATTATATCTACTCCCTTAATCATTACATGCTAAAAATAGAATGCATTTACATTAAGGAAACAATCTCCCATAAAAATAACAAAGTGGTTGTGTAGGTTTGAATAGGTCAACCTGCAACTCGGATGATATTGCAACTTGGAGACTCGCATAAATGGCAACCAAGTTAAGCTAGGGCTGGCGCCACCCTTTCCTTGATCTAGTTCTTCCTCTCTTTCCTTGTCAGCTACCTTGTGACTACAGTTAAGAAATTTTTGATGATTTCTTGAACTTCTTTTTCATCTGGTCCGCATGCATAGTGATTCAGGACCTCGACCGAGTCAATTGCTTTGATTAGTTTCCCTCGTAATCTTTTGGTTTGATTTGATGATTTTCTTGATATGACTCAAGAAATTTTGGTATAATACCAACTTGTGAATAGATTTGAGACCAAAGGACTTAGTTACCTCATTATCTTCATTTACCAGGCTCTTGAACTGGGAAATACTTTGTTATACTCAAGTGCATCAACATTCCAATCGAGAATCCTGTAATGGATGATATAAAATTAATCCATTCTCATCTAGTTTAGATATTTCCTCGTGTAATATTTAGATATGTATTCACTACACACGAATAATTTTGAGGCATCATCGATGATCCCTTCTTTCAAAAGTAGATCCGATTCCACGTTTTGTACCTCTTTCCAGGCTTCAAGAGTGAGCTCCAAATTATCACTTTATTTAGTGAGAAATCCATCCATCTTGGAGACAATACCTTTTTCAAAGTACAATTCATTATAAAGATCAATGACATCCTTAATGACCTACTCTCATTCCTGACTTAAATTTTTGATCCACACTCCTGTTGCTCGACCTTTTTGTCTAATTTTCTCGACCATGAAGAAGGAGGCGTCATCAAATCTTGGATGTATGGCAAGAGCAACAGATTGTATGAGCAGTTATTTTATCTTATTCAGAATGGTAGTCAACTATTTGATCTTGTTCTTGAGTTCATCCTCGGTCACCTTGTTCTTTTCGAACTTATCCAAAAGAGTTCCCAGAGTAACTTGGACATCCTGCTTGGCTCCTTCATGAGTAGCCTTTCTGAGGGAGAAACTTGAGATTTGATAATAAATCGTGATGATAGTTTCTTTTGTTTTTCTAGTAGTGGGGTCATTATTTCAACAAATATCTCCCCAGCTTGATTGACTGATGGGTTAGAAATGAACTTGGGTTTCTTTTCTTGTCTCCATGGAGTTAGATCTAGGACACTAAGGTCAACAACATCTCCAACTGGAACCTTATTTTTCTACTTGGGGGTTTTCATGTTCAACCATGTAGGGATAGAAGAAGAAACTAACTATTTAGTTGATAACATAGGCACATTCATCATGGTAGTAGATTGGGTAGGTTTTACTAGGGCACTCGTTGCAGGGGACCATGAGTGGCGTGATGTGGTGACAATCAAAGGTGGAGTGGAAAAGATAACCACAAACATGGATGTAATGGGAGTGGAAATAGAGGGAGCTTGTTAGGGAAGAGGAGTCCCAAAAGGAGATCCTAAAGCCATAACATCTCCTGATGAAAGAGAGGGAAGAGAGGAAAAAATGTTTCATGGAAGGGGATGAAGTGAGGAGTGCAGGAGAAATGGGAACAAAACAAATGGCAGATATGGCCAAAGGAAGAGTGAGAGGTGGAGAAGATGGTGAATGTAACATTTGAGTTGTATGAGTTGGTGAGGCACTAATATCAATAATTATTTTCGATGGTATCTTGGGAGGGGAAACTTCATTAAAAGAAATATGGAAGAAGATCATAGACCCCTCTCCTAGACAACAATAATTCTAAGAGATTTTGGAACAGGTTTGGGAGTGGAATTCCTTCCTTTTAAAGAGGTGGGATGGCCCATCGGTGGTTGTACTTGAACTATCTCAACAAGAAGATGATCTAACAATTTTGGCATGATTCCCAATGATGTCAGCCGCTAGTAGGTCCAATTGAGAATAGGACCCACTCTTTCTTTTGAATTGTTGCACTCCTCGAGTGACTAGTCAATCCATGGAAAGGGTTGATTTCTTACATTGTTTTGATCATAGATATGATCCAAAACATGTTCATTATCATGAAGATCCTCAGGACATATACAATTCCATACTTGAGCCACTTGAAGAGTCAACCTTTCGAATTCCGTTTCTCGTATTGTGACCTCATCCTTGCAATTAATCTAGATATCTTCTAATTGCGGTATATGAGCACTTTGGTCGGTGCGTATCCACCAAGTTCATCCCAATAATCAAAACTGATATGCAGGTGGAAGGTCCTCAAGGTCATTTGATGCATTTTCCTTCGACATTCTTGACCTTGTACATTGATGCACAAGCATACCTTCCCAAAACTATGGGAAATTGAGCTCCTATCTTGTGTCCATCACGTTGGATCTTGTAAAAATGTAGTAGTTTATAAACCAACTCCATAAAGACCGATTTATCTACAAGGTGCCTTAGTAACTTGTAGGAGCACATGAGAATCCCGCCACCCTAAAATACATGAAGTTTGGGAATTGCAAGCATATGCCTCCCCATTCTTTGACCACTCGGCATACATCATCTCAAATTATTCAATTGTATAGATCATTCTAAAAGAAGTATAAGATAACAACAAAAAATGCATCATCATAAGCTAATATGATTTACCTCCTCTTTCATTATAAGTGAGGGTAGAAGTCATAAATTTGAGTTGAATTCCTAGATTCTACCGGTGATAAACTCCGGTAATTCTCGCATTCCTGCATTTGCGTACACAAGATAGGAGGTCATGAAGAAATTCCCAGAGGTTAGGATGTCCGATAATTGGAAACAAATGACATCACTGATATGTTCTTCCCATCGGATAAGATCAACATTCTTTTGGATAGTGGCAATGTATAAATACATCCACTTTTGGAAATATTTAGAAGAGGGAATTCTGTAACTCTTTTTAGTAAGGTGATGAGATAAAATATGATTGTGGAATTATTTTAGGGATCCTAAACAATAATTTTTATATTTTTCCGTATAGCTTTTGTTGAGGACCTTGGTATAAGTATCGGTTTCTACATATTAGTGTTGAAGAGTGGATTCCAAGGAAATTTTGGCATATTACTCAACATTGGGAACTTCAACAAGTCTTTGAAATAGTCACTATCCAATTTAATCACAATCATCCCATCATCATTTCTCATTGCTCAAGAGTCTTTCTCAAAGTGTGCAGCAACAACAAGCACAAACTTTAGGAATTGCATTGATGGAGGGAAAGCATCAACCAAAGCAAGTCCATTATCAAAAATTTCTTACATCAATGTATTTTTGTTTGAAGCTCTAACCCTTTCCCAAAACGCGGGCAAGTCAATATTCTCAAGATTTGTATCTCCAATGTTGTCAACATTTGACGTGATGCTCAAGGGGGCCCACCCTTATGAACTATATTCCATCTTGTCTTTCCCCTTTGAAGATGATCCAAACATGTGTCCTTGGAGAAATCCCATAAAGCTCTAATTTAAAATAAAAATCAGAAGTTGGGGCAAAATTTCACCCTTGCAATGCATCATTGCACTCCCAAAATACAATTCTCGACGTGTAGTTCTACCTTATATTTCCATCGGTAGAGATTAGAACCTGCTTTGCAGCCCTATAGTTCCAAACTACACTTATGCTCTGTAGTTCCGCCATGAACCTTTGACCGTGATGTTCTACTTGCACTTCGCCCCGGAGTTCCGAGCCTGTACTTGCTTGTGAATCTTTGACTTCCGACAAGTGGAATTCAAGCCCTGTTTTGTAGCCTTGAACATCCGAAAAGGTTTTCCCACGCCAATTTCTCCTTTGTCTCTCCGTAAATGACATTATGAATCCTAAGCTTCAAAAACAAGAGAACCCATGAAAGTGAAAGAGCCATAAAAGAAATAAGTTCACAACACAAGGATAACACCCCAAAAAATGACACAAAAGAGAAAATGTGAAGGGAACCCATGAGGTCGATGAAAATGGAAAAAAACCCTAAGAATTAAAACAAAAGAACTTAAAAAGACAACTTGCAAACTTACCTAAATACCATATGAGTAAATCATGAAAAATGCTAAAAATCCACTTAAGAAGTATGGTCGGGTTCAAAGGAGCACCAACAGTTAGTGTACCAAATTGTCAGGTGAAAATGACAAGTAAAACTCACCCTTAAATAGAAAAGTAAAAATTAATTATTGTGAAGCTAGTACGTGTGGGTGGTTAGCAATAAATGCCAACCTCTCGTAGATTTTAAAGTCAAAATTCGGTGGTGCGGTTGCATGCAAACCGCACTTTGATTCTCGAATTCGTAAATGCCTCTCAGTAATGGTTGGGGTTAGAATTTGAATTCTATGTGCAGCTTTACATGCAAACTACACTTTTGGTTCCGAGTTCCGAAATACAAGGGGAATCAAATTTCGTAACTTGACATGTAGTTTGCATGCAAACCGCAGCTTTGAGTTCCACTTCTTATTTCGATTATTTTCTATGGGACAGTTTTAGGTTTCGAACTCAACATACGCTTTGTATGCAAATCACATGTTGACTTCCAAAATATGAAATCCGATGAAGTTTCAACACTTAGGCAATTTTCAACGATTTTTGGGAAAAAAAAACTTGGTTGAAGGAAAAAAATTGCAAGAAATTTTTCAAAATTCCTATTGGCAAGGGAAACTTAGAAGTTAACAGATCCAGTTCGACCCAATATCCACCTCTCATGGCCTCACCCTCAACTATAAAAGCTTGCCAATTCCTTTACAAATCCATCCCTAGAGCTTTGAGAAAATTGCATCCAATTATTGCTAATTTGTTTCCTGCATCCTTGTGAAAACTGCTTGTAGCATTTGCATCCCCATTTGGAGATTGAATCAAGAGCATCCACAAATCAAACTTTACAAGATCAACACAAGTCTAAGCACTTCCACAATCTTATTTGAGGTTTGCAAGATCATTGCAATGAAGGTATAATTGTTTGTTTATTCATTTGTCTTCTATTGTTTGTAATTTTCCTTGTTTATAGAGTGAACTAGTCCGTAGTTGAACTATCAACATTTTCACCTTTTATTTGATAGTTGTTATGTACATTTTTTTAGTCATGATTTCATGTGGGCATGCATATATGAAGAGTTGTAAGCGCTATAGACACTACTTGGAGCTAGTGTTCCCTTTATAAATTCTAAAAGAATTCTATGGTGGAATAGTTCCCTTCAAATGTGTTTCAAAGAACCATTTCTTTGTGTATGTTCATTATTTTATCTTGGAAATTTTTAAATATTGTCACACAACTAAATAAATATATTATTTTTAAAACTCCCTTCACACTCAATTATGTATTATCCCCAAAGAAGAGGTGAGGCGCAATGGCTTCCACCAAACTTAAACATTGCAACTTTTTTCTCGTGAGCTCTATGTCTTTACATACATGGACAGATGAAATCCATGAAAATAAGATTTGTACAAGTTATATTCTAGAAGGGGGTGGTAGTGATTAAGTCTCTTACAAGAGGTCTAACAAATGATCTGGTATATAAGTTTTACAATGACCAAAACTTAAATTTGAAATATTATATCACATTTTGTATATGTATATTATTTTCCTATAGATCAATAACATGTTTCAAATATATAAGATATTTTATAATGTTACTAGTCTTTAAATTAGATATAGATGATAAAACACATGATCACATATGTTGCAATAACAAAGACTTTAAAATTATTATTAATAACAATAAGTTGCAATATTTAGCTAGATATTGAATGATTGAATTACGAACCAAAGGGGACATTATAACATGTCCAAATTGGTGCCAAAAGCCACTCAAAAGAGAGTGACAAGAACCGCAAGTACAATGACTTATTCAAGCTTAATAAGATGACAAACATATTTATTCAAGTACAAAATTATTACAATGACACCTAATAAAAAAACTAAACATGTGTGTTTTATTGAGCATTGTGATGAATTAAACTAAATCATTATTTCTATCAGTCCCCCTTTAACTCAACATGATCTCGAGTGAACAAGTGAAAGGTTCTCTGAATGCCTCAAATATTTCACGTGCAAGAGATTTGGCAAAGACATCTCAATGATGTTCTTATGTCAAGAAAAATTTGAGTTATTGTGATCTTGAACATGTTTGTGTATGTAATGAATTTTTACTTCAATGTACTTGGTGCATTCATGAAATATTGGATTACAAACAAGTTTAATCACACCTTCATTATCACAATGTAAGATGGTAGGTTACTTTTGTGGAACACCCAAACCTTCGAGAATGTGACGTAACCATATCGCTTCACAAAAAGATCATGTTGCAACATAATATTTTGCTTCAATAGAAGAACAAGAAACAACATTTTGCTTCTTACTCCCCATGATATCCAAAACCTAAAGAAAATGCATATCTAAAAGTGGACGTTTTGTCATCAATGTTTCTAACATGGTCTCGAATCCATACATCTTGTCAATAAGAATTGGTCATTCTTGTTACACTCTAGCCCAAAGTCGATTATTTTTTATATACCGTAGTATTTGTTTCCCTAATTTATAGTGAATTTATTTGGAATCTTACATGAATCAAGAAAGGCATGCCACTACGTAGTTGATATCTAGCCTAATATAGGTCAAGTAAATGAGACTCCTAATCAATTAAGAACAAAGAGTTACATTCACTTGAGATGATGTATCTAATTGAGATAGCTAAAGCCTTTCCTCTATAGGTGTAGCGATAGTTTTGTAGTCCATCATCCTGAATTTATCGAGCATTGTCTTGGCATAATTCATTTGACTCACAAAAATTTGATTCTATTTTTGCCATACTTTCAATCTAGGACAATAGTGGAGAAGCCCAAGATCTGTCATGTCAAACAATCTTATAAAAATATAATTTGTTACATCAATCATAGTCACTAAAATGTTGGTGATTACTAGATCATCGACATATACTATAACAATCATCAACTCCCTTTTTTGAGGTAGATATTGGGATCATATGGATTCCTCTTAAATCTATTTTGAATTATATATTCATCAATCTCGATTTACCATTGTTGGTGTGCCTTTTTTAGACCATATATTGACTTTATGAGTCTATGAAGTTTTATTTCCTAATTTGGAGTGATAAAACATTATAGTTGTGTCATGTAGACTTCTTCCGAAGATTGCCATTTAGAAAATCAATTTTTACATCCATTTGGTGGATTTTTCATCCAAATTATGTAGCTAGAGAAAACATCATCCTGATTGTTTTGATCTTATCTGTGGGAGAAAATGTCTCCTTATAATCAATGTATTCTATTTGTGTATACCCCTTTGTGATGAGTCTTACCTTATGCTTGTCAACACTACAATTTTCATCAGTATCTAGTTTTGAAAACTCGTTTGCAATTAATTGGCTTATTTCTAGGTGGAAAATCTACAAGCTTCCATGTTTTGTTCTTGATCAGGGATTAATATTCAACCTCCATGGCTTCTTTCTAAGGTCTTGACTCTAGTGCTTCTTAAACCTTGGTAGGTTCATCTATTTCAACAACACTACTCATCCCGCCATGTTGAATTCCTCTCTTGCTTTGTCGTAAGTTATTGGTCCCAAAGTAGATGTAGTTGAAGCACCATCTAGTTTAGGATCTATAATTAAAAATCTACAACACTTTGGCATACGTTGTGTTGTTTATTGTGGAGATTAATATTCACCATCAATCCTTTGATCATTTCCAACACATTTTGCATCATTAAATCTCACCATGTGTCTATTTTTTATATTCTTTATTTTTGAATTTGTAGACAATAAAATTGAGCCAATTCTCATGTCAAACTCAATGTCCCTACTTATATAGATCTTTCATTGAGTCTTCATCACACCCAATAAGAATTTAAGGTGGGGTCTTGTTGTCCAAATTGGCTCTTTTTTTGTTTTGGGATTAACATATGTACTCTAATTCCAAAACCTTGTAGATGATTTACTCGACAATTTCTTACCCGAGCACACTTCGAGTGGAGTCATGTTATCAAGTGGAAATGTTGGTGACCTATTCAACAAGTATACTACTATTTTTTCTACTTCTTCCCAATATGTTCTTACTAAACTTGCATCCTCTATCATACTACGCGCCATTTCCATGATAGTGTGGTTTTATCTCTTTGTAACACAATTATGCTATGGACTTTAGGGTGTTGTCATTTGATGATAAATACCATTTTATTTCAAAATGCAAAGAATAAATTATTGGTGAATTCCCCCTTATCTAAGTAGAGTACTTTGAGTTTGTGACTAGTTTATATTGCAATATGTGCTCTAAACTACTTGAAATCTTGAAAGGCTTGACATTTTTACATATCAAGTATATCCATATTTTTCATGAATAATCATCAATAAAGAGCTTAAAAAACTAATATTAAATGGATATTTAAGTCATTTTTCTATAAATATTTATTTGAACCAGGTCTAATAGGATTTTAACTTTATTCGAATTATTTGGGAATGGTGATCTATGTTTCTTTCTACTATACAACTTGATAAGAGATCAATACTCTTCTTTATATGTGGCAATACTCTAACATATTGTGTTGGCCAAGTGAAACAACACATTCAAAACTCACATCTCCATATTTGTGGTGCCATAGGTTTGTGGAATTTTTATCCTTTTCAATGAGTGCTTAATTATTGCATGGGATGAATTCAAGTTGAAACATCTTGGCATGAGAAACAATTTGAGATTTTATATTTTATGCCATATTGGAGTATGATGATCAACTTGGAAATTTTTGCACATTGAGAAAAGGTCACACTTTAATGGAGTCATGAATGCTTCACACAATAAGCAAGAAATCGAATCAAAATGAAAATCAAGTAAAGAAAGACAATGGAGTGTTTGACATGCTCATAGATTAGAAAGAAGGGGTATACATAGGAGTGTTGTGTAACTTCTGTGCATGACACATGTACACTAACCCTATTGACCTATTCAACTATGACCTATTCTCACTAAGTGAGATGAATAACCAACTAGGTGGACAAGATGTCGAATGACGATAAGTTTATTCATATACACCAACACCCCCTTCATCAAAGCTGAGGTAGAGCTCATGGAAATTCAGAACTGAAATAAGAAACTCCCCTAGACAAATAAGAAATATATGTCAATGGGGCCTGAATACTAAGCCTGATAAGGTACCCATACACAAACAACATATCTTAAGAAATGAAGAAGAGAAAAATGGGTCCCGATAATGAGGCTTGATGAGGTACCCATGTATAATAAGGATCTCAAGTAATGGAGGAAAAACCCCTAAGGGAAAACATCCACTTACAAGAGATAAAAGACACCCTAAAAAACCTAAGAAAGATGCGTCAAATGAGTCCCAAAACTAAAGGCCTAATAAGGTACTCATGTACAAACACAATATTTCTAGAAGAAGAGAAGAGATGAAGAATGTTATCTAGCCTCCCAAGACAAAGAACGTGTCGAAGACCACCCTGTATCAAGTGAAGAATAATATCCCAAGTGAAAAGGTATGGTTCCTATCCAATGAACGATGCTCCATATGTGAGGTGGAAGTGCCAACTACTCCATGAAGGGATGGTGAATTCGAAGCAACGACGAATAAGGTGGAATATCTTGTAACTGTATAGAAGAGTACCCGATGTTCGATGAGTCCTGAATCAAAGTACCTGCTCCCTAATTTTTTTGTAAAGGACTAGAAGTAGGTGGATCAAGAATCAACTCCTCAATATATTTAAGATGATAAGTGGATGATAGAGGTGGGTCTCCATCACTATGGTAATCAACAAAACTAGAAGATAAGTCATTATCATCATGAGTGATCTTAGAAATATCATTAAGTCCAGGTGAGTCCCATGAATAATACAAAGGAGGAACAAAGTGAGAAAAATAGTAAAGTCGAGTGTGATGATCAACTATACCAATTGCAATAATATTGTCACTATGAAGCTGCCTAACATAAACAGAATCTAGAGTGAACTCAACCCGCATGCCCTGACTGAGGTGAGTGATCTGATATACTTGAAAGGAGATTAGTTGAAAGTGAAGGAACATTAAGCACATTGTTGAAAGTTCCACCATTCACTTCAATAGACCCTCTCCCAAAAATTGGTGTAGAAGTGTTGTCACCAAGCCGAATAGAAGACATGTCACATGGCTCTAATGAAGTAAACTCAATGTCAGATGAGGCCATATGATGAGATGCACTGAATCAATCACCCATGTAGGAGTAGGTGACATAACTGCAACTAAAGCTCTTGCTTTTGTTCTTTCCTTAGTTGATTTTTTTCTTTTTCTTTCACTTTCCCCTTTCCATTTTCTTTTTCCTTATATTTTTGTGAGTTGACGATGAAGATGGCTTAAGAGAATCATGAACTGTTATGTTGTTCTTCTCGTAACATTCGTGAGGAGGTCAATATTGTTCTTTAAACATTTTTATCCTTCATGTCTACCACTGCAGTACCCACATTTTATTTGTTCTTTAGAAATTTTAGAACTAGAAGAGGAAGTGGAAAAGTTTGATTTTGTGGTGGATTGGTCCTTTTTTTAATCTCACGATCCTTATTGTTCTACTTCTTCTCTTTTGAAACCCTAGGTTTTTCATGACCAACAATGAGAGCATGGGATTTTGTGGATCTAAGAGTACCCATCTGAATTAGCTTATCATGTTCTCTAGTCAAATCAACAACAAACTCATCAAGTAGGGCATAGTCCAACTTGCACCAAGTGCTCTTTTTGTAGCATGGAAGGTAGAGATGAAAATTGAATAGTTTGGACCAAGTTTTACAAGGACGGAAAGTATGAGCTATGAGTCCTTGTTAATTCCACAATTTTTCAGTTGCAATCTAAGAGATTTGAGTTTGGTGAAAAATTCCTAGAGAGTGTCAAAATGTTAATGATGAGACTAATTAACTCATTTTCTAGTTCATGCCCTTTCATTTCATCATGTTTCCCAAAAAAATTATTTTAGGCATCCCATACTTCCTTGGGAGATTTAGATGTGTTAATATGAAAGCGCAGTTATGGTGATACAGAAAGAAACAAAAACCCAAAGGCTTCATCGCATTTGTCAAACCACTTTTATTTCTCCATGTCTTCTTTAGGTTTAGTTTGCAATCCCATAGTTATCCGATACAATTTTTATTTTCTCAAAGTGAGAGACATGACATATTTCCATTCGTGATAGTTAAATGGGGTAAGAAAAGGAACATAATTATGATCCATAGAAAATAAAAGTAAGCAAAAGAAAATAGCAAAAATTAAAGAACCACACAAAATGAACATCCCCTAGATTGCAACACTTTATAAGTAGTGTGTTGATTACACCTAAGTGTTCGTGTGATGTGAGACGGTTGGTCACTCACTTGTAATTAGAAAAATATCACACAAATGTGGAGAACAACTCGCTCAATCGCGTGCGATGAAACACGTGAACAAGAATAAAAAAGAAAGCAAGAAGGGAAAAAGGATCTCTTTCTGCAAGGTTGTGGCGAACACGCCACTAACCCACAAACGAAGAAGAGTGATTACAATGTGGAAAAGGGCTAAAAAATTAGACCCGGACTTTCAGGATGCCGAAAAACACTAAAAACGCTCCAACACACGATCAATAAAAAAATGCCTATAATGATATAAAATAGACTTTTCAAAATGCATAGTTAGTCTATTTTGAGATTAAAAGGCAAAAGAAAAAAAGTGATTCCAACATTAATTGAATGACTAATTTAACTACTAATCTAAGATGAAAGAGTTAATTAATTTAAAAGGATAAGAGCCTGGATAATTAATTAAAACTCTAAGGAATGATTAATTAAAGGCCTAAAATATATTTTTTATTAATGGTAAATAGTTTTAAAGGGACTATACCTGTTACAAAAAGGTCTCAACGACCAAATATTTCTATAAAGGAACAATAAAAGAGGATCAAAATCTAGATAAAACAAGATGTCCAACAAGAACTAAAAAAGATAGTTACAAGCAAGAAACAAAAAAAAACATAAACTGCAACAAAACAACACAATAGCAACATATACACAACAAAAAGACCAAAAAGAGCAAAGTGACCAAAACGACGCCCTCCACCCCGAGCGAGTTTACTTCTTAAACACTCTATCGGCTTTGGACTGGATAGTTTGTAGTGAGGTGAACAACGCCAATGTGGTGATGTGCGTTGGGTCAGAAGCGTTCTCACCGCGAGATGGTCTCGACTCCTCTCTTTTTCATTCCCCCAAATAGTGTCGTGGGATCCCACTAAGCATGGTAATGCTTCGAACTTACTGTTCTAAGATATCATTGATGGCTTTGAAGATAGCCATGTTGTGATCATGTATGTCTTTTTCTCTCCCCAATCTACCATCAAGAGAGTTCAACTTCTTATAAATGTCAACAATATGATCCTTCCCAATGTCATTATCATCATCAATTTTCTTTTGCCTTTCTCGCTTGTCCATGTGCTGCAGTCCCTTCTTGAGCTATTTTATCTCTTTCTCTAGAGACTCCAATCTATGAGGCACGTTATTCCCCTCCTGATGCAAGGCCATATCTAGACCAACATTGTTGATATGCAACAAATTTTGTGCAACTTCCAGCTCTTTGGTGCTTTTGAGAACCCAGCAGAGTGAGGGGTGTCAGTTTTTGGAAGCTTGGGGTTCTTGGTCTTGGATTTGGAAGGGGTGTCCAGAATGGGAGTGGGAGCAGTGGAGGTAGTGACATGCGGATCGTTGGGAGTGGTCGGGAAGCTAGGGAATTTGGAGACATAAAGCTTATGGAGCAGGAAGATGAGGCCCTGGTGGAGAGGGATAGCACGAGAGTGCTTCTGAAAGTCCAAAATGGAGCGCTGAAGGGAATTTAGTAGGTAGTGTGGGAAGCAGACCACAAATTGCCTTCTAAAATGATTTAGAAAGACCAGGTGTTTAACAGGGACAATTTTGTATCGCCCTTCCAGAGAAATATACCTAACCATCATATTTGTCACTTCATCAAATGGCTTGGGAATAGAACTTACCCTAATGCCCGCAGAAACAAATTCAAGCTCCTCTCCCTCATCTCAGAATTAAAGGCCTAAAATATTAATCAAATACTTAATTAAAAATAAGGCCTAATGACTAAAATTATTCATTATACTAAAATTATTAGATCCTATTTAATCATATAAGACATAACTTAAATAAATGACCCAATAACTTTATATATATAAAACCACATAAGTTTTTTTAAAAGCATTACTTATATTTACGTCGAAGGCGTTCCCCTTTAGGAAAGGACCTTCCGGACATTTTTCCAAATATGTTAAATTTGACAGTGCCCTTGGACGTTTTTATTTTTAAAGTTATTTTTAAGTTGTTTTCATTGTTTTTGCTCCAGGTTGCATGTTTTCAATAGGTCTATATTCATATGTGATATCTTTCTTCATTCGTGCACCCAATTTCATTGTCATTGATAGAGGATGTAGAAATGAAAGACTGCACTTGGTAGTTTGGGCTTTTGGTATTTAGGTTTTTTTGTTGTGGGTATTGCAGGAGGATTCGAAAGTTGTTTTCCCTGCAAATTTTCGGTTTCCGACCTTCCTCTGCAAAATTTGATGGATTTGGCTTCAATGATCATTGTCAAAGTTTAAGTTGCATCCTCTTTTTTGATCTTGGATAAGGGTTTGTGGGCACTTGAACTGTGACAACTCTTTAAGCCCTTTCATTTACTTTTATGGACCTATCTTCGAGCCCCCAATCGGTTGCATCCTTGAACACGAAAACCCCTATTTTTGACGGTGCACAACATACTGATCGGGGAGTTGGCGTGGTGGGTTCCCTTGCTCATCGTGGATGAAGGATAAAAATTATACATGCAAGCTAATTTTATGTTGAATTGGATCTAATGTTTGAAAATTTTGTAGGCAAACAGGAAACACAAAAATCTAAACGAGAAATATATAATTGGCTATGGTGCTACAAACACTGTTTATAAATGTGTTCTACTGAATCAGTAAGCCAAATGTTATAAAGAGACTATACAATCACTACCCACAAAGCTTGCATGAATTTGAAACTAAGATGGAAGCAAAATTCCCCTTAATTGGAAAGGTGCGGATCCTTGCAGGTAAAATTTTTGGAGAGTAGATCTTTTGTAACTTTCTAATTACATTTTTGTATCTCGTATGTGGGTTAGTTTTATGTATTAACATTGTTTCCACTTCTCTGAATAAATAAAGTCTAAAAGAAATTATTTTACAATATACTTTCATTTAGGGATTATTGTATATGTCGAGTTTTCTTGACCATGATTTTTCATTATTTTTCTACTTAATCCATTCATAATGATTATAAATGTAGATGACATTTTAATTCTCTACAAATTGGATATCATTTGCAACTTGAATTTGAAAAAATGTGGAGCATTGGTACGACATGTGGTGGATGCCACTAAAATGGATCGAGTAGAAGTATTAAGACTAATTTTACAATATTGTCTTTAAATTTCCTTAGGAAGACTATTTTGGGAAGTCGAATGAGATATGCAAGTTATTCATAAGCACATGGATCGAGTGAGAAAGTTCTTTGACCGTCAAGAAATATATTGAGCACTTTTGGTGAAATCCTTATTCCTAACAAGGAGGGATTCACATATGATAGATATAATTTAGTCTAAGAAGGAAAGGGATGTGGGTTGTCTTTAAGGAGTCCATTAATTTTTAAATAACAGACTATCCAGAGGAATTCGTGGTCCCATTGATACAAGTTTTCCTTTAGAAGAATGCAAGACTTACAAGTTCCTACTTTACTCAACACTTCTTGTATCCAAAGTGACAATGTTGTTCAAGGGTATCAAATGTATTCATGTTTAGTGAAAATAAAATTGCCCACAAAAGACTAACATTTATGATATAAAATGCAAACGTACAAAGGTCTTCATGTATACATGTTTAGTTCAACATATATTCTAAGTAAATTTTTATATTAGTGCTTGTTATAACATCAACAATTTATGTCCTTGACACCAAGAAATTATTTTGTATACAACTTTAAGTCAAAATTGCTAAGATAATATAATTCTACTTCGATACCAAATGTTGTTGCACTTCACTATAAGTGTATACTAAACTTTGCCAACATACTCTATACTTAAAGTAGTTTACGCTATTATCCATATCATAGAAAGAGAAACAAGTAGCCCGGCTAACAACAAAATCCTACTTGACGGTGTGACTCAAAGGATCCTTGCCATGTGTCACTTCAAAATTTCGGCACCCAAAATCTATAGGATGTGTTGCACATGCACCTGCAATTTTTTGGTACCCAAACTCGTGATGTAAAAACAAAACTACTAGTGAAGAGGGACCACACCAAGAACATGACCAATGCAGCCATGACACCACAACCAGCACCAAAAGAGTATAAGCAACAAGGATGCCCAAAATATCATTGGATATATGGCGCAAAGAACTTGGTTTATTATGTGAAGAGAAAACATGAGGATTCACATGGAAAGAGTGTTTGGGCTAATGAAAAGAGCTGCTAGTAAAATTTCATGAGTAAACAAGATTAGTATGAGAAGGATCCCCACTATAGGAGCTAATCCCGACATGCATTTCATCCTCACAAATTCCGTAAAGATCAAAACATGTGAAATCAAAGTAGTAGAGGGCCTTATTAGCCCCGATTTTCTTAGTCCAACCTCTATACTTTCATATCTTGAATCATAATCAATCCAAACATGTAATTGGGATCCATCATTCAAAATAAGTTTAATCCCATAAACATCGGTGATTTTAGTGGACATTAAACTCTCTATATCAATATCCACATGGTTTGCATTCAAGTCCATGACTTCTTTGTTGAGTGCAGAGTCAAATTCGACAACAAACAAATTGGGCATATGTGAAACAAACCTGCATCCCTTGTTTTGAGAAACAACCTGCACTGGCTTCCCATCCAGGCCTCCCGAGGAATACCCACGTGGCATAATCATAGATGTCATGCCATCCTTGTTTCTGGAGGACATTGAAAAGGAAAAATATGAAGAAAAGGAAAATGAAGATCTGTGTGCAAAGGGTTGGAGCAGCTTGATGGGCTTTTCATACATGAGACACCTTGCACTCCTTGGTGAAGGCCAAGTGATTCAAACAATAGATCCCCCATTAGCGAAGTCTACTTTTGCATCCCCAATAGGGTTATAGGGGAGGTATGATGATCAAAGTTGAGGAAGGAGAAGGATGTGGGGCATGGATTTGAATGCATAATAAACCTACTTTGGGATTGTAAAAATAGTAGAAATGACAAGATATAGAAGACATACCTTGACAAAGGACCCTTCTTCATAAGCTTCAGAACGACGTTTCTTTTTCTTATAAATATGAATCTTTTTATACAGTGGGTTTCGATATACAAACCTACCAAACAATGACCGTATATAAGTAGAATAGTGGAGAAGTTCACAATTCAAAAAAATTTCCTCACAATGAATAATAACTACAGTTGAGTTTTCACGGAAAACCTAAACCAATTGCAACTATAACATGCAACTACAAAACACATAAAAACATAGAAATGTTTGGACACCCGTTGAAACTGCAAAATGGACTTCAAGTTTAATCACCTTGGAAAATGTCCAAACGAATGTCAAATTTAACATATTCTCTCGAAACATCCGAAAGCGCCTTTCCCATATACTCACATTTAGGGATTATTGTATACGTCGTGTGTTTTTAGACCATGATTTTTCATTCTTTTTCTGCTTAATCCATTTATAATGACTACAAATGCAGAGGACATTTTAATTCTCTACAAATTGATGCCATTTGCATCTTGAATTTGAAAAAACATGGAGCATTGGTACGACATGGGGTGGATGCCACTAAAATGGATCATGTAGAAGTATTAAGATTGATTTGACAGAATTGTCTTTAACTTTCCTCATGCAAGCTATTTTGGGAGGTTAGAATGGGATATGCAAGTTATTCATAAGCACATGGATCCAGTGAGAAATTTCTTTGATCGTGCAAGTAATCTATTGAGCACTTTTGGTGAAATCCATATTCCCAACAAGGAGGGATTCCCATATGATAGATAGAATTTAGTCCAAGAAGCAAAGGGATGTGGGTTGTCTTTCAAGGAGTCCATTAATTTTTAAATAACAGACTATCCAGAGTATACAAACAAAAGGGGAAGTCGTGGTCTCATTGATACAAGTTTTCCTTTAGAAGAATGCAAGACTTACAAGTTCCTACTTATCAAATGAAGATTTGAGGTTTCTATTAATGTAATGAAGAAATATTGGCATCCACACAAGGTTACAATTTTCAAGAACCAAAAAGTAATAATTTGAAGGACTATAAACTATTGTCTTAATATTAATTAAATGCATCAACGAACAAGAGCAACCTTCAACTATGTAGATAATTTTTGGGTGATTATTGCATTTTGTGTGGATTTTTTCTAAGTGTTCAATTTTTGTTGTGAATCTTGTTTTTGTAAAAGACATGGTGTAGCTTTATTGTGTAGTTTTGTATATTGGTTTTTTTATGTTTTGTTGTTTTGTTCTACTGTAGATTCTCGAACAACATGAAATTTGAAATTTGATCTCAACATGAAATTTTCATGATTTGAGGTTGCATGATAATCAAGTTGTTAAAATGCACTCAAAATTAATTGCATCTTCTGGCTCTTGAGTTTCAACTTAACAATGCCTCTTGAATTTTGGAAGCTTGGAAGCCTACTTATTTGTAAGTTCTTTCAGATTATATTTTGTGTTGTTGATCGATCATGTATATGATGATTGTGGAAGGGTTCTGTCAAGCACATTAAGCATGCATATATAATACACCCGTGGTCTAATGAGTCTAGCAATATTATGTTATTGCTTTTACAGGAATCTATCCTCAAACAATATTAAGGGAGCAATTCCGATAGAGCTGGGATATATTATAAATTTAGATACACTATGAGTTCAATTTTTTTTTTTTTTTTTGGTTATACTTCTAATAGGCTATTAAGAATTGTGTTTGGAGTGAAATTTACTATCTAGATGACAATTGTGAAAGACTTCGAATGTTTTGTTAATCTTTGATCTCGCGTATTCTCGATAGCAGCGATTAAGGATTTAGTCCTTGTCAAGGCAACTTCAATTGTATCTCATCATCTTGTAGTCTGCAATCCAATCTCGAAGTAGTGGAGAAGCCTTCTCCATTACATAAGCCCAAATCAAAATATGTCGTGTCTGATCATTGAAAGAGGATTTAATTCTAATTACAAGAAGTAATTATATCAGGAGGGATATCTCATAATGTAAATGGGTATGAAGAATCAATTGAATTTTATGATTCATTCACATATTCATGGGATGTGATTGGGGAGGTTCCATGTGAATAATAGGCTATAGCCTCTTCTTCTTCTAGCTTGCTTGTGGTAGGCTATCAGGTCATATAGATCTCCTCCCTGTAGATACTCCATGAATAAATATATTTTTGACTTGTTGGCCATGACTTCGTATAGCTCCACCACATTTGTATGTTTCACTAATTTCATTATTGAAATTTCTCTCTTGATTTGGTTCACTTTCCCTCTATGGAGTACCTTGCTTTTTTCTATGACCTTGATGGCCACATGTTTTCTTGTTTCTATGTTCCTACACAAGTTCACTTTAGCATTCTATGTTCCTACACAAATTCACTTTCCCTACCCAATAGTTTTGATAAACTCATAGTTTCCTATTTTGTGCTTCGCTTCATCATCACCCCTGCAAACCTTCAATATCATTTTTTTGCATGCTTCAAACATTCTAATGCAATATATTTCAAGTAGAAAACAAAACCATGTACAAAGATGAACTTATATAGCAGAAGAGGGTATTAACATGGGACTAAATCCATTCATGGCTATAAAGATAGTTTTATACCGGTGCACACATCGAATTTGATTGAGATTATTTTTTGAAAAATTACACAAATACAATAATCATAATGAAAAAGAAGAAAGATAAATCAAAATTAAAGAAATATGATAATTATAGGGGAAAACTATATTTATAAAAAAAAATTTTTTTTGGCTCTAGATTACATAGATTATCGGTATCTCTGCTCATACTTCGGAGGAAGTATGTAGCGATTTACAATTACTAGTATGAAATTGAAAATACAGAATAATCTTAATGGAGGAGTCCCTCCTTTTGAATTCACAAATACATTTAGTTATATTAACTTATTCTTTCACTTTTTCGTAGGATATTTGTGGAGTACCTTGCTTTTTTCTATGATCTTGATGGCCACATGCTTTCCTATTTCTATGTTCCTGCATAACTTCACTTTAGTAAAAGCTCCCTGCCCAATAGTTCTGATAAACTCATAGTTTCCTATTTTGTGCTTCACTTCATCATCACCCCTACAAACCTTCAATATCATTTTTTTGCATGCTTCAAACATTCTAATGCAATATATTTCAGGTAGAAAACAAAACCATGTACAAAGACAAACTTATATAGCAGGAAGAGGGTATTAACATGGGACTAAATCCAATCATGGGTATAAAGATAGTTTTATATGGTGCACATCAAATTTGGTTGAGATTATTTTTTGAAAAATTACACAAATATGATAATTATAGTGAAAAAAGAAGAAAGATAAATCAAAATTAAAGAAATACGATAATTACAGGGGAAAAACTATATTTATAAAAAGAAAAAGATTTTTTTTTGGATGAGTAGTGCACTTATTCGGCACTAGATTACATAGATTGTTGGTATCTCTGCTCATACTTCAAAGGAAGTATGTAGCGGATTTACAATTATGAGTATGAAATTGAAAATATAGAATAATCTTAATGGAGGAGTCCCTCCTTTTGAATTCGCATATACATTTAGTTATATTAACTTATTTCACCGTTTTTTGCACATTATTTGTGATTTTCTTCCTCTTGTGGTAAAGAAGAGAGTGTTGGATCTAAACAAACTTCGGGTGGGTTTCAATATTTATTGAAGTATTTATTCATTTGTTTTGTTTATTGCATGGATTCATATATGGTGAGCAATAGAGGGAAATATGTTTCATAAGAATTTTTTTCTTGAAAGTTCAATAATCTAGAAACAGAGCAATTGGTCTTTTTCCTGCATATTTGCCAGGAAACTTCAGTATAGGGACTGTGACTCCATCCCTATACCCATATTTTCTAGTGACAAAATTTATGTAGAATATAGTTGTACCCTTATTTGAATGTCATCCCCATCCTTGGAGCCCACATCTCCAAGTAAGTATGCTTTTTCGTCATTTTGTGGTCTGTTTGAGGTTCTTTATTTTTATCATTTTTATTTTTCATGAAGCATTTAGTTCCTTTTACCTGATGCACTTCTAATAATTCCTCTGGCCAGGTTGTTTGTGATCTTCCTAAATTGTTGGAGACTCTCTTGAAATTGTATAGATTACTAGGATATATGAGATCATTATTTGCATCAACAGGGGTATCTCCTTCAACACTTTGAGGTGATATGCTAACATCTACATCACTTACTACATCTCTTCCTGATAATATTTCATCTGCAACAATGGTGTCGATGCATTAGCCCTTGATGGGGAAGGAGGAGCACTGTAGCATTTACACTCTAATTCAAAAGTTTGACTTTGTTCAATGTGTTGTGAAGTCGATTTTCCCATTTATAGACATGGATATTATCCTTTGCACCAAAAATGTTGCCAACATTCAGAGGAACGACCTCTTGGAAACTGCAAAGATCCACATCATTATCAACTTGTGCTTGAATAGAAACCTAGCTTCACCAAGGGAATAATTCAACTAAAGATCATTGTATATAATGTTTCAACTCTTTTAATCCTACTAAAGAACCCAGAAAGTAGAAAAGAGAAAGTTAGAATTACTCTAATCTCTAGGCAGATTTTATAAGCACACAGATCTTACAGGACAAATATTGTATGTATTTTACTGATCCAGGTTTCTTCTTTGAAAGAAATAGAACATATAACCTCCTGGGATATTTGAAATGACAACAAAGTTAAAATGGGCAGAACAGGGAATACTCAAATTTTGGTCAAGAGGTTGATATGTTCTCAATCTTTACCTAAATAATACTATTATAGACCAATCTTTCCAATCATGTGATCACAACTAAATTGCAAGAAGAATAACTACTCATACAAGCCATCAAATATTCCACAAAAAAATTGGGATGGTCATCTATATGATTCTAGAAAGGAAACTATAATCAAGAAAATTACTCGAGGACATATACATCTGCAAGATATTTTGTACTTAGCCATTCCTCAATATCTAAATCATCTGGTGGAAGTTTTCCTCCAACATTCCAAGTATCTACTAAAATCTTGCCAAATGCCAAAACATAAGAGATTATAAAATTCAAATCATAGTGAGATTTGACTCCAAATCTTTGATAGATAAACAATGAACAATGTGACCAATTTGAAATTGACTAACTTAATCTCTTTCGCATCTATGTACTGGGCTTGCATTGTCTCTGATTTGTCTCTTTTAAGTCTCCAAAAATGTTCAGAAGGAGTTCCTACAATATAAGTGAAGCCACAAAAAATGTGTGAGACTTACTAACTACTAGCTGAACCAAAATGTTATTGTTTTACTTGATTATGATGTAGATGCACTGAAGGGATTTACTACTCTAAGATAATAAACGTAGCAAAGAAGGCCAAACAGTAACAATGAAGATGTGCAATGGTGGGCACATTCAACAAGACAAGCAACAATCCTCGAAAGAAGAAAACTATAAGACTGTACGGTCCTTGAATTCATGCTAAAACTAAAGTAGAAAGTTTGGCCTGTGGAATTTTGAAATCGAAAGTTGATTTTAAGTTCACCAAAGATCATAACAACAATTTGAGAATCTCATCTATATGGCATTACACAAAACACATCTCTTCTAACATGCTAAAAATAAACCTTTAACAAGTTAATACCAGTAACTTGAAAGCATGAGACAATTTAGTTGATGCCACTCTAAACGGTATATGTTAATAAGTGGGAGTTCTACAAATGTATGGTGGAAAATGTAAACTTGTAGTGCAGTCAAAGATGAAATGAAGGATGTGTTTTGGAAAGCATGCATTTGTAAGCAATGATAACCTTTAAAGTTTGCTTCCTTTTTCATTTATATTTTCTAAAAAGCGCAAACAATAAGTCTAACCCTTTAACAATTCAATTTGCAAAAAGTGATTTAGTGTACAAATCTTTGCATGAAAATAACTAAAAATTGCATGATTCATTTTTAGGGGGTTTTGGCTATTACGATTAAAAGTAATTAGGAAAATATATTCAATAAAAGGAACTATTGTCCACATAAAAATACTCAAAACACCTCAAGGCATTAGGTTCCTTCCGCTCAAATGCCAACTTATCATGTCTAGTATTCTGTTTCAACATTGAATTCCTAATATAGGATGACCGTAAGTAATATATGAAAGGAATGATAACCGGATCGTACTTTCAAGCCAAGAACACAAATGCTAATCAAACACCACGATATTTCATGCTCTTTCCATTATAGTTATTTATTTTGAGACTTGCACTATAATTATAAAGTGCCAAATATGGAGGAGTGTTGTAATCAATTATGGATGTTGTTGGGCTTGATTAGGTGTATACCCAGCTCCATCATGTGGGAGGGTGTTGGCGTAGCAGCTGGTTAACATGATGAGATCCCTCTCCACCATTAGTTCAAGCTTTTGGTGTGATGACAAGTCGTGTAGCTTTGATGATAAATGAAAGGAACGATAACCGATCGTATTGCCAAGAACACGATGCTAATCAAACACCATGATCAATAAGATGAAAGCAATTCACCATAATAACTTTACATAAAACCTTTGCAAAAAAATGAGCAGCAATATCATATATTATTATGGAACTCAATGCAATACATTGAAAATGGGCCTTGCTTAAATAGGCAAGGAATAACAATCTAAGAACTAGTCAAGGTCGTAGATCAAGCCATAAATCAAGGAAATAATTAGTCATCAAAGAACTAGTTAAGACCATAGATTTAGGAGAGAATTAGACATCAAGGATCTAATCAATACCATAGATCAAGGAAAGAACAAGTCAATACCATAGATCAAGGAAAGAACTATACCGAACAACTAGATAATATCTCCTAATATCTAAATAAGATAGAAGAAATATCCACACACATAAGTGGATGAGGATAAATACAATAAAGGTAAATAAAGTACCTAGGTGAACATGAGCTAAGGTAAATACCTACTCTAACGATATATATGTTATAGAAATTGAGGCAAAACTTCATTTTCAAATTGCCAATACCTTTTTGAGAAAACAAAAATAATAGCCAACTAACTAATACATACCTACATCTTGTTTGATAATTTTTTTGGCTATTATATTGTGATAAAACCAAAAATTTATTGATTCAAGGGCCTTTACCTGTGTGTCATAACCGTTTGGGAGTTGAAAGCCTTTGAACACTAATTATTTTTTCATGGAACTATCATCCTCAAATAACAGAGCAAGATTTTGAGTATCTTTTGACTATATATATATGCAACATTCACCATGCAATTGTTAAAAACAGAAAAACTAAAAATATATTTTAAAAAATTAAAAAAATAAAAATGTCAAAACCTTCACATTAAAAGTAAATTCAAAGCAACATGCAAAATCAGAAAATAAAAATTGTTAGAAAAACAAAAAGAAAAATTGTTAAAAATAGCAAAAGCAAAGGTTAATGCATGCAAAAGCTATAAAATAAAATTTAAAAATAAAAGCAAAATTGTTAGAAAAATAAAAAACAAAATTGTTAAAAATAGCAAAAGCAAAATTGTTAAAAATAACAAAACCGTCATTTAGGCCATTAATTTGACATAGTCCCATGAATGTCCACAAAGCCTTTTCCCATAGGGGTAATGCCTTCTAAGCGTAACTAGCAATCACATGTGTACAATGCAATGTGAATGGACAACACCAATGTTATAATAGCATTGGTAAACGCCACTTATAAAGACAAGAGACCATCAAACTACCTAACAATCTTGACATACTTTTAGCCGGTACAAGAAAGAAAACCTTTACATAAAGACAAAATCATCAATCTACATACTGAACCTTACACATAAGGGGAAAAGGCTTGAGAGTGCGAGGAGCCTGGGTTCAATGAAGAATCCAAAGAAGGATTCATAGAAGCTAAATATGTCGGGTTCATATACATGTTTGTATTCATGCCGGTAACATTCTGATTTTGGCTAGCTAAAATTTCATTAAAGGCCGAGCTAAATCCCAGTCTTTGCTCCCTGATTAAATCGCAATACACCGTGCATAAGTGCCACTTATTAGTACCAATGACACTAGACCGAGTTTGTGTATTATTCTTTTGCTTTTGATTATCAGTTGCTCTTTTACAATACACAAAATAGCCATCAATATTCTTCTTAGGATCCTCCAGAGAATTTTTGGCTCCTTCTGCGGCCTTATATATAAAAAGAGAAAACCCTCTGGATTTTCCTAACCGTTTATCAAACCCCATCAGATTTTTGATGTCTTGGTTTGAAACTTTGGCTTTGGCTTTGGCTTCGGCTTTGTCTTGTTCTTCTTCCATCTCCTCATTTCGATTGGTGTTTCCATTTGCAATTTCTTCTTCCTCTTTGAAGCCATCATCACACGGCCACAAGCCGAGGCTCTTGCCTCTACAATGGTCTCTTCTACTACTTGATATATGACCTTTCTCTTCTTCGCCATGGCTGCTCTTGTTCTGTTGTTTGTTATGATCAGAAACCCTAATAACCCTTGAAACCCTCGTAACCTTTGAAATCATCTTCGGCAGAACCCAGTTTGAATGATGAGCTCTCTCGCAACTTAAAAAGAAAGCTCAAGTAGTATAGATATCTTAAATATATCTAGGTATATGTGGAGATATATTTGAGGCACCTATCTAATTATGTAAGTGTAATATAAGTATATAAAAAATAGTAACAATTAAAAAAATTAAAGTCAAAGCAACATGCAAAATCAGAAAAGTAGTATTGTTAGAAAAGTAAAAAGTAAAATTGTTAAAAATAACAAATGCAAAGGTTAATGTATGCATAAGCTATAAAATAAAATTTAAAAATAAAAGTAAAATTGTTAGAAAAATAAAAAATAAAATTGTTAAAAATAGTAAAAGCAAAATTGCTAAAAATAGCAAAACTGTCATTTAGGCTGTCAAATTTAACACAATCCCATGAATGTTCACAAAGCCTTTTCCCATAGGGGTAACACCTTCAGCATAAAATCATCGATTGCGTATATTAAAAATATGACTGCTTTAAAACAAGAATAAAACAATGTTAAAAAGTGAGTAAAACTATTTTAAAACAAGGATGGACTTGGCCCGACAACGGAATGCACAAATTTGCATGACGGTAAATGCGGTAGGTTGGTGAGAAGAGGACTAGCAGAATAGATAAGAATGGTGATGAGTGAAATAGTGAAATGACTGGGGGAAGAACGGGTAACACGACAACAAATATGTCAATGCCTCAACACAAAGTTGGGAAGGATAGAGCCATTTAGCGGCTCGAAAGACAGGTGAGTCACAACAATGGAGAGCGAGAACATGTTGTTTAGGTAGAAAAAGTAAAAAAAAAAAAAACCCGATGCAACCAAAGATGAAACCAACCTTGCAACGCAAGACCCAGGGCGTAACATCCAAAACAAAAAACAAGCCAAGGTTCCACGGAACAACATGGACAAAGCCAACCACGCAAGGTAAAACAAATAAAGTGCAAACCTAACACGAGCAACAAAAAAATTCTAAAACAAAGCCGCTTGCACAATACGAGTGCCCAAGAAAACAAAACCCAAACAAATGTAGGTTAGACAAAACCGACCAAAGAAATAAAACACCAGAGAGTATAGCACACAAAGTGCACAAAACAGAGTATAACTCCAACAACTCACCAGTCGAGGTAACGCAGCCAAAAATGACTTAGGGCAACGCAAAGGAATGCAATGCACAAAATTCCAAGCAAGATGCAAACATGACAAGGCAGATTCAAGATAAACGAACACAACTTAATGCATGCAAAGGAAAACAAGGCAACAATCCTGAAATTCTAAAAAAATCACTTCCAAACTTGTAGGAAAGATTTTAAAAACCGAGATTAAAAAAATTCACTTCCAATTAAAAACCAGAAATGAAGAATTGACCTCTAGATTTAGTAAATCCTCCAAATGTAGTTATGCAATAGCCAAATTTAGCTGGAAACCTCCTGAAAACTCCAAAAATCACTTGCACATGCACCGAAAACACACAAAAACTAGCAAAAACTCCATAAACTAGATGGTTAAACTTGTAAACAAGATTTCAAAAAATTGAAAACTTACACAAGAAGACGAAAACTAGAAAATGAAGGAATACAACCAGATTAACTGAGTGCACATTTACCAAACATCCACTCTGATACCGTGTCATATTGGAGTATGAGGATCAACTTAGAAATCCGTGTACATTGAGAAAAGTCACACTTCAATGGAGTCATGAACGCTTCACACAATAAGCAAGAAATCGAATCAAAGCGAGAATCAAGTAGAGAAAGACAACAAAGTGTTTGGCATGCTCATAAATCGAAAAAAGGGGTACATATAGGAGTGTTGTGTAAATCTTGTGTATGCCATGTGTACACTAACCCTTTTGACCTATTCAACTATGATCTATTCTCACTAAGTGAGATGAATAACCAACTAGGTGGACAAGATGTCGAATGATGACAAGTCTAGTCATATACACCAATAGAAACATCTTGGCATGAGCAACAATTTGAGATTTTGTCTTGTTATCCCTTACAAGGCACACTTTCTTGCCACTTATACAATAAAATTCAACCTTCAAATCATGGTCTAGCAAATGATTGACCGATAAAAGGGTATTTATGAGTCCTAGAATGTATAAATCTCTTGTGATAGTACAATCATTTTACAATATGTAACTTGATATTCCTTGTGCCCTAAAATTGGTAGGAAGTGTCATCACCCAAAGAAACATGATTCTTGGTAGATGAAGGATCTAAGCTTATGAACCCATCTTGCCTTCTAGTCACATGTTAGGTGCTCCAAAGTCAATATACCAATTAAAGTTGGATGGGGAAGATTCTTCACTTGATTCTTGATCAACTAGATTCCCATGACATAAATGATAAATGATAGTGGCCTAGCATTTGTTGTTGGTTTTCCAATCTCAATGCAAAGCAGCCAAACATGGTACTCACCTATGGGGCTCACTTCAACCCCGACATGAGTGAATTAACAAATGTGCATGGGGAGTTAATCGCTAAGCTTGACGCTGCTACCATCAGCTTTGCCCTAAGGATCCCAGAAATGGATAATTTTGTAGTAATCTCCCAAAATCAAGCACAAGCACTCTTCGACCAAGACAAGAAAATACAAGGCAAGAGTGGCAAAGTCATGGCTGAAGAACCCTAAGAAAGGGGCATCCCGACTATCCAAAGCTCTGTTTAGGTCTGATTTCAATGAGGAGCTATCAGACTTCATAATCCTGTTAGCTCGGGTCATGGGCTTGCCCTCTACTAACGAGTTTCACTTCTGGATGTGCCCACTTATCAACATAGTGTGTGAAGGTACCCAGAACATCAACTGGGCAGAGATCATCTACATGAATTTGATAGAGCAGTTGTCCCATGTACAAAAAACTAAGAAGTTCTACATGAATTCTTATCTGATGTATACCCTAGCAACATCTAGATAGTGGTTTGGCTTCACATACATTGATGCTCAAAAGGGTGATCCTATATATGCTTACTGCCCTCAGTTCACCCTGGACACTAGCAATCACAATTTCAGGAGGGTAAATGATGCCTTCACCATGTACATTGTAAGGCTTCTAGAGAGTGACACCGCAAGGAGGTTTTCAGATGAAGCCATGAGCTTGATAGCGAAGTACGAGAGCCTACTTCATTCAATTCAGAAGGTTCTCTTACATCAGGCTAGCAGGTTATGAGAGCACTCCTCTTAAGCTCCCCATATTTTGTAATGATAAGATGGCCCTGATTGAAGTATGTAGGCAATTGGACAAATTACACAGAACCTGCAGGGATAAGAAGATCACTGGGTTACACTTCCCCATATCTTTGGGGAACTATACATGCAAAACCACTCTGGATGCTCAGAACATAGAGAGAGCCCTAGCTCCCATCACTGTCCACTTCTTCAGGCCTAGAACCTGTTTCGACTTGAAGAAATTCATTGAGTTGAACATCAGAATCAACTACCATCATAGGGCAGACTCTGAAGATTATTGGGCTGACTACACAGATGATTTTGAGGCCAGAAGGAGGCATTATGGCAGGTTTCCTCTTCAGTTAATACAAGAGCTTAACTTGTATCAAATTCCTGAAGGACTTCAGGATGACAACATAAACCTTTGTCATATGAATATGAAATTGTGATCAAGCACACTCCTTTAGAGGATCTGGACTGGTTTAAGAGGGAGAAGGATGATTTGGCTGAGATTCTAGCCCCTGTCCTGGTAAGAACCAAAGTTTGGGTTGATAGAAAGGTTCGTGAGCTGAGGAAGAACGCAGGAGAATCCTCTTCCAAAGACACTTCGACACCAAGGAAGGAGGCACAAACACCCAGTTTAGAGGTACCTGTATAGACTCCTCCTGCCTCATCAAGTAAAGGACCTGAATCCTCCACTCCTTCCTCCTCCACTCAAGTCTATCAAAAGAAGGTGAAGGAAGTCAAGGAGCCCATTGAAGAAGATCCTCTGCCAAAGCATTCAGAACTACCTTCTGGGCCAGAGAACATCATTGTTCTTAGTGAGAGTGAAGATAGTGAAATACCAATTCCTGCAGGTGCTTCTGAAACCACAATGGATAAGGAGCAGAAATTCATAGCACCGAGCCTCCAAGCACCATGGATTCTTCTGTTCAAGAAGGCTCATCTACTCCACTCACATCTCAATTGGAGGCAACAACGGTAAACACTCTATGTGCCATGAGTTCTCTCACTCTTGGTTCCTCCTCCTTCTTCTTCTTCTTCCTCCACATTTGCATGGGTGCAACCTCTTGTTGATAGTAGGAAGAGGAAGTCTTCTTCTCGGATCTCGGGCCCAACTTTGATGTTGTGGCAGCCTTGTTGGGTACTACTCCTACTCCTACCAAGAAAGCTAGGACCACTTCAAGGATAGTGACTGATGCCCAAGGTCAGCAATTCCTTGAGATAGCTAAGCCCAAGGTTGATAAGCCAGAGCAGGATTTGCAGGCCTCTGATCTAGAGCTTTCAAGGATCTCAATGGGAGAGTCTACTCCTGAAGGTGAAATACACAACCTTCAAGAAACAGTCACCAGGGTCATTGGGAGGGTAGAAAAAGGGTAGCAAACTATAGAGCAGCTGGAGGAGCAGGCTCAAGTGCTTTCTAGTTTCATCAAGTCACTGCTATCTAAAGATAAAGTTTTAGACCCTACCCCACTGACTGCTCTTCCACCACCTGTGATCCTCAGTCAAGATGAAGTCCAGAGCATCAAGGATATACATAGGTACTCCATCTATGGGAGGGCTATGGAGGCCATGGTGGATGACATGCTTGTTGCAGGGTTGAATTTCATTGGTGAAGCCTTCAAGCTCAATGAGAAGGTAAATAATCTGCAGCAAGCTCTCCTCCACAATTGGAAATATGGATAAAGAGCTCAAACTTTGGAGCAATTGCATAGTAGACCTTTGCCTGATGGGGCAGACTGATGAAAATCTTTTGATGGCGAGTAAGGTCTTTGATGATGTGAAGGATAATTTGTCAAAGTCATGGGTATTCAGCATGGAGTGGAAAATCAAAGTGTTGGAGGAGGCTTTGGGAGAATTAAGGAATAGCTGGCAGAAGGGAGAGGCTTTCAAGACTTTGGTGATATCTACTTTTAAGGATATTCACTGCCACCTCCATGATGAGACCTCAGGTGTACCTTTCTCCCTACAGGAAATTAAAGCTCAATTCAGAGCTTTTGTCAAAGAAAACTTGTTTAAAGAGGATTCCATTACCAAGGAGAAGATAAAGGAAATCTTCTCTCTCCAATCTGCCATTGAGGAAGCAAATAAGGAGTACCATACGCACACTGAGTTCGACAAGGAGATGGAGAAATGTCTAGGATCTTGGACCCAGGCTACTGCCAACACATCGGTTCCACATGGCAGAGACATAACAGAGGCATTGAAAAGGTTTAGACAATGGATCCTCAAGTCAGTGGGCCCTTCCCAATCATGAGCACTTGTCTTCCCCTCCTGGCTTCTCTCTCCTTCTTTTTCTCATTTCGGACTTATTGTAATTAGTTGGGGTTTTATGCTTCAACATCCCTTTAACTAAACATTTTAGTTAAAAGAAGTAGTTACCAAGTGTAACTGATTTGTAAAATTATATAATGGTCTCTCTCTGCCATTTTCAGGGTTGGAACTTGGCTTATTTTTGAAAGTGTAAAGAGTAAAAAGTAATCAATACAAGAGTTTTTCCCTCCTATGTCTATCTGGTCTTGTTCTTTTATCACTATCTCATTTGAATGCTTTTGAATCATTTGTCTATATTATGTCAAGAAGCTTTGTATTCTTGTAAGTGTTATTTATGGAACTTTGTGTCTTTACAATAGCATCTTATTTGATTCAAATGCAAATGGTTTATTCCAAATAATTTCATTCTGGCATGCATAAGGAATTATTTTGTTATCTATAGTTCGGAGAATGCCTTTCTGCTCATTTCCACTACTTCATTCCTCTATACTTTTGTATTGATGATCCATTTTATTTTAAAACACTTTCATGATATCCAAGTTCCACATTAAAACTATACATTGTACATATGTAAATAAGTTTTGCTTTTGAATAAGGGAACCTCTCCCATTAAAGAGGAGGGACTTCTTGTCCCCTGACTGTTGCTCTCAACGAAGTCCTTTTTGACGACCAACATATATGCATTTTTATCAACACATATTGGATGCTTGGTGAAATATCCATTAACAACATTCCATATATCCTCAAATTTCAAAAAGTATTGGTCTTAGTCATCCATGCATCATACTTATCTCCTCGTGGGAGTTATAAATCCAACATAACCAATTTCATGCCATTGTTTTTCATGGTATTTATGCATGAGAGAAATCAAGGTGATGGGTTGGTTCCTTGTCACTCAAAAATAGGTTACCCTCTCTCTATATTGTTAAGATGATATACCAAACCTCTCTATATGTGCACCCTTTTGATATACTCGCGGTAGATCTTGGAAGAAGCTCACCCTTTTGATACACCCAAAGTGATACATGAAAGGGATGTTAACTAGAGTGATAGAAAAGTGGCATGATATGTAGAAAGTATGTGAAAAGGATTTGTCTGATAAATGGCATTTGTTTAAAGGGAGATCATTGTATGTGAGCAACAAGTCCTTACATACTTAATTTTTCCCAATTTCAAGGCTTACTTCAGTAGCACCCATACATGAATGACCAAAACACAAGACCAAATTAAACTAGGATATTTTTTGTATTTCATTTACTTGTTGCAAGACACCACTTGGGCTCACTTAGAATAGCATGACATCACACTAAATGCTTACACCCATATGGACCCACATATACAACAAGATAACATAATATGCACATCAATGCCACATTTTCTCAAATGAATGAATACCAAAACAATGACCCAACCATAATATGAACTCAAACACATGCATGTTGCACAACAAGGTCATTACCATGGTTTACATATCTATTAAAAACAATTTCTTATTGTTTGGGCTTACAATTTTATAGAGCATTTGATGTTTAAGGGCATAAATTCCCTTTTCTCAAAAAATCATAAACTTTATTTCACATAGTAGTTATCTTTAAATGAGTATACATAGTTGGTTCAATTCCTTAATTGTTGTTAATATCAATAAATCAATTGTTAGTTAGAATCATTTTAAACACATATGTGTCACCTAATACTCGTTCTTAGGCTATGGATTCATTTCTTAGAAAGTATGCTTACTTGACATTTTTCTTAACCTTCATTGCAAAAGGGGGAAAATTCACATGAAGATAAGGGGGAGAATATTAGGCATAAGAGTGGGCAGAATCCCATTTTCCATCTTCGTTATACCATTTAAAAACTAGAATACACTATATTTACATATTGTGGTGTTACATTTTGGTATGTGTTTTAACTATTCATTTTTCCTCATCCGTGAAGTGCATGTGAATCGCATTCCACTTGTTACTAAACGGGATTCCTAGTTTTCAATACTATGTTACACATAATGAATGCTTGCATTGAGTAAAGGGAATGCTCACAATTTCCACTTAAATTTATACTAAATGGGGGATCACAAGTTTTTTTGCCTTATACTTGCGGTATATCAAGAAGATATAATTGGTTAGAAACTTAAATAAGACATGCATGAGTCACATAAGATTCATGTGTAATCAAGAGTTAGAGTTATCAATTTACATGCCCCAACAAGGAACCATTCATCTTATCATTAATAACATGAAGAGGCTTCACAAGGAATTTAAGAGGATGAGTCTCAAATTTCGCCTTTCTCCTAACCAACATCTTAAGAATTCAATATTGATAACTAAAAGTTAATTACAAATTTTCGTTTGCAAGCTAACCTCTTAATGGTCATGTTAAAGCAAAACAATTTGATAGGTAGAAATTAAATGTAATTTTCATCCATAATCAATCTTCTAAGAGGTATTTCAATAAAAACATATCCTATTTGAGTCACCCTATACCCTCCAAAACACTCATGTACTAGAATTATATAGTTTGCATTTAATTTGATTCGGGATTCTCTTTGAGGTAAAAATGTGAGGGAACCACCACACTTTATGGTTTACCAAATTTTGTTTGATCACATTACAAAGATGTAAAAATTACATTCCCTAATTGCCCTTATGATCCCATACACTTACATTGTTTAGCCCTTCCATAGAAGCTTAGTTTCTAAGACACCCATTTAAATGTGTTGTTAAGACATTACGTCATTCATGTCACAAAGTGACATTGTACATTTTTAACCATTGCATCTAACACACTTCCACATACACGAAAAACCTCTACTTGGTTCTTGGGGAGGAATGGTGATTACATCATCGCACCACTAAAACCTCCAATACTACAAGAGAATGTTGGTTACTAAAAATAAGTCACCCATTAGCAAGACACATCCAATTTGAACCATTCTTAGATTGCTATTTTAGTAGCCCTATTTCTAAGTTCACTTTTGCCTCTTCGTCTTATAAATATTCATTTCCCACGAGACATTCAAATGCTAAAATTATTGATTCTTTTGCCATGAATATAGTTTCACCGTTGTCACTAACATCCGAAGAGCTAATGTCTTATTTGGTACATAAATTCCTCTTTTTCTTGAATGATCCTTCCATTAATTGCCATATGCCATACCCCGACATGACATTAGACAAGTCATCATTCGATGCACCAAAATACATAGAAACCTCCTCGAACTTGACTAGCCATACTTGTGCTTCTAGGATCTCCTTCAAGTTGTTAAACTTGTTTCAAAGGACCAAAATTTGATACCTATTGTTGGAAGAACAATCACATGGGGGTGAATCAGTGTCCTTGTTAAATTTTACTTCAATTATATTAACTTGCATGAACCATAAAAACAACCATTTAATCATACATTAACCTTAGTGAGCTTATTATGCATGAAACAACCATCCATAACAACGCAAGGCAAAATAGAACACACATGAACACATCATATATGTGGGAAATCCTCAAGGGAAATAAAACCCAATAATATTTGCATTTATAAACAAAAATCAAGATTTAGTGAAGCACCAACTCCATAAGGAGCACCAACCCCTAACTATCAGGCATCCACTTGATGAGGTTTTAACAAACACCCACTTGCAAGGAAACACCAACTCCCTAGGTTTTAGAAAGCACAACACCAACTTGTAAGGAAGCACCAAATCCCTAAGTGACTCAAAACCAACTCAACCACCTCTGAATGTTTATCACCTTCCCTTTGTTTCTAATTAACTAATGATGACACTCTCTCATCTCTTCTTCTCTTGAACACTCCTCAAATTGTCATGGTATGCTTACTCGCTCTTCACTTTGATATGAACATGCACAAACTTCCTTTCATAGCTAGAACACATTCAAATATTCAACATAAAAACATTCTTCATGGTATACAATACATCTTACACCTATCTCAAACACTTATAGCTTGCTCATAATGTGTGTGTGTGTGTGTATATATATATATATATATATATATGACTCAAGAACTTAACCAAATAGGTCGATCATACATCAATTAGGTTGGACATTCCAAGACCTTAAAACATATGATAAACATCAAATGATTACATCATAGACTTCTCTTGGATTGTGTTAGCTCAATTAGCCCATTTACACTTTTAGGACTCATGAAGACCTAATTGAACTAGGTCTACTTGCATAACGTTGCACCATGAAATTTCTTGATCAACCATGGCCTTAGTTAAAGCACATAAACCTTTCAAAACATTTTTCATGACTCCTTCTTTCCTTCTCCATGCTTGAAATGCTCTGCAACATGAATTTTCACCATGAAAACACTTTAAGAACAAAATTGTCCTATTAAGTCTTTTTACCAAAAAGGTTGTCTTCAAGAATGAAAATTGTACCACCTTGAAACACTCAACCATGAAAAATGAAACATGTAGACAACTACAACATGACCTCAACAACATCACCATATCCATTAGACACTTCAACCTAGGGCATAAGGGCTCAAGAATAACTCGAACCATGATCACTAAAAGTTATCAAATTGCCCCTAAAACCACTCATAGAAATCAACCTCATGGGCACACTTAAATAATGAAACTTGTATTGAAACCATCATAGACATATATTATAGGTCTCTATCATCATTAGACATCCATTTTTTCATCTTGGCCAATGCAAAACTTGAGAGCTACAAATAATTCTTCGAAATAAGCCTATTTTATGGGGTCCACTCACTCATCTAACAACTCAATACCAACTAGAGATAGCTCGAGAGAGTCCAATATATGCTCTAATAATAAAACTAGGAAAACTAATCCATTTTGATCCTATTTGAGAAATATATTTGATATTGAGTCCTTACTAGGGTTTTAGGAGGTTTTATGACTTGTTTTAGTGTTAACACTTTTTCATAAAGATATGGCCCTCAATTCAAAAACTAAGGACATGAAATATTTTCTAGGACCTTTATCCATCTGTCCCTACTAGCTCAAGTTCCCATGAAGTTGATTAGCATGTCAAAAAGTAACTGAAAGTGCACCTCGAGTTGGGGTTCTCCATCCTTCCGAGCTCAATAGGACTAAATACTCATTTTCTTGCTAAATATTCCAAACCATGACTTGAAACTTCATCAACATACCTAAAACAACATGTATAACCTCTATCCATGCTCACCTTTACATAATTACCTTGAAAAATGATCATCATGCCTCATTAGGACATGTTTTCTTCACCTTGTTCTCTACTCCTTGGTCTTCATGCCTCACTAGGCCTTGAAATTAACTCTCATACCTCTGTCCATGCATTCTAAACCATGTTATCATGATTCAAAAATGTTATATAACTTCTCATGACTTTGTGCACTCATCTTACCCAAGATACCATGCTCATACCTTCTCACAAGGTCTCTTCATGCCATGACAGGACCATGACTATGCTACTCAAGCACTTGAACCTTCTTCAATGACCTTTACTCAAACATGTTGACTATGAAAACCTTCAGTTACATTCAAATTATCCCTCACACACACATCACCAATAAAAATTCACAAGTGATGCACTTCTCTTTTGACATCAATGACAACAACATGATCATCTTGACATTAATGACAACATTCAACACCATGGGGTTGGTCAAGTCTCAGTAGAACAAAAGGTTGTAGTCCGCCATACAATTTTGCACAAAAATGTTGGAGGCCACTTTGGAGAGGTCACAATGTTTGGAAACACGCCACCAAACACTACAAAGTAAAGGAAATAAGTTGGAAAAATGGATAAGTCTAAAAATCATAGAAGACTATCACAGTTTCCCAAAGCATCCTTCCATAAAACAAAGGAAGGGGGCCACCAATTTTAGGTTTTGCTCAGCGACGAAATAAAAATCCATGGCATGTGTGGAGGTTTAGTGCGAGGTCCAAAACTTAAGAGTTCAAGAGTCATGGAAGTAGCCACAAAGCATTTAGGCAAAATCACACAACATGGTTTAGTCCGGAGGTCTTGGAAGGTCGTGGAATGTTAAAAGCTACCAAACGAAGAAGGTTTAGCCATGGGAGTTTTGGAGGACCATGGAACACTAAAATTCCACCAACCAAAGATATTTTCCATGAAACTGAGCTAATGACATTCCAAGGCCATGGAACAAACAACAAAATAGAAAAGCGTGAAATAAGGAAAATCATCCAAGAGTTTGTGTAACAAAGGTTTTTTTGTGAATGCTTGGGATTGATTTTTTGGTGATAAATTTTGGTGCAAAGTTATGTTTTTCCTCAAATTTGATCCATTAGGAACATCTTGGAGAGGCCTTTCAAAAGAAGGAAACTTTACAAATAATGATCAAGTATTTTGGGAAATTGAAGTTGAGGATTTTTAGGACATTTCACATCGCTTTTAGATGTCGAAGATGCCATTTCTAGATATAATATGTTTGTTTGATCCTCCCTCGCTTAGAGATATTTTTGAATACTTCCAAAGGAGCATATTCCCTATGCCCAACCAAAATTACGAGGAATGATAATATGTGTAACATAATTGGATATTTGGCAACATCACATTCCTCCATCTTTCAGACATTTGACAACGTCACATTCCTCCATCTTCCAAATTTTGAGGGCATCCATTGATATGCAGTTGTGCTCATCCACAAAAATATCCAGAGTTTTCTTGCAAACAAAGGCATCTCTAAAGGCATGAACCATCATGAGACATGGAGGTTTCTTGCTGAAGGTGGTTTAAAAGGTTTTAGCAAGGTTTAGCAGTCGATCATCTCTCCAACATCTTTTGATCCCCTCTCCTCTCCTCCCTTCTATAAAATGTAATGTGTTTCTTCATTAAAACATCCTCTCTTGCTTGGTAATGTTATTATGTCAAAATTTTGATAGAGCCAAAGAGTTACATACAAATGGCATGCATTCTACAAAGCATCTCACCCTCTCGAATGATTGTAGTAGTTTGTGCATACTTACAATAATAATATGATGTCAATTGTGGCTTGAATCCACCCCTTGTGTTGCATTATTGTTTCCTTTCCTTCTGTTATTTCATTTGTGATGTGTATCCACCATGTTTTACAGAGTTTCATGTCATTTGTGTTAAATATATAGGGTTTTGAGTTGATTTAGTTGTAGAGTTGGAAAGTGGCAAGCATATGCCCCTATAAATTTGCATTAGATTTTTGTTCTTCTACGAGACTTCAATAGAGAGTGGTCAACCCTTTTCTTGGTGCTATCACCTATGTTTTTAGCTTTGTTTATGTTTTTCCCTCTCCCTCTCTCCCTAGTTACTTGGATGTGTTAGAACATGCTTAGCTTAGAGACCTTTTTACTGTTATCATTAGAAATAAGTAGAGAATGCAACCTTCTTTGGAGGTTGATCTCAATTTACAAGTCCCACGTTGTTGAGATCATCCAATGTTGTCCAAAATTATTGATCTGCCATGATCAAATCCTAGGGTGCAATTCGATCTACAACACTAAGAGCGATTCACGAGTCGAGTTCACCATAAATTTTACGCCCTAATTAGATTTAACATGAAAACTAATATATTTTAGTGAATTAATACACTAAAACATGTAATGGTTAACAATAGGTTATTATTCGATTAACTAAATTTTGACATTAATTACCACCGTCATATTAACACTTTTATGTTTATAATTGATATGCTAAAAAAATAAAAACTTGAAAACACAAAGGATTGAGTGCATTTAGTTGATTACAAATGATTTTGGAAAGTTACGGAGAATGCACTACTAGAAAAAAGAAGATATAAACTTGAGGATGATTCATTATAGAGACTATGATTGGAAACTAACCTAGGGCGGGACCATACAACTCTGTTAGGATCGCTTTTATGGTCTTGAATGCACCTTTATGCGATCTTGGAATTGCTTGGTTCGGGATTTGTAACTTCTACACAATGTCGGGCTTGCTTAAGACCATTTTTCATTATTAAACCCTAGTTCATGATCATGTTGTGAAGCTATCTGAATATTTTGATCATCATCTCAAACACTGACCATGGATGGAAACTCCTGCAAAACAAACATTAGTTGGGTTATGGTTACTCTTGTGTACCATCGACATTGGAACTCCTTTGAAGAGTTCCCAAACCACATGTTGATCTCCACCGAGCATGTGATATTTGAATGAATGCAACTAAATTTGATAACCACCTTTGACAATACTTGAGTTAGTTGACTTCTTGATAAGATACTTGGGAAAGGGATGTTTGAGTGCTTGCAGATGAGAGAGATTATTGTCTTAACTTGGTAAGAAACTTCAAACCTGTAGAGATTATTTCCCTAATGATTATAGATGAGTAATTGCGAGATTTAAGGAGCCTAGGGTGCCTTTTGCAAGTGTTGAAAGTGAGTGTATCAATGTAGCTCCATAAAATTTCTAGGTTAGCAAATGAGGTAGTGTTTACTTGCTTATATAGGGTTTCATAGATGATTTATTGAAGAAAGGTTGACCTAGAGAGATTATAAGACCTAACAAAAGATATGAATTTGAAAGCAAAGTTGGAGGACATGTCGGTCCAAGACCGTACAAATTTGCCAAGAGTGGATATAATTTCCACCGGACTATACAAGCTTGACCAGAGAAAAAAAACATGCAATTTAAAGTTTGGAAGTTGTTACTCGATGTTGTCTATGGATTTTGTTCATTGTACTCTCGAATTTGACAACATGTTAATGTTAAAGGATAAAAAAACTAAACAAGATACCTTAGAATGTGCTAAGCAAGAATGAGAAGATTGTATTTATCTTAGCAAGAGTGCACAATCAAAACTAGGAGTGTTAAAAAGTGAATTGCCAAATTTGAGTGTCTACAATACCTAGTGCATTTTTATCAAGTTCATAACTTGTTTAATCTTAAAATTTGATGATTCTAATCACTTTGTTCAGTGTATTTTTACAATTTTTAATACCATGTATGTTTGTAGATCTGGAAATATTCTCGAGCATATATGTTCAATTTGATTTAATGCAAGTCCCAAACATCATTAAACTTATCATTTTACACCTTTAAATATGAATATAATGTACTAAATAAAAGATATATACAATTAATATGTGCCCCAAAATCAACTCACTACCGCTATCCGGTGGCCTTAATCGAAAGCACTTTCAAAGCTTCGGTTTTGTTAATTTGACATACCATTTATCGCATAATAAACATAAAGTGAATATGTGGCATCAATACATCATATTGTATGATTCTAAATTTATATCTCAACATTTTTGTTTAAAAAAGGACTAATATAACCATAAATAATAATAACAATGACATCATCTTTTCTTGATTTTGTTGAAGGCATAAATAAGGGGAAAAAAACTCGTGTGTGTGTGTGAAACTATTACCATTTAAAACTAAAATAGTTGAGTTTTATTGATTTATAAAATAATTAGGGCATAACAATATATATTTAGATTTATTTAGTTAGTTTTTAATTAATTAATTATTATTATTATGTCAATAATTACAATGGCATAAAGGAGTGAGACTTAATGGTGTGACTGTGAAAGTTTTATTTTCAAAGATTAACTTTGATGTTTATTTGACCGCCATTTGAACAAAAATTGATAGGTCAAATAAAAAATTAATATCTTGACCATATGGTAGAATTTGGTACCCTTTTATTTGGGAAATATTTGTTACTCATACACCAACGAAAAATATATAGAGAATGTGGTGTATGTATTTATTAATTTTTATGTTTATGTTTATAGATTTAATGGCGTGACCATGTACAATTTTATTTATGTACATAAATTTTGACATCCATTTGATCGCACTTATTTTTCTCGTAACTTTGAAAAGTCAATTAAAAAATATAATATATTTATTTTAGGTTAGAGTTTGGGGCTTTTTATGTGGAAAGATTTTTTTGTCAACTTTGAAAGAGTGAAAAATATAAAAATATATTAAGGGCCCTTGGTTCATTGGTGAAGTTGATTGTCTTTGAATAAGCCCACTGTGGGACCAAGTCTTGCTAAGTGCAAGGCTTGGAGATACCTGTCAGGAGATTCGAAATGGTTGAGGCTAGGATCGTGCCCTGAGTGACTTTGATAGCGTGGATGCCCCTTACTTGAAGCTGCTTAAGCTAAAGGTGATCATTAGTTTAGTTGTTCGCTTACTCATTGTAAATGTTAAAAAGATTGGTGAGTTGAATGTGATAAAATAAAAAAACTTGCTTCTACTAATCTAATCTTCTCAACAATACCTCAAATAAAGCAATAGATTGAAATAGGGAACACATTTATACCTACACTTACCTACAAGTTGCAAAGCTCCTCCTTTGATGTGTTGGATTTTCTCTTGATTGATTGTTGGTTGCTTCAAATGTTGGTGGAGACACACGAGCAACACCTCCCCTTGTAACTTGATGATTTTACTTGAAGAATCATTGATGGAGGATGAAATATTGTAGATGAATTATGGATTGATTGAGTGATAAAATGACATATGTTTGTTATGGATTTCCAAGTTAGCTCTCATGAAGGAGGAGAGATCAATTTATAGTTGAAGGGTGGGGGATTCTAAAAGGAACGATAAGAAGATTCTTCCAAGCCGCGATCTCGATGATAATAACACACCACATTAGATTTGCAAAACAAAAGAGCTAAAATACCATATAGGGAAATCTATCATAATCCATAATTTTCAATACATTACAATAGAATGACTTGAATTACTCAATAAAAAGATGTACATATAGGAGGAGGGAAGTGCAAGTACTACCTAAATCAGTGGTGAAGGACTAATTGATCTTTGGTAGTTAAGTTAATTCTAGAAGACTAGTAAGCTAACTCAACACAACTAGGAAGCTAACTCCACTCAACTAGTACACCTAAGAAAGCTAACCCAACAAGTGTAGGGCTAACACAAGTGTGCGAATTATCCTAATAAATAAATAAAAGGATAAATAATAACCTACACCAACACCCTCCGTAAACATAGCTTAGGTGGGTGGAAAAAAGGTGGCTCCCGACAACAAGGCTCGATGAGGTACCCGTATTACAACAACCTGGGGAAAAATAGACACCGCAAGGTACCCAAAACCAGAATAACAAAGTAGAGAGAGCAAAATCCCGTTGTAAGATATACCAAGAATCTCGGCTCAAAAACTCGTCACAATGCTAAAGAAGTTTCATGCACACTATGGTCTAAATCCACTAACTCAATCATAGAACAATTTTTTTGACACTAGGCTTCACTAGAATAACTCCATGCAAGGAGATTGTCAATGGAGTGATGTCGAAAGTGAAAAAAAACCAAACATAATTTGATCAACTACTACAAATATGTGTGCCATGATTCAAGAACAACCAAGACAACAAGGCAAAAACACGAGATCCAAATAAATAGAAGTGCCATGATCCAAGAAAAGCCAAGGTAACAAGACAAGGACACAAAATATGAAGAAACAAGATCAATTGCTACAAATAGGTGTGTCACGATCTAAGAAAAATAACCAAGGCAACAAGGCAAGGACATGAGATCCAAATAAATATGAGTGTCACAATCCAAGAAAATCTAAAGTAAAAAGGCAAGGACACGAAACTCAAATAATCGGTATTAACACCACACCCTCTCATATTCTTTGAATGAGTAGAATGACACAATAGATCTGTATGAGTTGCCAAAATCAACTACTTGAACATTGACAAACCAACACCGAGCTTCATGAGAAAGCTCCCCACAAGAGAGACTGTCAATATGCCAAAAAAATGTCAAAAATTCAAATCCAAAATATCTCAACAAACAAGAGAGGTATAAATGTATACACCCGTAGATACAAGAATGCAACACCCAAAAGTTTAAGACATCGGACTCAATTGAAATTGTGTCCACAAGTGATTACAACACCCTCCCAACTTTGGCACTTTATAATTGAGTGCATGTAGATATTACAATGAGTAAAAGTAAATTTTACATTTGAAATACGTGTATAAAAATTTTACCAATGCGTAGATCTAAAAAAATACACAATTTAAAAAAAAAAACCTTAATTTGAGCTACGATCAAAAGTTATGAGTTTGCAGAGAGGTTTCTTTATTAAAATAATATTTTAATGCGGATATTTTTTAAAAAGGTACATGTGACACCAAAAATGTCCAAAGGGTAAAAGAGTGCATCCACATGATACAAAGCTTGCACGACCAAAGGATAAAAGTCTCGCACCCATAACTTAAATGTCTGAGGGTAAATCATTACATCCTAGAGGGTACACGTCTATATCCAATGGATAAAATAATACACCTAGAGGGTACAAATCTACGTCAAGTGGATAAAATACTACATCCAAAACAAAAATATCTAGAGGGTAAAAGAATGCATCCAGAAGGTACACACTTATATCCAATGGATAAAAGAATGCACCGAGAGGGTACATATCTGTGTCTAGTGGATAAAAGATTGCATCCAAAACAAAAATATCTAGAGGGTAAAAGAATGCATTCGGAAGGTACACACTTATATCCAATGGATAAAAGAATGCACAAAGAGGGTATAGATCTGCACCTAGATTTGACTGTCTCAAAACATGGTCGAGTTTACAATTGATTCTAGGGTTTTAACACCTTCCAAATCCAATAGCGCACTTTATTTTGCATAAAAATGCATGCTGCAAAAAAGTGCTAACAAATTCCGAATACATGAAAATAATAAACCCTTGTTTGCAAAGAAAAACTTACAGATGGATGTCTACATCATCTATTGCTTTGATACCATGAAAGGAATGATAAAAAGATTGTTCCAAGCCGCGATCTCAGATGATAATAGCACACCACATTAGATTTGCAAAACAGAAGAGCTAAAATACCATATATGGAAATCTATCATAATCCATAATGTTCAATACATTACAATACAATGACTTGAATTACTCAATAAAAAAGATGTACATATAGGAGGGAAGTGCAACTACTACCCAAATCGGTGGTGAAGATCTCCCACTAATTGATACTAGTAGTTAACTCTAGAAAACTAGTAAGCTAACTCCACATAACTGAGAGAGTAACTCAACACAACTAGTAAGCTAACTCCACACAACTAGTACACCTAAGCAAGCTAACCCAACAAGTGTAGGGCTAATACAAGTGTAAGAATTATCCTAATAAAAATAAATAAAAAAATAAAAACCTACACTAATGCATTCAACGGCTAAGATGAAGCCAAGTTGGATTTAGATCAATGTTAGATATTGCATGTGAGGATTCGAGGATTCTAGAATGAAAGACTCTATAATTTGAATTTAAAATTCATGGAGGGAAGAAGCTTATATTGAATTAAAAATATATGGAAATCTATCATAATCCATAATGTTCAATACATTACAAAGATCTGATGACTTGAATTACTCAATAAAAAGATGTACATATAGGAGGGAAGTGCAACTACTACCCAAATCAAGTGGTGAAGATCTCCCACTAATTGATACTAGTAGTTAACTCTAGAAGACTAGTAAGCTAACTCCACATAACCGAGAGAGTAACTCAAAGACAACTAGTAAGCTAACTCCACACAACTAGTACACCTAAGCAAGCTAACCCAACAAGTATAGGGCTAATACAAGTGTGAGAATTATCCTAATAAAAAATAAATAAAAAATAATAACCTACACTAACAGATTCAACGGCTAAGATGAAGCCAAGTTGGATTTAGATCAATGTCGATATCAGCATGTGAGTATTCGAGGATTCTAGAATGAAAGACTCTATAATTTGAATTTAAAATTCATGGAGGGAAGAAGCTTATATTAAATTAAAAATTCTATGGAAGGAGAGATTTAGAGAGGCTTCGGAAATAAAGCCTCTAGATTTAGAGGTGGGAGGATGTGATTAAGATTAGAATTAGATTAGGTTGATAAAATATGATTAGGGCGAGATTGCATGGAAAGCTTAGGTGTAGGGATGTGCAGGTAGGTGGGTAGGTAGATGTATGAAAATTATATTCCTAAGGATTAAAATAGGATAATAGGATAAATAATGAATTAAAGAGATTAATGATGAAATGATGGGATATTAGATTAAGATAAAGGGTATGTGTGGTATTTAATAGGAAAATGATTAACTAGATAATGACGATGTTAGGATATCATGGGATAGATTAAACATAATTAATCATGTCGACATTTTAGATGTCTACACTCACAATTGTAATCCGCTATATGCTTCCTCTAAAATTGAGCAAGAATGCCGACATTCTATGTAATTTAGTGCCCAATTAAGTGCAATTTCTCAATAAAAAATATGAAAAGATGTTTTAACAATATAATATGCAAAAATGAAACCTTAAGATTGATATATATATATATCTATCTATCGACATTTTTTTATGACTAAGATCTTGTATTATATTAACAAGAAAGATGATACAAGATAATTCAACAAAAAGCGGACACCTCGAAGCCACAAAATCAAACTAGGCTTAGCCTAGGAGAGTCAACTATAACATAATAACAAAAAACACTAAGAAGATGATATTAAGCACGCAAAAAAAGTTGACCAACAAAGAGCAAATCGTGATCATCCGCCAACCGGATCTAGGAGGTCCTCACACAGATTTGACACTTCCCAAACTGTAATTAGGTTGGTTTTCTTCTTCATTTTCTTCAACATCCCGAGTGGGTGAGATGACAAGAGCCATTCTAGGAAACTTGTCCAAATGGTGGCGGGAGACCCCAACCATCGTGGGAGTGCGGATCGAGGGCAACCGACGAGTCCCAACCGAGTTGGTGGGGAGGCGGAGGGGAGCCCCAACCTTGGTGGTGAGTTGGGGGCGGAGGAGAGACACTCTTCCGCCATAGTTGATTGTCGCAAGGGACCGACGAGCATGACCGAATGATTGCCGTGAGTGGCTCCGACGACCACCTTGGGTACGACCGGTGTGTGGTAGAGCACCAGTTGGGGGAAGGCGGTTCCTGAGCAACGTTGCAAGGGGCATCGCGCCCAATGCCGAAGAAGGGTTTGAAGGTGCTCCACCTCGAGGGCTACTTTGTTAGCTTGGATTTGAATATGCAACAGAACATTAGAGATAACCATCGACTTATTATATATAGAGAAATGCGATCAACTTCAACATTAGCAAATAAGCAAGAATTTCGTTCTTTCCAAAGCTAGAAGAGAATTTCCCCTTTGAAAGCATGCCAAATTTGGGAGAACATGTGAGGCATTCTGGGATTGTCTCCTAAAATAATATGTTGCTATGTAAAACATTTTGGTTTGAAGGGCAGAAAGAATGAATGAATCCAATTCTAAGTTTTTGGGCTTTACTACAATACCAAAATAAATGGGATAAGGTTTCCAAGTGTCCACAAAATGGGCATTTGGGGGTTGAGACACCAAGTTGAATCAGACGGGCACCAATGGGAAGGCCTTGGTGAAGAACACACCATAAAAATGAGCAATTTTAGGTTCCACACATGTAGACCAAATAATATCGAATCTCCTTCTCTAGTTGGATGGAGAAGAATGAAGCCCCCACCGAGTATTGAGTTTGCCAACCATGGGTAGATGGGGTGAAAGCCAAGCATAACCTTTACTAGCAGAGTAATTCCAAAAGGGGGTGTCCACAAACCACTTCTAGTTTGTCCACCAAGGACGAGACAAAAGCACAAAGATTTTGTGGCTCATATGATCAGGAACAAAAGAAATGATATCATTGATATTGACATGATCATGTGGGGCCAAATTGAATTGAACTTTGAGTTCATTCCAAGGGCGCCAAGCTTGGATATGTTTGCAAAAAAGGTCTTGTATGGTGCGAATTCCGTGCTTGAAAAGCCTAAGCGCAGGAATCCCAAGAACCTCTACAAGGCATTGATCCTGAAATCGAATGATCGACGACCACCACAAAGAGTGGTGGTTAGCTAAAAGGCCATTACGAAAGCCATTTACCTTCCATTGAAGCCATGGCTTGATTTGCTCCCAAATTTCCATATGCTTTTGAGCATGAAGGTGCCGACAACTTTGACGGGAACAGGATCGATGAGAAGATTGGAAAAGCCTAAACCCTTCCAGGCCGAGTGGCTATATGGGGAACCCTCCGCAATGCCATGATGCATGAACACTTTCTAAGCTTCTTTGGCACATGGACATAGAATGTCAATGAGGCTTCAATGTCTGTGGGTCTCCCATACAACTTTGTGGAAACCCTTTGCTAGAGGAAACATTAGATAAGAGAAAATCTTTGAGAGACTTTTGAAATAGATATATTTAAAATATTTGTACTAATTATTCGCCGGGCGTTTACTTTGAAGAAGGCATTGCTGGAAAGTGTCAAATTCCGGTGGCTTAACTTTACAGGTTGCCGGATTTTAGATATTTTTGTAAGTCATAGATATTTACTATTCTTTGACTCCACATCCTTTAAATGACATTTTAGACTTGGCAATAACCATTCTTTGGTGCCCTTGCTTTTGGGAGTGGCCGGCCTAAGAACATCATGAGTGACCGCGGTGTTAACTCATGGTTCTGTTTTTTATTTTACTTCACTGGCAGCCATAGCTGGCCGACAGAAGAACCGACTCTCTACACCTTTCCCTTCTTTATCTTTACACTGGAATTGTTCTTTGAGTAAAATTATACACATAAAATTGAAGCCCTCTCCGGCGTAACTTGCAACTCATTTGCAATTGCTAGTTATTATTATTTGAGGGCGGTTTTATGACGATTTTGGGAAGCTACCTAAAAACTAGATTTTGACGAGAGGAGCTGTTTGATCTTTAATGAGGGTTTTAAAGAGGAGCGGCAGTTTGAAAGCTTAGCTGTGTGTGTCATAGGTATTGTTCACCTGAATTCCACGGCAAAGACCAGCAGGTTTGGATTTGCTCACAATAACACTATATAGGCACCCAACTTGTGACCAAACCATTTGTGGGGAATCGGGATGTTTATTCTAAAACCTCTGCAACTTTTAAGTCGAAGCCGTCCGCTTAGAGTAAGCTTTCGCAGCTTCTCCGACAAACCGGTGAGCTTCTGTGTCACTGTTGTCGTCTGAGTTAGGGTTTCACGACCGCCCAAATTTACTGTTATATAAATGTTGCAGGCGGGGAATCCCAATTTTCATCCATTGGCAGACGATGTGCTCTCCAGAGCGATTTTGGGGGTTGTATTGGAGGCTTCTAAATGCAATCAGCGGAAAAAGGGTGCCCATGAAGGTAATGTTAATGGCTTCAGATAATTTGTTTTTGTATCAATTCTTTCCGTTCACACTGAATGAGTTTTGGGTGTTGCAGCAACCAAGTCATTGTATTTTAAAACAGCAGAGTTCATTGTTATGGCGGCTGATACAGATCCTCCCTCCATTCTTGATCCATTGATCTCATTGGCCAAAGATAAGGTACTCATTTTTGCGCTTCGCTGCCCTATGATTATTTTGAAGCATTTTTTATTTAGGCATTGCAAAATTTGGAGATATCAACTTTAAGTAATCTGAAGTTGGGCAGTATTCGGTACCTGAATCATTCATTCGATGACCATTATTTTATAGCATTTTGTATATGGGCATCGCAACATTTGCGGATGTCGAACTTCAAGTAATTTGAAGCTGGGCATTGCAACAGTTTTAGATTAAGTCAGTGCAGCGTATGGTACCCTAATCATTCTTATAATGACCCATTATTCATGAAATTGATTCCTGTAATGACCAATTTTATTCATGGGAAACATTCCTTCTATCAATGGTCTCACTCTTAAGTTTTAATGGTTCACCTGGCACTCATTGCATCAGATAGTTATAACTGGGTAAAATGGTGGGATTGCAACCATTGAACCGAGTCACGGTTTCAATTGTTCACTAGGATAGAAATCACATGGGTGAAATGATGGGATCAAAGCTAATGAAATGAAATGAAATGGTTTAGTATAATGCGCTGTCAACCAGGATGTTTTCCCCTCGATCAGACCCCTGTTAACTTGTTACCACATTTGCCAAGTTTGTTTGATACTGGTACTTGCAAGAGAGTAAGTCCAGACAACTGGAATAGAAACACCAACATTTTGGACTCATACTTATGATAAGTCATGGACCATGCTTTTAAACGATGACATTTCTATGTATTTGTCTAAGCAGTTATCATCCAGAAGTTATATTCTTGCAATTTTAATAGATGAAAGTTTGAAGTTTCTTGATTTTGGATAAGTTTAAACATTGTTGTTGCAGAAAGTACCTTATGTGTTTGTGCCTTCAAAAGCTGAGTTGGGTGGTGCTTGTAAAGTGAATGCGGCTGTTGCTGCATGTTCTGTCACAACCAGTGATATGAGTCCCATTGACACAGAGATACAAGGGATTAAGGTGTGTATTAGGCAGCACCTTAGTTTTTTCTTTATTCCTTGGAGGGTGTTCTCGAAAACATGCCTTTTAATTGTATTTTGCTTTTTTGACATTTGCAGGCGGCCATAGAACTGCTGTAGATTTGAGGCTATGTGAGTCTGCATTTTGTGTGTGAGGGAATATGCTAATTTAGGGTTTATAGATCTCACAATTTTGTCTAATGGTCTTCTGTGTCTTGCCATTGTGCCCTCATTTCCATACTTGCAAAGATGAGTTATTTTTTTGCAAAAATGAGTTATACTTTTGTACTCTTATATGATTGAATGTCATGTTGAGTGGATGGGTTTGTTCAAACAATCAAATGTTTGCAATTCTACAATGCAGGAGTAACGTGCAGATTCCATGTGCATATTTATTTCTATAAAAGACATGATATGCAGGATGAAAATGCAGAGTCCATAATTATAATTATCCACGCATAGACAACATTTTAAATAATTTTATGGTGATTGTATTTGTCTCTTATATTACACATCTATTCTATTCATTAGATCAGTTTGTGGATTGCTAAAGGTGTTCTTTACATCAAATGTAGAAGAAATTGAGGTGTTGGACAAGAATTATGGATGTGATAAGTTTTGGCTTTTTGTAAGGTATGGAGCAAGCATGGCATTTGCATACGAATGCTCTCTGCAGCATTTTACTAACCTAAGTCAAGAGTATGGATGTTTAGACAATGTACGAGACACATTTTAAAGTAATGGGAATGGAAACTAGTTGCAATTTATTGAAAGGCTTGAAATGTGATTGTCCATTTCATAAGTACTGAAATATAGATTACATGCCTGTGTAAAAGAAGAGTGATAAATCTGATTTTGGATCTCTTTTACGGAGATTGAGAATTAGTTAGTTGTTTGAGTGGATGGTAGATAATAGCAGACTACTAGGCATTTTCTTAAGCATAGATGCAACTATTAGCAATGATAAAGACTGCCTTTGCACCTTGATTGGTCTTCTCAACAAGCCCTTTTTGAATGTTTGCCTTAATTTTGATGTGAGCCCTTTAAGAAACTTGACGCATGCATGCATGTTTAGTTATTGACAGGGTTATTCATGCATCATTTTATTATAATTACGATGACATTTTGAGCCACGCTGCCATGTATAGACATCCTTACCAGGTCAAGAGACCATTAATGAAAAAAATTCTTTCTTGTTTACCTAAAACTTTGGTTCTTAATGCTCACAATACCATGTAAATATAGAGGGCGCAATTCAATCATAGTTTCTTGGCAACCTGTCTTTGGGGCATATAATTGATCTTTCATATTTATTTTGCTTTGGCCCAAACTCTAATTTCAGTAGCATTGATTGCCTTCGTAGTCTTTGCTACGCCCTTAGTCCTATAGGATATGTAGTGCCAACTTGTGGCTTGCATAATCTCATTTCTTGTCATATGTCATTTATTTATGCTTTCATATGTTTAGTAGGTCAACCTTGGTGTTGGCCATAGTGTAGGAATGTTATATATAGGTGGTAGTAAGGAGTAGTTAATCATCATATTGAACACTTGAGTCTTATTGTATGGTTTGGAGGTTGCCCCCTCAAAGTGGCTAAGCTATTCTACTTGCATATTGTGATCATTTATCTACAATTTGATGTTCTTTGGTGTTTTGTTGTTGCTGATATTTAGATTTATCCAAGTAATTTCCTTACAAGTGGTATCAGAGCTTGATCTCACCCGAAAGGTGTCAAAACCCTAAATGTAAAGGTCCGGCTATATCTTAGAAATGATAGCATTTTTTCGCATTTTTTTGTGTTGTTGCGAAATCACCAAATAAGATCCTCTCCAAATTTCAAGTTTTGTTGACTTGTTTTGCAAAAGTTATAACAGTTTTATGGTTTTCCATAAATTCGCTACCTAATTGAAAATTTTGGGAATTTTTCTTTCTTATATTTTCAAAAAGCTTGCCAAAAATTAGCTAGGGTTTGTTCTCTATGTTTCCCTCTATTTGGCAAATAAATTTACGAAACTCGAACACTAATTTTTTACCTTAATCCTTGTATCAAGAGAAGACACAGACCCTACATAATGATCGGTAGATCAACTCGAGGCTAAGGGAAAGGTCAAGCAATTCCAGAATGACTCCAAATAAGGAAGATATAGATTTGAAATCTTCAGGTTTTGGAGTATCTGAGGTAGTTAATCAACTTCAGAAAGGGTTAATAATATGGTAAGGATGACCTCAACAATGAGCTTCGTCTACTAGAAAGTAACCTTATGGGTGACATGAAGATGAGGTTTGAATCAATGAGGAAAGAGATGATGCTCGCTCTTTCAAGCATGAATACTAGAATGAATTCCCATTCTAGTCACATGGGTTCCTCCAACAATGCACACACAGATCCAAATCACACCAACCAAGGAGGATCCTTTACACAAATTGGTGGATCTTCTAACCAGTGGCGTGACATTATTCTGAAAGTGGAAATGTGCAAGTTCGATGGAAATGATCCACTCAATTGGATTAACCAAATAGGGAATTTCTTCAATCTACATCAGATCCTATCGGGACAAAAGGTGACCATGGCAGCCTCATATCTCGAACTTGATCAATTCATCTGGTATTCTCAAAGGTAGAAGAATGGTCTTAGTGTCACATGGATAGTTTTCACTGAAAAATTACAATTGCACTATAGGTCTAGTGTGTTAGAGAATTACTTCAACAAATTAGCTAAGTTACGACAAACAAGATCAATCAAGGATTATGTTAATCAATTCCAAAACCTATCCTTGCGTGTGGAGAATATTACAAAAGGGTATTTGAATGACCTATTTATTGGGGTCTTAAGGACCACATTGAGCATGAGGTGCACATGTTTAATCCACTTAAGGTTTATGATTCTATTATCATGACACGTAGGGTAGGGAAAATATTTCTTTCCAAAGAGGCAAACTTTCACTAACATTAGAGACCGTATCAACTTGATATCATTATACCCTCGGCTAATTAGACCCACACCTCAACAAATTGAAGAAAAGTGAGTAAAAGGGTTATGTTTTAACTATGACAACAAATATGGATCAAGTCACAAATGTGCTGAGAAGAAATTGTTTTACATTGAAGGGACCAATGAGGAGGAAGAAGATGAGGAAACATCAACTAAGGAAATGGAAAAACTAGAAGAGGACTTTACAGTGGCGGGTACCTTAAGAAGTAGAAGGTGATGATATTGATTGATTTTGGGAGCACACATAATTTCATCAACAACAAGTTGGTCATAAAGCTAAATTGTTTCATCTACCCAACACCTGAATTTCAAGTAATGATTGCAAATGGTGGCACAATTCAATGTTTAGGAAAATGCCATAAAATTAAACTTATGATGGGTAAATACACAATGGAGTCTATTATGTTCGCTATTCCCATGGGCGGAATTGATATTGTCTTAGGTGTTCAATGGCTAACAACTTTGGGCACCATAGAGCTCAATTTTCAAGAGTTGTTCATGTGCTTTCATTATGAAGGAAGACAATTTGAACTTCGAGGACTACAAACAAAAGCTCCTCAAGTGGTTAGCTCTCACCAAATGTAGAAGATTCTTTAAAAGGGGGTTAAAGGAATCATAACACACTTGTTCTCCATGGAACTTCAACCACCACCATCTTGTAGCACATCTTCGAGGATCCTAAAGGAAGCCAACCCCCAACAACATGCCTTATAGATACACATGCGCAAAAAATTGAGATTGAGAATATGGTTGAGGAAATGTTGGAAATGGGTATTATCTGTTATAGTCGAGTTCTTATTCTCGCTCCCGGTGGTGATGGTATGTTGCAAGGATAAAAGGTAGTGCATGTGTCCGGACTACATAGAACTTAATCAATACACTATCAAAGATAAGTTTCATATTCCTGTCATCGATAATTTTTTAGATGAGTTACATGGTGCGCTTTATTTTAGAAAACTAGATCTTCGCTCTGGGTATCACCAAATTAGAGTAAAAGAAGAGGATATTCATAAGACAACCTTCAGAACTCATCAAGGGCATTATGAATTTCTAGTGATGTCTTTTGGTCTTACTAATGCACCATCCACATTTTAGAGTTTGATGAATTTTGTATTTCGACCATTCCTATGGAAGTTTGTTTTGGTATTTTTGATGATATCCTAATCTACAACAAATCATGGGAGGAACATTTACATCATGTAAATATAGTCTTGGAAGCCCTAGAGAAACATCAACTATATGCCAAGCCTTCAAAGTGTTCTTTTGGGGTACAAGAAGTGGAATACTTGGGCCATATCGTCTCTCATGAAGGTGTTAAGGTGGACCCTCGCAAGATCAAGGCCATCATGGAATGGGAAGTTTCCAGAACCCTCAAGCACTTACGCGGTTTCTTAGGGCTCACAAAGTACTATCGCAGATTTGTAAATAACTATGGCAGTATAGCAACACATCTCACATAATTATTAAAGAAGGACTCCTTTAATTGGAATGATGAAGCTTCTAAGGCATTTGAAAATTTGAAGGAGGCGATGTGCACCACCCCACCGTCGCAACCCCGCATTTCTCCAATGCCTTAATAGTTGAATGCGATGCTTTAGGAAACGAGATAGGGGCAATACTCATGCAAGAAGGACATCCCATAGCATTTGAGAGCCAACAACTAAATGGAAAGAATTTGTTGAAGCCCACATATGAGAAGGAAATTATGGCAATCTTGCATGCAGTCAAACAATGGAGACCATACTTGATGGATAGACACTTCAAGGTAAAAACTGATCATGATAGTTTAAAATAGTTCTTGAAGTAATGACTATCTTCAAAAGAACAACAAAAATGGGTTACAAAGATGTTGGGTTATGACTTTGAGATTAGATGCCAAGTTGTAATGATGGATTTCAATTATGAATTAATTCAATATATTTTAGAAATATAAGAATATACAAAAATCAAATACAATGAACACATACATAAGATTTGAGTGGGGAAAACCTTTAAACAGGTAAGAATAGCCCACTATAAAAGCACTTCCAAATTTATTAATCATTGATAAAAGGAATATCTTCCTAACGTAAATAGGAATAACCCATAAGCATCTTCCTTCCCCTTCTTCATAACGCCAATGAATAATCAATACACACAACAAAAATTAATTCAATAGATTAATTTTCAAAAGGAGATCACCTTATTTAAAGGGTGGAAGATTCGGTTTGAACATTTTGGTTGAATTGTTTCACTCTTAACAATGCTTGATTAGATTATTGTTCACATATTTATAAAAGTTATGAATAACTTATAATGTTAGTTGTATAATAAGCTTATTAAAATTGATTTTGGAGTCATATTTTATATGGTGGCCGTGTGAATGTGTCTCCAAAATATTGTTTCTCCAAAATCCCCCATATTATTTAGTGGGGATACATGCCAAAGTCACCTTTTTATACAAAGGAATTACAATCCTTAAACCATATAGGATGATTTTAGGATAACATGTCTACATGGATAATCACGAAGAATTATTTCAAGTTCCTCCTAGAAAATGCATATAAGAAGTCTTACATAAGGTTCTGGAGCCTTTTATAAATAAGGAACCTCCATAACACAATGTTTTGTTGGGTTATAAGTAAACTCATATACCCCATCCACCCCCTCTATTATATCTCGGCTCTATACCTTCTAGAGTGATGTTTAAATAATCATATAATGTAATTTACATAGAGCCTTATTACAATATAAAAGACTTATATAGAAGGAAGATACAAAAAGGTCATTAAGAGGTGGCATTGGCATGCACACTCCCCCTCAATGGAAACTCAAAAGGATGAACATGGATTAAAAATGCAAAACTTCACAAAATATTGGGGCTTTGTGAATATATGTATAACTTAATCTTCTAATAAGAAGTCTAGCACATGATCATCTAATTCGTAGATGGAGATCAACATCTACACACGATCATTAGATTTGGAGGTGGAGATAAAATTCACCATTGTGCACTTTTTCTTGGATGAACTACACATGATTCTCGACATGCTATGTTTGTTGATGTTAAATTTGTTCGTAAGAGCTATATAGCTCTAGCTATTACACATGAGTGGAGATTTTCCATTAACATCCACATATAGTTCTTCTAATAGTTATTTCCGCTACATAACTTCTTCTATATAACTTAGCATCATTCGAACAAGAATACTATAAAGTGGGATTGATTGCAATTTTAATATATCTTAATATTTTTAGTCATTTTCCAATGATCATTATATGAATCTTCCATCAATCTAGAAGCAATACCTATTGTATAGGAAGTAACATGATTATAATAGTTAAGTAGATTGAATTGCCAACAAGGTGCATGTATGAAGTAGGGTTTGCTTTGGCACATGCAGGGTTCAAGATCAAGTTTTATTCTCGACTTTAATATGAATTGGAAGAAGGTTACAATCAATCATGTTAAAATTTTAAGCAAATTATAAGCATATTGAGATTGAGAAACAACAATTGAGTTGCGATCCTTGAAAAACAACTATACTAAGGATAATATAATATGATGGAATCCAAATTTTATATGTGATTGATATGTTAATTTTTTAGATGTAATCAACATTAGACATCTCCAATATAGACATGAGGGTGTCCTTAACTATCATTTGATGTGCATATAATACTTTACTTGGTAATTGTTATCCAATTTTGTAGCCCTTACAAATTAGCTAACTTCGTAAATCTGGTCCAAGGTAGTATAATGGGATCTCAATGAAGAAAATAGTGAAAACTTGTAACTTTCATGTTTGGGGACTTACAGCTGTCTTGGGGCACTTACAATTGTCTTGGGGCACTTGCATTCATTTTGGAACATTTCTCTCCTTCCTCCAAGCTTAAAAACCCAAAAACATAGAAAATTTGGAAAAATGGGGTTCGTAGTGTATTGCGTACTTTTGGTGTTCGGGTGGAACATGTTCCCAAGGAACCAAGGTTCCCAAATTTGTTTCGGGCCACAAGATAAAGGGAATGGAGTATTGCGAAATTGCACAGTCGGAGGAGGAACTCGGGACTAGTTCCCAGAACCAAAGTTTCCCGCATCCCTTTTCGGGTCAGTAAAGAAGAAATTTGGCTAAGTGTTTAGTGTTGTGCGGACGCGAAGGCATCGGAGAACTAATGAACGATGAACTAGTTCTGCTTGGAACTAGCTCCCGCAATGGTAGACGATCCGATAACAAAAGAACCAAAAGTTCCACACATTGAAGGACGAGCCGCAAAACAAAGGTAAGACATGGAATCAAAGAAAAAGTGTGTTGTGGAAGCAAGGAGCACCATGCGGGAACTTAGGGAGTGGGTGGAACGGTTCCCAAGTTCCACCCCCAACTGATTGATTGACCAACACGCCAACTCAAAACCCTTGCGAGAAAGGTGAAGCCGGATGGAACACGAGGAACACTTCCTCGCCTCACTTCCTCGAATCTCCGATCCATCCACATCACAAGGGAAAAATAGTTAAATGGATTGTGGAGTCGCGTAGAAACCCAACGACCTTCCCGAGCCCGCGAACTTAAAATGACCATAACTTTTGACTTGTAACTCCAATTTTTACAAACTTGGTATCTGTTGGAAATCTTTCAAAGATCCTCTACACCATAAAATTTGATTTCTTAATTTTGGTGAGGTTAGGTTGGTGAAAAAGTAGAAAAAAATCTCCAACATTGAAATGAACAGTTCTAGGCAGCCCAACTACTAGAATTAATGAGGTATGGTGCCCATTCTTTCTCCTGTAAGAAATGTACAATGGAGGAATGGCCTTGGAAGGTTTCCCATGCCTCTTTTTAGAGATTTAATACATGTTTTTGGTGGGTGAAGATGAAAATCCAAGTTCCCTCTATTTCCCCTCCTCTCTCTCTCTCTTTCACATTCTCTATAAATTGTAAAGTGATGCTCATTTGTAATGTTGGATACTTTTAGAATGCAAAGGCATCATTGAAAAGTGTTGCACAAGTGTTCTTGAGTTGTAGGCCTTGGATTGTGATTATGTAGTGTGTTATACCTTCTTCCTCCATTGTAATGATCTGTGCATCATCTTAAAGCAATAAAATACTTGTTTTATGGCTATTATTTTGCCCTAATTGGTGATTTGTTGCATTTTATTTCCTCTTCATTTACTTGTAACTATGATGTGTACGTCTTTTCATATTGCAGGGTTTATTTCTATTGTGCATTTTATGAAAATGGGAGTTTAAATGCTGCTATGGATTGTGGCTTTCATTTCTTCCCTCTCCACCTTTATTTTCTCCCATTTTTTCTCATTTAAAAGTGTCTTTCCCCTTGTTCTTGGTGTCATCACTTCCCTTAGTGTAGGATTTCCCTTTTATGCATCTCCCTCTCCCCTAATCCTTTGGAATCATAGATTAGAGTTAGATATCTTCATTTCCCTTCTTAGGAGTAGTTTAACAAAGTAGGAATAAGCGAGAGGAAGTCGGCCTTCTCCGGAGGCATGTCTCGCTTGTAAGGTCCCACACTGAGACAATCCCATGTTGACTCAAAATCCTGGTTGTCTATGACTCAGGGTAGGGTGCAATTTTGAGCTCCAACAGTTTTGGCACATCTGTGGGAGTATTTAGAAGTTAATATTTCTATTTTGCCAAGTTTTGGTGTGTATCTTGGTAAATTTTATCCTTTAGAGGCTCTGCAACAACACATTTGGTGACTCAAAATATTATATCCACCGGTTTCGTGAAGTGTTAGTGCCTCAGTTTCATGAGAAGGATTCATACAAGGTCAAGAATAATAAAAGAAAGATCATTTGATTACTTGCAACTATCACCAAGGAGAAGAAGAGGCAGATTAGTTCAAAGATCACCATCACCACCAGAATAGAACTCTTTCTACACCACCTCCTAGTAGGCCTTTCTTGTTCTATTCTAGATTTTTAAGACCTATTGCATTCATGGCAGCACAAAGGAATTTACCCTTTGTCACTTCAGCTTGGTGGTAGCCCTCTTGCTCTCAATGCATAACATGACACACCAAAGGTAGTGACACTCAAAAGTATTCCATTTTTTACCGTGATAATCAAGTTATTCTGCTTGAGCACATTCAAGATGTTGAAAATGTATGCTCTGTTCATCTAGTTATAGAAGATGATGTAGCAGTTAGGCTACTAGCTTCTTCACTCAAAGGTAAAGCACTCCAATGGTACAGAAGCTTGAGACCTACCTCTATTACCAATTGGGATGGACTTGGCACTGCACTTTGTAATCAATTTGGGGAAAAGGAAGATAACATTTCCTTGTTGTAACAACTAACAACTTTTAAGAGGGGTCCTAATGAGCTCATGGAGGATTTCAATTTTAGATTTTAGAGGACATGGGACAAAATTCCAACTCTCTTGAGACCGACTCCATAAGGTGCTTTTCTTTACTTCTTAAGAGCATTGAATTTTGATATTGTTGTTATGATACAATCTATGGGTGCTATTCAACTACATAATGTCTATCCAATAACCATTAGGGATGAGAATCTTCTGATACAAGCTAGAAAAATAACCCCTAAGATGCCTACGATTTTTTTCCATGAATTTCCCCAAGCCTCACAACCTACCATTGCTCCTATCCTTGAGCAAAGTCCCTAATATGCTCCCTCCACATCCTCTTCTACTCAAAAGCAAAAGGATGATGATGAGATGAAGGCCCTGCTTAGAAATTTGTCAAACAAAGTTATATCCTTAGAAAAATAGCTAGCCCAACCTTATAGAAATTATTCTAATCAAGGGCAATCTTCTAACCAAGGATTCAACCAAGGTTACCAGCCCTATAGAAACCAATACCCTAACCAAAGATATGGGAAAAATCAACAAAATGATAGGTGAAAGGTCAAAATGCACCTCTTCCACTTCAAATAGTTACTCCTACTCAGAACTTCCCTTTGTTAGTGCAAGTCAAGCATCGTTCTAGTGCAAAATAATGTGATACAAGAAAGCAAAATGGTGTTTCCCATGCAATCAACCACATAATCAGTTTGTTTGTCCAAGTGGATTGCAAGCTCAGGCCTTCATGATTTAAAATTATTCCAATCAACAAGAACCATTTATAGAAGAAGCCAATCCTAAGGTGGAGGAAACTCAAGAGGTCAATCCGATACTAATATTGTGTTCTTTTTGGGACTCATGATTTCGTGCAATGAATAAAGCAAAGTGGACAATTATAACAGCCTCGACTCATGTTGTTGATAATACAAGGTTTAAGAAGAGAATGTTGGATTCTCAACCTTCATCTTCTTCTAATCAAGGCAATGATATCAATAAGGAAAATAATGTCGGGGAGATTCAAGCAAAAATAAATTTCCTAACATTCCCAAGAGACTTGTTTTAGAGAAGGAAGTTGCTTCTTAACCAAAGATGCCTATCCCAATGTTGCAACAATAAAGGAAGGAGAATATTGTACCTCAAATGCACAAGTCCATGGGCCTTCCTTTCAACATTGTTGAGAAAATGAAGAAAACAAATGTTAATGTGACAATGTGGGATGCTCGGCTATTCCATCACAAAGGGACCTCCTACATGAATCTCTCAAGCAACTTCCTCAAGTTGATCCAATTGTTCAAAAGACTCATGTTGTTGTCAATTTGTGCCAAGAAAAGGAAGAACATGTAAGAAAATTTGTCAAGACCCCACCCTTTTATATGTCCTTAATTGTGGGAAAACATTTGGTTCATAATTGCATGATTGATTTAGGGTTAGTACTTTTGTAATGCCCAAAAATATTGCTAATATCCTAGGTCTTAAGTACAACCCTATTTATAAAGGTGTTCTACAACTTGATGGCTCAACCATTGGAATCTTAGGAGTGATAAAATACTTTGAGTTAACCCTTCACAATTGTCTCGAGTCTAACCATAACTCATGATATATCAGTAATTGACTTGTCTCCCATGTTTTCCATTTGCTTATCAAGGGATTTCATGACCAAAGTGGGTGGCTACTTGTCTTCTCGATTGGACTCATATACTTCTAAGAACTAGATATGGCACGAGATTTACCATACAAGATGAGCCTATATTTTCTTATCATATTGAGTCTTATGATCCCACTCCTCTCCAATCAAATTGCCTAATACAAGACAATTGAGAACAATATTATGTTTCAAAGAGCAACCTATTCCTCCTTCATTTCTTGATCTCCTATTAAATGAATGAGCCAAGGAATGTTATGAGTTTGATCCCTATGACACAAATTTGAAACTGGACTTAGAACCTATTGCATTCTTGAAGAAGGGTCTACTTTACCTGTACCACTCAAGAAAGAAAAGAATAATGTTTCAAAACTGTGGAAGATGTTCTTTGATGGTTCTAGAGACAATAATAGAGTCAGGGGCAAGTGTTGTATTGATTTCCCCAATGAATGAGAAATTCTTCTTTACTCATAGATTGTACTTTACATATTCTAACAATTTAGCAGAATATGAGGCATTGGTGCATGGTCTTCTAATTGCTGAAAAGAGGCGAATCAAAATATTGCAAATATTTGGGGATATTGAATTGGTCATCCACCAAGTTAGAGGGAAGTGTGCCACAAAGAATATACTTTTGAAAAATTTTAAACACAAATTTTGGGATCTTCTGGAAAGTTTTGATGCTCTTAATCTGGAAGTGCTAAGAAAATTGAATAAAGAAACATATCGATGGCAGCCCTTGACTCATAGTTCTCACATGTTGAGGATCTTGTTAAAGGAAATGGGAAACACATCAAGGTGGTAGTCAGGCTCTCCATTCAAGACAATGAAACCAACTAGACAGTATTTGAAAATGATGAAAAAATCATCCAATTCATCTAGAATGAAGTTGAATTCTCTTCAAGAATGCAATCTAATTTGTGTGATAGCTACAATGAATAGATTATTCATCTAAAGATTTTTTTTTCCAAAATTATTGGTCACCTTAGAGCATATTTTCAGTCCTGATGATGAATTCAGAGGTGAAGAAAAGAACACAACAACAATGAAAGAAGACTGTCAACCAGTTACCATTACATAAGGCAATGAACTTCTACTTGGAAAGGCATGTGATGAGAATGAGAAGCAAGATTTTATCTCCTTGTGTCAAAAGTTCAATGATGTATTTTCATGGGATTATGAGGACCCTAAGGGGTTTGATCCAAACATTTTCCAATATTCCATTGATCTTGATCCTAGCGTGAAGCCAATTAGACAAAAGCAAAGGCCAATTAACCCCAAGATAGAACCCTCACAAGGAAGGAATTGTCCAAGTTGATTGAGACAATTTTTTTCTCTATCAAATACTCTACATGGGTGGCAAATCTTGTCCTGTGAGGAAGAAGAGCACATAAATCAGACTTTGTGTTGATTTTAGAGACTTGAACAAAACTTCCCTAAAGGATCATTATCCTCTACCTTGCATGGAGAAAATTCTGCAAACTATGGCATGAGCTGAAAGGTTCTCTATGTTTGATGGATATTCAAGTTTCAATCAGATCAAGGTTAGGGAGGAGGATCAATACAATACTACATTTACAACCAAATGGGGAACATATGCTTATCATAAAATTCCCTTTGGTTTATCAAACGTAGGTGCCACATTCCAAAGAGCAATGAACATTGCTTTTAAAGGGTATATCAATGAATTCATCCTTGTTTATCTGGATGATATCACCATTTTATCAAAGCATAGTAAATATCATACCAGTCATCTTGAAAAGGTATTTGAGATATGTAGGGAATACAAGGCGTCTCTTAATCCCAAGAAATGTAACTTTTTAGTCCCTAAGAGTAAGCTTTTAGGGCATATTGTTTCAAAGGAGGGCATTGCCATTGATCCGAAAGAATCTTAGCCATCTTGTCTCTTTCCTTGCCAACTCACGAGAAATATTTGCAGTCTTTCCTTGGAAATATTAACTTTGTTAGGTGATTCATTCCAAATTTTGCATGATTAGTCAGGCCTATCACTTTACTTGTTGAAATGAAATATTCAATTTTCAAATAGAAAACGAAAGGAAAGGAAATCTATTCTAAGTTTAAATAGGAAATTTCTCAAGCTCCCACACTTAACAACCTTGGCTACTCCAAGTATTTTATCCTATATGCATATGGAGTTGAATATAACATTGTTTTTTGACTCAACAAAATGATCAAGGATTGGAACAACCCGTATCTTTCTTTAGTCAAACACCAACGGATTATGAATTAAAGTATAATCACATTGAGAAACAAGTCTTAGGGCTCTAAAAAAATTCAAGAGTATGATTTCCACTAATCATATTAAAGTTCTAGTCTCACATTCCAATGTGAGAGAATTTATCATGGGAGCATAAATCAACAAGAAAAGAGATGGATGGGTGACCAAAATCATGGAATATGATGTGACTATTAAAGCCACAAAAATGGTAAGAGGTAGAGAACTTTGTGAGAAGCTTTCTTTGGATGCTCAAAATGACCAAGAAGCCTCCTTCATGAATGAGGAACTTCTACATGATGCCGAGATTCAATGATGGAGGGAATGCATTGATAATCACATTTGTATTGGTGATATGAATAAATTCTTGTCTACTAGTGCATATCCTCTTGGCCTAAACAAGAAAAAAAGGAGACATTTAAGGTTGTAGTCCATTCCTTATGCACTGATTGATGGGATTTTATTCAAAAGAAACATTGATGGAGTTTTGTTGAGATGTATTGAAGGTGAACAAGTGGACAATGTTTTGGTTGAATTCCATGATGGTTTCTTGGTGGACATTTTTGCCAAAGCCACCACTTGTAATGAAAATCTTAAAAGCGGGTTATTTTTTCCCACACTGTTTTTTGATGCTCACAAATGGGTCAAGAAATGTAGGGAATGTGCTTTCTTCACTGGTAAGAAGAGGTTGGTTGCCCTTCCACTTCATCTAATTTAAGCGAGTCAACCATTTTCCCGATGGGGTCTTGATTTTATTGGCATAATCAAACCTCCATTAAGCGCTAGTCACAAATGGAACAACACTACTACTTACTATGTGGATAGAGGTTATGTGACTCAAGGAAGAAAGTGAATCAGTCATCCTCAACTTTCTCGAAGACATTGTGACAAGTTTCGGTATCCCTCAAATTATCATTTTTGATAATTCAAAAGATTTTTAGGCTCTAAAATTTCTGATTGGGCTCTTGGACTTGGGATTTATTTGAAGACTTATTCCAACTACTACCCTCAAGGTAATGGATTGGTAGAGTCCACTAACAAGAATTTGAGTAGGATCATGAAGAGAACGATGGATATCAATCAAAGATAGTGGCATACAAAGGTGAGAAATAATCTTTGGGATGACAGGATCACAATGAAAAAGGCAATTGGTACTTCCCCTTAAAAATTTGTCTATGAAAAGGAAGCTAAAATCTATTTTTCACTTGAATTGCCTTCATTTGAATTAGCTCAAAATTAGAATTTGAGGGTACAGATCAAAGAGATATCAAAATGGAAAACCTGGTTGAGCTTGAGGAGTTAAGAAATTATGGGATGATCGGGTTGGAGAAAGGTTTGATAGGAAGACTAGAGGTCAAACATTCAAAGTTGGTGATTTGGTCTTGAAATGGGATACTTGACAGAGCTAAACCGGGAAAACACTCTAAGTTTGATGCAATTTGGAGTGGGCCTTATGTCATCATTGCTTGCAAAGAATCTAACTCTTTTGAGTTGTCGACCTTGATGGAGATGCATTACAAATCCCAATCAATGGGATTTATCTCAAACATTCCCATTAAGTTGTTTCATTACATCTTGTACATAGTAGATTAGTTTTCAAATTCCTCTAAGTGCTTTCAACACATTGTCTTTTGGCAGTGTAGTTTCAATTTCCCTAAGTGCTTTGTACAAATTTGTTGCTTTTGGATGATATCATTGCACAATGTTCATGATGGTTTCCAGAGAAAGAGTAGAGAAGAAGAGTTTCAAGGTGTCAAGGATCAGCTGTAGGATCTCATAGAGACAAATGCGAGCAACTAAAATAAGATTTTAGGGCAGTTTTCCAAGTTCATTCATTCAACCCAAACAAATCTATTACAAAAATTTAGATCAAGATAGTATGCATTTGAAATTGGAGCTGTTGTTGCTCGGTTTCTTCATTAATTGGAGAGAAACTAAGTGAAATCATAAAGTTAAAACAATTTTCCACTCTCATAAAGTTTAATTCAGAAAATTCTTACGATGAGAGTGATCGGTTAAGGCTTCAAATCAGCTTTGGATTCAAGAAGTACTTCAAGTGGATTCGGGGTGCATTCTTGAAGTTTCGCACCAATTTTCGCTTTATCAGGCTGACTCCATGCCCAATGGATGCTTCAAGGCCACTGATCTCTTCAATCTAATAAGAAGATTACCCCGTGAGTCACCAAATTGTTATCCAATTTTACACTCGTTACAAATTAACTAACTTCAAAAATATGAACCAAGGAAGTATAATGGGATCTCAATGAAGAAAATGGTGAAAACATGTATTTTTCATGTTTGGGGCACTTACTGATTGTCTTGGCACATGCATTCATTTTGGAACATTTATCTCCTTCCCTCCAAACTTAAAAAACCTAAAAAAACCTTAGAAAAATGGGATTACATTTGTGTATTGCGAGACTTTTGGAGTTCGGGTGGAACAAGTTCCTCGGGAACAAAGGATACTCTCATTTGTTTCTAGGCCGCAAGAAAAAGGGAATGGATTATTGCGTAATTGTGGACCGAGAGGAGGAACTTAGGAGATAGTTCTTTGGGAACCAAAGTTCCCCGCATCCCTTTTCGGGCTGCAAAGAAGAAATTTGGTTAAGTGTTTAGTGTTGTGCATGTGGGAAGGCATGGGAGAACTAAGAAATGGCGAAACTATTTCCTACTGATGGTAAATGATTGCATAAAAAAGGAACCGAAGGTTTCCTATATTGAAGGATGGGCCATAAAACAAAGGCAAGGCATGAAGTCAAAGAGCATAGTGTGTTGCGGAAGTAGGGAGCAATGAGGGAACTTAGGGAGCGAGGTGGAATAGTTCCCAAGTTCCACTCATGGTTTGATTGCCGACCAACACGATAACTCAAAACCTCGTGAGAAAGGCGGAACCGGATGGAACACGAGGAACACTTCCTCAATTCCTTCACTTCCCCAAATCTCCGATCCATCCACACCACAAAGGAAATAGTTAAATGCGGACTGTGGAGTCGCGTAGAGAACCCTATCGACCTTCCCGAGCCTGCGAAATGACCATAACTTTTGACATGTAACTTTGATTTTCACCAAATTGGTACCATTGGAAAGCTCCAAGCATCCTCTACACCATAAAACTATATTTCTTAATTTTAGTGAGAGTGGGTGAGTGAAAAAGTAGAACACATCTCCAACATTGAAATGAATGACTGACTCCATTTCAACCAACCACCATAATTGATGAGACATTTTAATGGATGTTTGTTGGTGGGTGAAGATGGAAATTCGAGTTCCCTCTATTTTCCCTCTTCTCTCTCTTTCCCATTCTCTATAAATTATAAAGTGATGCTCATTTGTAATGTTGGATACTTTTAGAATGCAAGGGAATCATTGAAAAGTGTTGCACAAGTGTTCTTGAGTTGCAAGCCTTGGATTGTGATTTTGTAGTGTGTTATACCTTCTTCCTCCATTGTAATGATATGTGCATCATCTTAAAGCAATAAAATACTTTTTTATGGCTATTATTCTTCCCTAGCTGGTGATTTGTTACATTTTCTTGCCTCTTCATTTACTTGCAGGTATGTTGTGTATGTTTCTTCATATTGTAGGGTTTATTTCTATTGTGCATTGTATGAAAATGGGAGTTTAAATGTTGCTCTGGACTGTGGATTTCATTTCTTCCCTCTCCACCTTTATTTTCCTCCATTTTCTCTCATTTAAAAGTGTATTTCCCCTTGTTCTTGGTGTTATCACCTCCCTTAGTGTAGGATTTCCCTTTTATGCATCTCCCTCTCTCCCTGGTCCCTTGGAATTATAGATTAGTGTTAGGTAGCTACATTTCCCTTCCTAGGAGTAGTTTAACAGTAGGAATAAGTAGAGGCCGGCCTTCTCCGAGGCTGTCTCGGTTGTAAGGTCCCACAACTTGGAGACAATCCCGCGTTGCCCCAAAATCTTGGGTTGTCTATGACTCAAGGTAGGGTGCAATTTTGAACTCCAACAGGAACCACCTAAGGGTTTCTAAGCACCCACGAAATATTAGATCTCGATAGGTTTTGAATAAACGGTAGAAAATATGCTCCTAAATAACTTAATTTTGACTCTCTTTTTGTTGAGAAAATACAAATACAATTATTTTTATAAAATTATATTTTTTTATAGTAAATAAAGAAATATTTCCATTTAAACTTCTTTTAATAAAAAAATTGAAAGTCAAAGGTATTGAACCTTAACTTCCATTGAGCCAATGTATTTAATCAAAAACTAGCCTAACAATTTCACTAAGAAGCACTTTAATTATTTTATAAATGATTATTGCTATTTAAATTTTAACCATGGAAATTCAATTTTTTGAAAGAATATAAAATAAAATAAAAGTGTGCATGGGTGGGGGTCGAACCGCACACAACTCTTTATAAAGGTTGTAAGATAATCTTAGCTTAGATTATATTTAACTTCCTCCAACAATGATTGAATCGCAAAAGACAATCCAAATTGGTACATTAAAGTGGCCTTTGTAAGTTGGTTAAGTTGTGAATTAATACAAAATTTTCCTCCAAACTATTTTTTTATTAGATAAGGTAAAAACAAGGATCGACTCCCAGGGGCCTTACAAAAGGAGGAACAAAAACCAACAAGCAAGGAAGAAATAAAAAAGTCCACAAAAGGAGTTAAACATGCATAAGCTATTACAATGAAGATCAAGACTTTAACCAAAGACAATAAAAATGAGAAAAATAAAACTAACCCTAAACCATCAAAATCTGCAAAAGCTCGCTAAAAGTCTCCTAATAGTAAAAAAACCCAGCTATTTTTAGGAGAAACTTCACTACTACCAACATGACTACCTTTGATCTCAGTACCCTCAAGCACCCTTGACATTCATGTCTTCCTCTAGCTCGTCCTTGGAACTACTGATGCACAAATTGAAATTCCTCCTTTTAGTGCCTTCCTCCATCCCTTCCAACCTATCACTCAGCTTTTTGACCTGATACTCCATCTCCAAAACCTTCTGTTTGGACTTCACTTGGAAGAGAAAATTTTATTATAAACATTAATGACATCCAACATGGTTTCCCTTTGACCAACATTGGTTTCCTCCATCGCTTGAAGCACTCCCTCTAAATACTGAACCTTTCTACTCCAATCCTCGAAACCCTTAAAATTACCATCCCAATCCCTCTTTCTTGAGGTGCTCGCTTCACCACAACCTTCCTCACTCTTCTCTTATTCAGAATCCTCCCCCACATTTTTACATTTCCCAACCTTCATCTTAGTAAGGCATTCTGTAAGAGTGAGATCATCCTCTTCCACCTTATTTTTAGAGAAGAATTTAAAATAGGTTTCCCATTTTCAAACAACAGAAGGATGAGCCCTTCATGCAAAGGCATCTCTAGCCTTCTCCTGTTGGAACGCCATCAAATAATTTGTCAAAGACATAAACAAAAAGAAAGGAATGCTCACCATGACCTTATGGTGAAACATATTTAGAAGGGTCATATGATGAGTATAGATTTTTGGTATTTTCCTTCCAGTGATATACTTCATGATTTGAAGGCAAACATCTCTCCATATTCCCGGGATACACGACCTGGCAATACCATCAATAAAGAAAGAGCACCTTTCCTTACCCACAAAGAACAACTCAATTTCATGCTCTTTGTGGGTTCTATCCTTAAATATTTTGAGCCCGTCCATTTTCATCTCCATCGCAAGGAAATGGTGGACTTTGAAACCTCAATTTCCATTCCTCTGACCTTGAAATTTCCCTCTTTCCAAGATTTTCCAAAATCCTTTGATAGGGAGGGGTCGTGACCATGTAATTTAGCAATGAAATTACTGAAAACCCCAAATCTTAAGCTTGTTCCACAAATGTTGATTAAAATATTCAATGTTTTGGCTAGCTGGTTCAACCCTGATTCTATCACCACCCATCTTCACGAAACCAAACTTCCCTTGTTTGCTAACACTTCTCAAAATTAGACCCCTTTCACACCAACAGAAACTGAGGAATACAACTTATTAAGTAAGCTATCACAGACTTAGAGCTCACTCATGCCAACATCATCAAACTTAGTGCCCTCTATCTCTAATAATGGTTTCATTAATGTCTGTGGGTAAATCATCTCCTTTACACCAGATCTTGTAATCATTACTAAGAGCTCGTAATTAGCCATCTTATCCACACACTTGTTCCCTTGATGCAAAGTATGATTATAAGAAACCTTTACAAAATATTTTAAAGTTTCCTTAACATCATTGAGGATATTTCTTAAGGGCCAATTAATGGAACCCTGATTGTTAAGAGCATTAATAATGATGAGTGAATCACCCTCAATCTGGATGTCCTTGAAACCTTTTTCTTTTTCCAACAAAACCCCCAAAGGAGAGCTCTAGCTTCTTCCATATTGTTTGTTTGCCAACCTAACGAACCAACATAAACAAAAACCAAACCCCTTCACTGTTTCTTAAAATTCCACCTCCCCTAGCTAGACCCGATTCCCTTTTGACGCCCCATCAAAATTTAACTTAACAACATTTTCCTCAGGCCTTATCCAAATGGAGTTCTTTTTTGGTTTGTGTAATTCCACCGGTCCAAGGGAAAACTTATCAAGAACTTTTTGCTCCCTTTTCGGGTAGGGTTTCTTTGCCTTGCCTTTAAAGAGTTTGATATTTTCCTTAATGGCAACCAAATTTTTTTCTTCTAACTTTCAAGAGAAGAGCTTTCTGGTCCTAGAATATACAATCATTCCTAGCCTTCCATAAACCCCCAAAAAATGAGGGAGGGCAATATTCCAGGCCCAGACCAAAATGGGAAAATAGAAGGGACTCTCCCATTGAAAAAAACATTCCTCAATAGTCAAGGGAAAAATCCATTGGATATTGAACAAATCTAGAATGGAAGCAAACACATCATGGGAAAAGGATAAATGAAGGAGGAGATGGTTGACATTTTCCTCCTCTTTCCTACAAAGAGAACATCTATTGGGAAGCTTCATTCCCCTTTTCCTGAGATTATCCACAGTCAAAATTCTATTTTGGACAGCCAACCAATAAAAGATATTAACCTTTGGGATAAGATCCTTCACCCAAAGCTTACCCCAATAATCCTTTTGCATATCATCCTTGAAATTTAACATATAGGCAGATTTTACTGAGAAAATTCCCGAATCTTCCTCTTTCCATTTAATGGAATCCTCCTTGGTCTGGAAAATGGGGATGTGGAAATCCCTTAATTTCTTATTGAGAGTCTGAAAGGGTTGGATATCTCCATAAAAATACGGAGGAGGATCAATGGTTTCCCACATGACAGATCCTCTTGGATCTAGAAGTCTCTTATCCAAAATTTTCCTTTTTCCTCATAGAACTGAGCAACCCTTTTCCAGATTTCCAGGTTAGCTAAGGGGGAATCCTTGATCCAACTATCATACCAAAAATTGATTCTAGTACCTTTTCCTATCTCCCACATTGTACCTTTGGTTAATATTTATTTGGAGGCCACAAAAGAGTTCCAAAAAGAAGACCCTCTTGGAAGATTGTCTTGATTAAAAAAGGATTCCATTCTACCTATATTCCACAAATATTTGATCTTTATGATTTCCACTAAAAGACCTTCCTCTCTAGAAATCCTCCAACCAGCTTTGACAATCAAGGCCTCATTCATAAGAGAAATATTTTTGAACCCCAAAACCCCACAAAGATTTGGTTTAGTGACTTTTTCCCAGGCCACAAGAGGGAATTTAAAATTCTCTACAACTCCCATCGAAAGGAATCTCTTCTAAATTTTCTCTAGGGACCCATTACTTTTAGCAGGGAGCTTGAAAAGTGACATCACATAAATGGGAATATTTTGAAGGTAACTTTGGAGCAATTAAATCTTACCAACCTTTGAGAAAGTAAGAGACCCTTCCAAGATGAAAGTTTACAATTTACTCTTTCCAGTAGAGCATTCCAAACCGAGATGTCAGGCTTCTTTTGGATTAGGGGCATACCCAAATAAGAATATGAAAATGCTTAATCCTACACCCCAGGATGCATGCTAATCTGACTTGAACCTGATTCTTCACACTATTGAAAAAAACAACACTTTTATGGAAATTAACCATCTATCTCGAAACCAATTCATAATCATTAAGAACCACCTTAAAATTGGAGGCTTCATGGACATAGGCCTTTCCCATCATAAAGTTATCATCCACAAACAAATTGAGGCAAATAGAGGGAAGACCATTGGAGATTTTTATACCTTGGATACAATTTGAAAACATAGCTTGTTGATAGATTCTACTCAAAGATTCAACCATTATAACATAAAGGAAAGGTGAAAGAGGATCACCTTGTCTCAACCCTCTACCTACTTGGAAAAAACCTTCCGGTTTTCCATTAACCAAAACTGAGTAACTAGCAGTGGATATGTAGGTCATTATCATATTTACTAGAAAGTTATCAAAACCAACCTTTAATAGGATAGCCTGGAGGAAGGACCACGTTATCCTATCAAAGGCTTTATGCATATCCAACTTAAGAAACATTGTCGATCTTCTAGAACTTTCAATGGAATGTATGGCTTCTTGAATCACAATAATGTTGTCTGTAATTTGCCTTCCCGAACAAAAGCCCCTTGATTTCCAAAAATGAATTTTGGAAGAACCATTCTAATCCTCCCAACTATGATTTTAGTCAGTAATTTATAGTTGGTGTTGCACAAACTTATAGGTCTGAAATCCTTAACTTCTTTAGCTCCAAGTAATTTTCGGCACTAGGACCAGGAAAGTGTTATTCATTTGCCTCAAAAGATGACCATTGTTGAAAAAATCTTGGACCATTTCAATGACCTCATACTTTATCACCTCCCAAAATTTTTGAAAGAAAAAGGCAGGGAAACCATCCGAGCTCGAGATTTATCCGGTTCCATATCAAAGACCGCAAAACAAATTTCCTCCTCCAGGGACTCCTTAAGAGATCTTTATTTTCAAGAGGGGTGATAACATTCTGGAAAAGATCCAAGACTTTATTCTGAACTAGCTCCTCCACCCTCTGCCCCTGCTTAAAAATCTCCTTGAAGTAATTTATTATAGTAACATTAATAGCCTTACTTTTCGAGAAGATCCCACCATTCTCACTTCTTATCTCATTAATCTTTAGGAGATTAGCTCGGACGTGGTAGAGAAATAGAAGAATTTAGTATTCCTATCACCCTCCTTAAGCCATTTTACCCTATATTTTTGTCTCCAATAAACCTCTTCTTTAGCCAGGATCTCATGGTACTCAGACAGGAGTTTTTGTTCTTGATCCTTGAGAATTGTATTAAGACCATCGTTCTCCATAAGTTCCTCAATATTTATTAAATCCTCAACAATTCTACTTTTTTCTTGGAAAATATTTCCAAAAGTCTCCTTATTCCATCTTTTAAGGTTACTTTTAATTTGCTTAAGTTTAAAACACAATCAAACTAAAGAACCCCATGAACTTTGACTATCCCACCATTCTTGAATTTTGTTGAAAATATCAGGGTGATCTAACCACATCTTTTCAAATCTGAAAGGTCTAGCTTTTTTCGATTGATTCATCCCCAAATCAAGAAGAATGGGATTATGATCCAATCCGATTATGGGGAGAGTTTTTAGAGAATATAGTTGATTGATCATACAAAGATGACTCACCAAAAATCTGTCTAATCTATTATGAATGAGCCTAGGTCCCATCCTCCTGTTTGCTCAAGTAAACTTGAAACCTTCCAATTCTAAATCAAACAGACCATTACTGGCTAGAATTCAACTAAATCCTCCATACTCTCAGAATAAGAGATCAAGCCCCCTTTCTTTTCACCAGGGGAAAGGGGGTATTGAAATCACCTCCAACAATCCAATCTTTATCTATAGTTGTCTAAAACTCGAGAGATCCTTCCGAAATTTCATCTTTCACTGAGTTTATTGGGAACATAAATATTAGAAACATACCAAGATTTTTAGAGATAATTTCTGTGAAACTCATAACCACATGACCAGGGGAAGAAAGGATCAAAACACCTTGCACAATTCTAGGATCCCACAAAGTGAAAACACCTCCCGAGGCTCCCAAGGAACTACACCCCTCCCAACAACTTTCTTTCCAAATAAACCTACCCACCTCTTTAAATCTGTCCATATTCATTTTGGTCTCTTGAAGCATGAAAATATCCATTTTTTTTTAACTCTGAGATCCTTAGCAATTCTATGTTTACTAGGATTATTCAATCCCCTAATGTTCCAAGAGAGGAGGATCATTTAACATTTCTTATTTTGAGGAAACAACTTCCCCAAAGTACTCGAATACCAACATCCACTTCCCTCCTAGAGTTAGTCTCCCTTAATTCCTTATTACTTTTCCTACCCTTAAGAGCTGAGTCCTTACCAATATCATCTCTAGAGTTACTATGCGAGTGACATGTTTAGATTTACTTACTAGAGTCTTGGGAGAGGCTACCAAATCATACGTATCAGCAACATAGTCTACAAGAATCCCGAAAACATTAGACATGGGTAGGACTTCTTCTTATCTTTGACCAAAGGAACTCTGACCAATAGAAGAAACCTCATCCAACGAAGGTCCGCAGGCCACTTGCAGAGCAAAAGCATTTCCTTCCGAATCATGGCTAGCCCCTTCCTCTGTTTCTAGAACCACCTCTTCCAAAACTAGATCTTCATTTTCATTTTCATCTTCAAATTCATTAACATTTTCATGAAAACCAGAAACAACCAATTCCTTGCAAGGGGTATTAAGATGAACCGAGGATCTGAATTCTTTTATAGCCTCCTGGATGATAAGATGATCCTTTACTTCTACAACTCTTCCATTTTCCCCAATCCCTCCATTCCTTAGCCTCCTTATTATTTTTCCTTTGAGGACCGATAATGGGATCAATCTTTTTCTTCTGAAGAGGACAATTTCTATGATCATGACCTACCATCTTACATTTTCTACAAGCAAAGGGAGATGGATCATAGTCAAATCTCTGCACCCAAACTCCCTCAGAAGTCAAGAGTTTGATATTACTCTCTAGAATAACATCTTGACCCATATTGACACAAAATATGGCATGAGTAAGTCTAGATTTAGCCTTAGTGACTGGATCTAGAGCAATCGGCTTACCCAAGCTTTTCACAATGCCAATAAGGACTTCCGGCTCCCAAAACTCCAGGGGTAAGCCCAAAAGGTTGACCCAGATAGGGAACTCAGAAACAAACATCACATAAGGGTTAAAAGCCGGTTCCCATTTCTAAACAACCACATGAGATTTTCCAATAAACCAAGGACCTCCAACTAGAATCTTTGCCACATGGTCTTTACTAGGCAAAGAGACTAAGAAAAAACCATTTGCATATGCTGAAACTTCAACAACACCATTAGTCGCCCAATGCCTCTTGACCCATCCTCTAAAATAGTCAATATTTGGTCTAGAGCCCAGGCACTTTGCAAATAGAGCACCTTCCATGGAGGCTTTGGTTCTAGCCATAAGAATCTTAGGAACTTTAAGGGATAAATTACCTTTCTCTTTAGACAGTTCCAGGCCCTCCAAAATCCCCTTGTCCAAGCTTTTACCGACCAAACATTCTGCCCACGTGCTCACCACCCCATCCTTATCCTTGTTGTCCTTGGGCTCAACAATCACGTGATCCTTTACCAGGTTCAGAACCCACTCATCCTGCTGCTCTGTCTGACCCACTGGAGATTCCTGCTCATTTCCTTCTTTTGAAATTTCCAACAAATCCCACTCCCGCTCCTACTCCCACTCCCGCTCTTGCTCCAAATTGTGACAAGAATCACATTGTTTCAATAAATGTGTTGATTCACACATGGATTTTTAAAATTGAAATAAAATAATCAATTATTGGCCTTCTTGATTTGAATTTTTTTTGCTTCATACAAAATAAATGTCTATATATAGAGATATTAAATTTTGTGCTTTATTTATAACTCAGATTTGCCTTAGTGGAGATTACGGAAATACAACATAACATAAATTTTTGTTGTGTTTTGTTAGGCAAATAATGAGCCATCGAAGTGGGGTTTAATCGAGTTTGAGATCATAATAAATATGATAAAAACATAGATTTGTTTGAAGGAAATGTGTATTGGGTGAGTCATATTTTCATTATCTACCATTCGATCCCTTTTTGTAAAGGAGACCAAGTTTTCTTGGTGTATACGAGCAATTGCACATGAAATGTGCGATGTGAACATCGAAGGGGAAGTCTACGATGAGGTTGATTTTGAGGGACCCAAATATAAAAGGAGGAAGAGGTTGTAGAAGAGGGGGTTAGAGGGAGGAGAAGGAATTGAGAGAGGATAATGTTGGGGGGGACCATTTTGTGGAAGCTATATTTTTTCAAGGAAGATATGTATCATGTGTATTTTTGTTAGTTGTTTGACATAGAAGCGGGATAAGACATGCAGGTGTCATGGAAACACAGTTTGGAGATATATTAGAAAGCAAGGTGTTGTCAATGAATAGTTTAAAGGAAAACTTACATTTTTGGTTGAATGTGGAAGTCAACAATTGTTAAAGAAACTACAATTTTACATTGAGGATTATGTTTTCGTTTTCATGTTCATGTACAATAATGGTTTCTCTTCAGATTTCAAGAACGCGATTAAGGTTCCCACTCATAAACTTTTGTATTGAGCCACGGAACAATTGTGGGACATGATGAAAGAAGTAATGAGTAACGAGACATCAAAATAGAAACCAATTTTTGCTACAACTAAGAAAACCATTACTGAGGATATAATATATTTTATATTTTAACGAAATTTAAGTAAATATCACCGAGGTCCTTGATCCGTGTTTTGTTTGAATGCATTTTTAAAACCTCTGTGGACATTTTTAGGTACATATACTAAACTTCAATGATGATGGTAACATGGTCCCATTTCATCTTTGTGGAATTTCTATCCTTACAAGGGTTTTGAACGACCATTTCATCTTGATGGGTTTATGTGAAAGTGTTTAGCACTATAGTGAGACACTAAATACAATGGCAAAAGATGGTCATTTTAGTAGTGACGAGGAGAATCTTGTTTGCTTAATTTTAATGTTTTTAAAATCTTGTTTTTCCCAGCTCTATTATTTAAACAAAAATAATAATCCCCGATTCAGAGTACCTAGCACCTACGCCTATGGGGACTCAAACTGCCGACCACTTGCAATACAATCAGGCATATCCTCCAAGAAATAATTCCACGTAGACAAGTAAAGTGAATCATTTTTGTAGGCATCCTGTTAGTAGATAGAAATCCTTTCACTGCGCCGCTCCTCTTGTTCTTGTTCATCCTTTCGAAAGAAACTGCAACTACGAACATTGTCGACAAAAAAATTGTGATGACGTGGAAGAGAAATACTTGGACATTTTTGGGGTTCATACATGGCGAATGCATGAAATGTGTTTCACGAAGGTGACATCAACGGAGCGAGGGCGTGAAATGGAAGGCCAAGAGTATTTTTTTAACGTCCATGTATGGAAAACAAAAACAATAGCCATCTCAACCCTTGAATTTTTGGCACATGTTAGCCACTAACCAGGTCTTTCCCTTAGTGAAAATGTCTTTGGTGTAATAAAATGCCAATAACTACTCAAATTTTTTTGTTGCGTAAGCTCTTCCATTTCATCCCACCACAAAAAAATGTATCTTCATTTTGTCTACACACTTAAATACCCCCCAATTTTTAGTCAAAGGAAAAATAGATACATCATGTGGAAGTGGAGTGGGATTTATGAATTTAGACACAACTATAAAATTGATGGTATTCAAACATCCGAGATTATTGGAAGTGACTTCTCTCAACAACATTGTCGCTCTTACCACATGAAAGTTTAATTTCTTGACCTTAGCATGGGCACATGAAGGACATAAATGTTTAAAGTATAGTAAATGGAATTCATTAAATTCAATTAGTTGTACTCTTCTATGCTTATGAAAGTATTGAATAGGAATTTTAGATTTGTTTTTAAGGGCATTCAATACAAATATTCCTTAAAGTGATAAGATACCAGATTCTGAAAGATATTATAAGAATTTTATAGCTTCAAAAGTAGCATATATGTTGTTTGTTTCTGCATGTATTTAACAACAAAATAAAATCTGAATGGGAAAAATAGACAAGGCTATCAAAACTTGCAACAACATTTTAGAGAGTTAAAAAACATATTACTATAGTCTATTTCCCATGACATATCAATTTATAGCTACATTTTTGATTTTAGAGAGAGGTAGAGAGAGAAAATCATTCATTTTCTTTATGCAAGCAATCAATTTGTTCACATAACCAAAATGAGATGAGATAAATATCACTCAATATTTTTCACACAACTTTTGAATTTGAAAAATATTTTAGAGTTTTGGAGAGTTGTTTGATTTCAACACATCATTCTCGTTTTCATTGCCACTAAGGAGGTTCAAACATGGAGTGCGATATTTCACACAAATCTATGTTTTTCGTCACTATTTTATTAGTGTTAAAATTTACTATTGATGGTTATAATACATTTTTCCAAACATTAAATTTATTTTACCAATTGGAAGTCTCCCGAAGGCCCGAAGGGTGAAAACATGTCCACTTGACTTAGTTGTTCTATAGTGTAAACTAGCCCAAGTGGCTAAGGAGTGACCTTGCAAACAAGTCACCAAACACTTGAATGGAGCATTTAACACTCCTAACATATTCTCGATATACCGAGAACACAAAGGAACTAACGGGACCAAATAATAATAATCACACTCATTCTAGAGGTATCTTTCTAGAGATAATTGGTATAATTTTAGTTAGCACAACAACCTAAGCCAAGGTGGCTCTAAAACAAAAGTAAAAAAAGTGCTTTCTAGTGGAGACACGAAAAATTAAACTATACAACAATGAAGAGGTTTTTGGTGTAGATTCCATGTTCTAGATCCATAGGAATTTGAATAGTGTGATTTCAAAGGGGTTTCACAATGTCAAGCGGTTTTAGTTATTTTCTCCATCTCCTCTTCCTTCTTCTCCATCTCTGCTTCTAGAAACTTCACCCCGCCATTCCTCTTGAAGAGTTTGACCTCTACTTCCACCGAAACTTTATTCAGCGTGTTGCATATTTGTTCGTCTGAAATTCGTTGAGCATTAACCAAGGGGTTACCACCTTTTTACTCTTGAACCTTCATTATTGCTCCTTGGCTTACTTTGAATTTTGGTTCTTCGATGTGGGACTCAAATGCCCAAGAGAGCATTTTCCTTGTCTGAGGGTATGCACCGTCCTCATCAAATGATGTCATAACCAAGAGTTGTTCCATTGGTATGGTGCTTTGAAAGCGTGCACGTAACACCTTGTTTGGGTCATCAATATAGCCCATCCTCTGAACATGTGATGCCTCTGTGGTTTTTCTTCCTCTGTGTGTGGCCTTAGGAAATCTTACAGCGAAAATGTGATCCCCTCCCATGCTACCATATTCCTTTTCTATGCTTCCCTCTTCTACTTCCTTCATTACTAGGTCTGCTTCCTTCATTACTAGGTCTATGTTGTGCTCCATCTCTTGCTCTAACAGATCTTCAATGATCTTGGAAAATTACTTCTCCACGACCTCGTCTATCTATTCCTTAGTGAGGCTTGGGGTTTGTTATCGCTATTTTTGACTTCGCAAAAATAGAAAATGTGATTTTTTTCAAAAGTGTTATCTTGCACGATTTTTCTCCTCCATCGCAATCGTCTTATTCTCACGGTCATTCTGGTTTTCATTTCATTCTTTTTGAATAAGCCCTCCTCCCGCTACACCACAAACCGTATTTTAATTATTTAATTAATATTTACCCTATTATTTAATAAAATTAATATTTATTAAATTTTAGGGTTTTTAATTAATAAATATTAATTTTAATATTGAATAGAAGTTGTTCGACAAACTTGGGAGAATTTTTCTTCTTTTTATTAATTGTCGTAATCGGTGAGCAAGTCTTGGGGCAATCTTTCTTCCGCTTCCAATTGCCGTAGACAATTTTGATTTTTCTTCTATCATCCAGGGAATTGATGAAGAGACAGTTACAAGAGGTTGCAGGAGCAGAGGAGATTGGGAAGAAGGAGGAACAAGGAGATATTGTAGATATCCAGAGCCTGGAGAAGGAAAAGCTTATTCTACAGACACTATCCGACTTTCACATGAAAACCTGGCATGAGCATTACTAGAGCCAGGAAACCTTGAGAGTTCCAGGTAGTTGTCTCCATCCTTCATGTATTCACATGTCAGCAGTTTGTCAGAGTTCCACATTCCAACAGAGGAAAATCCAACTGTTAGAAGGAATCAAGGAAATAAATAAACACAGTCCATGCATATTTGTTTTTGTTTGTTGTTTTGCAGCAGTGCCACCTAGAAGGAGGAGAATAGGCTACGCAGGACAAAGGAAATCCACCACACATTTAACTTAGCTCACACAAGGGAGAAGATTGTCCACACGGCCCATGAAGAAGACTATCCACGCAGGGAAGAAGAATAACAGTTCATGTGCTGAGATTGGAGAAAAGAGTTTCCACACACATGCATTTGCCAAAAAGGAGTTTTCCATTGTTTAGCACATGAAGAATAAAAGCAAGGAGTTTTCCATTTTTCAACACCTAAGGAGGAAAGAAGGAAAAATTTGGAGATCCCACGCATGCATTCAGGTAGAAACAAACACAGGCCAAAGCCCATGTAGCCCAAGGAGAACAGTCCAAAAAAGGGACATTTTGTTTGTCTTTGATGAGTCAAATCACCACACAGAGCAGCTTGGAGATCTTCACGTGGGAGGAGGAAAGGAATTATTTTTTTTGTTGTTTTGTTTTGTTTTGGTGCAGCAATCTCCATGCCTGAGCAGAAAGGAACAACAACAAATGAAGATTTCCAACGCATTGTTTTATGCCTTTGAGAAAAGCTAATACCAAAGTCCACGTGGGAGGAGAGAAAGACATAACAGAAATAAAGAAAAATCAGAGCATAGCAGCCCAAACAATCTCCACGCAGGGTTTGGAAGGAAGAGTGAGTTTTGTCTTTATCCATGCACAACCTGCAAAAGGAAACAAAACAACAGTTTAAGCCAAATTCCACGCATACTTTTGAAGTAAGGAATAAGATTAGAATATAATCAAAAATAGGAATCCATGCATGTGCAATTGATTGAAATTCAATGCTGATTTCTTATTATTATTTATTATTAAAAAAAGACATTCATGATGCTACGCATGCTGAGAAGACAACGAATTTCCAATGTCGAGGGTCGATGGAGATATTCAAGCACATAGTGAATATTTTAAAATAAATAAATAAATAATAAAAAGGTTCGAATATTCGACGCATCGCTAGGAGTGTAAAAATGATCCAAAATTGTATTATTTTTCGATGATGATTCAAGCTTCACCTCAATATTGTTGTATGGTCATTTTGAATTCGGCATCTCTTTGAATCTCTTTTTATTTTTAAAAAAATAAATAATAGAAAGAGTCATATTATTCTTGCAACAACAATGGTGGTGGAAACATAGACTTAGACCCACCTTCTCGATGTCTTGGTTTTATTTTCATTCTCCGTGTTATTTTAATAATAAAAAATAATCATAATGGGTGAACATTCTAATAAGTCAGCACTGAAATATGCATACCAAGGATTAGTTCCAGCATCACCTTTAAATTTGGCATATGACAACATTTTGGATACTGATATGGGTCACGTAGATATGATTCAGTTCTATGATAGGGTAAGACGGGAAGGGGGAACTATTTTCTCAAAAAGGATTTATCGTTGAGGTTTACCTTAAAAGTGACAACATTTCCCGTTTCCATATAATGCCCTGAATTTGTCCTGGCTTGTGCTGAACACTATGATCCTGAGCGTCGGGGAATTTTTAAAGATAGAAATGAACCTTTTTGCTCAATTCTTCAGATCATATGGAAGATTTGTTGAGAGTGCCACTCCATGAAGAAAATAATGACATCACACAAGAATCAACACAACAATTCTGGAATGAAAACCCTCTAAGATGGTCTAAGATGGTTAGTAAAAATTGGTTGGTCAAACCAAAGACTCACACTTCAAGAATTCCCAAAGAGTTGTTTCGGGTAGAATTTCATGAAGAAATAAGAGATATGATTACTCTCCTCAACAGGGTTTTTGGTCTTCCTTCTGCCAAAAAATTTCACCCTTGGATGTACAAGTTCATTTGTATCATCCTTGATGTAAAGATGTTCATTGATTGGGAAAGTATTGTTAGTAATACTTTACATAAGAAATTGATTGAGGTAAGGATGACAAGTCATTTTTACATGACTTCATATTTGATTTATGTTGTAGCGAGAAGGAGGATATTTTCAGGGCTAACAACTAGAGGTGCAATGGGTCCTGACAAGAATAGTGTGTTTCATTTTTACCCACAACTAGAGTTCAAGAATGGTTCTCATCATTTCAGGGTAAACGATGCTTTCTTGTTCTATATAATCTGGTCATTAAGAAGAAATTTGAAGGAAATATTTTTAGAAGATGCCAAGGTGGTGATAAAACAATGGGGAACTTGGTTTATCCAGTTTCCCTCTTACTCCTATATACGAGTTGATGGATTTGTGGGAGCTCCTTATAGGCTTCCTAAATATGTCAACGAAAAAATAGCATTGATGGAACTCTCACATCAGCTTTTCAAAATCCATTGCCTATTGGTGGACAAACGCAAAGAAGGCATTCATTTCCCAATTCAGATTGGGGAATACAAATGTCCAAATTCTCATAGTGCAGAACTTATGGAAAAATAATTTTCTCACATAACTATACATCCTTTCACAAGCAGGGCTCAATTCGATATTAAAGGATCTATGGAAAAAGCTCTAGGGGCAAGATATAAGCACAAGGAAAACATAAAAGACTATTGGGTGGAATGTGCGAGATGATAGGGAGGTAAGACGATGAAAATTTTCTCATCTCACATTGGCTCAAATAGAGAATTATGGATTGAGGGATCCTCCCTTAACCCTTGTTGATAGTGGAATTGATCTTATGGATCTTTCCTATGATCAGATAGTTTTCACTCCACTCCCTGGTATTGATTGGAGTAGAGGAGATGAAACTTCTCTAGATGTTATAAATCAACTTGTGTTAAAAAGGACTATGAAGTGGTATGAGAATTAGATAGCCAATCCTCTCCCATTTCAAGCACATATGTCAGAAATACAGAGGTTGCCAACAAAAGGAGGAGTGACACAGAAAAAGGGGGTGCAAAATTCTTCACACCAGTCACCACCAACATCATCACATGCATCTCAGAGGCAAAGCCGGTGGTTACCCAAATCTATCCCTAATAAAGAAGCAGTGTCTCAAGGATCGGTAAAGAGTGTGCATCTTCGGGAAGGAAAATAATGTGTTTCTAGTATTTCTACCCCAAACTCATCTATTCACATCACTGAGAGTTCTAATAGACCTACCAAAGATCCAAATCATCAATGTCATACACTAGAATCCAAGCAAATCCCAGTAGTACAGATATCTAATTCTTCTGAACATCTAGGTGTTAAGGATATTACACAAGAACATGAGGATAATCAAGAATGTGTTGCAGATGCTACTTCACCAAGGATTGAGACCACAGAACCACTGCCTACTGGTTTTAGTCATGAAAAAGGAAAAGAGGATTTTTCTTCCAATTCTCAACATTTTTGTGTTGAATTAATGAATGAAACACCGACCTGGGTTGACTTTGAAATAAAAAAGAGAAAGAGATTGGTCAAAGTGGCCAACATTGATTTGGAATCACTTTCTTCCCTCTCCAATAAAGTGGTTCCCAAAAATCCTAAGGTTTTCTCCAGAGTAGTGATCGATGATAGCGGAGATAAGTTTGCAGAAATTGCAGTTCCTACTATTGAGAAGGATCGTGGAGACATGACAATCACCAATTATGAAGTATCCAAGATAGCCCTTGGTAAGACCACTTTTGAAAGTGATGTTGTTATGGAAAAAGATTCAATGAATAGTGTGCTTAAAAGGTTGGCGAGATACAAATGTCAAATTTCCCAACTCAAGGAAGAAAAGAATCAGTTGATTTCATATGTTCAACATTTGATCAGCCCAATTGAGTCTTCTTTTCCTGTTCCAGAAATGATGGCTATCTTGGATCAAGAAATTATCAATCAATCAAAATATGTGTTCACTATAGGAAAAACTCTAAGGTCATGGGTTTTTGAGATAGAAAGTGGTGGTTTGAAAACAATTGCTAAAGTGATAAAAATATCTGAGAATATTTATGCTTAACTCGATCCAGTGTTCCCATTCAAGGAGTGCCTCATTATAGAATTAATCACACTAGATCAGATTTTTCCAACTCTTCAGGATCTCACCCGTATGGAATCTACTTTCTTGGATTCGGAGGGAATACTTGAGTTTGATCATCGCATGACACAGATTTTATGGTTAAATCATGCTAAGTCAAGAAAATGATCCTGGAAGATTTGGTAATTCAGTTTGACGGTTTGTACAATGAAGCCTATACCACGCTCTCTTCCATTCAGGTCTTCATCAAAGAGATTCCATGCACCTTCATCAACGAACACAACCAAAGGAATTCAGTACAACACCTAGTGGAGCAGTTTACAAAATTGATACATGAAATGTATACTCCTGTTGATGTTTTTTCCACTTCTTCTATGGATCAATGTTTTAGAATTAAACATCTTTGTGAAGAAATCCAATCTAAAGTTGCAGACCTGCATACCATACCAGGTAAGATTCTTGAAATGCAGGTACTCTGTGAGGCTGGTCTTCTCCCGAGTTGTTTTTCAGAAGAAGAGAAGATGCATCAGACAACTGCAAAAGCTCAAGTCTTATGAAATGGCAAAGAATCAGGATCCTTGATTTACCAACATCATGGTAGGATGATTTTTTATATTTCCTCAAGGGTGGGAGAGTCCATTTCTCATACAATTGAGATAGACAGACCCCACACCCAATGGATAAGGCATTAGTTTTTGGTGAATGTTTTGAAAGTGGTATTTTAAATAATGTTATTTCTGATTTCTGTTTGAAGAAACTTAAGTGGTTTCTATTTTTAGTTGCTTTTAATAAAGTTAGTTTAAAAAGTCAAAAGTCACTTAAGTGCCTTATTTAATGTGCATTTAAAACTCTAACTAATTTGTAACCAACTTTTGGGTTATAAAGGAAGTCAGGGGGCTCATTTGTAAATGTGACTTTGAGAGAGGAAAGAAAATAATTTTGTGTGCAATCTTTTTTTTTTAGGAAGAAACTTTGTGTTCTTTTGTGAAAACATTTTGGAGTTAATGAAATACGAACTTTGTGTCTCATTCATTGTCTCTTGTAACATTTGATGTTCTTATGTTCATTATATGTTAGATGTTTTAATCTTGCATGTAAATATTGTCTTTAATATTATTTTCAACATTATTAAGTTGTTTTTCTTGTTCATAGTGATCAAGCTCTATTATTTACTTGCTCATGTGTGTTCCATTTTACATATTCTTGTTTAACTAACTCAAACTTCATTTTATTTGTGTTAGTTATTCATCTTTCCTCTTTGTGAAATATTAGGCTATGTTTTTACCCAACTCTTGCATGCTCTTTCAATTCATTCCATTCCACTCTTTTCCTTCATTCCATTCCATCTCCCTCATTCACTTTTCTTTCCATTGATGTTCCAAAACACCCCTACATACAATTTTGAATGTACATATGTAAATACAGTTTTGGTTTTCAATAAAGGCAACCTCACCTTCATTGAGGAGGGATTTCATTCCCACATTGTTGCTTGTCATTTGCATGCATGAAAATCCATATGCTAACAATTTTTGGTGACTCTACCTGGGAATCGAAATCGTTAACCAAAGGCTTGGTTAAATCTTTATGACTATCCCCTCTGCACAAGCTCCAGCTTCTTCAACCGAACCTTGTTCTGACAAAGATTTTCATGGAGACATTGCTGCCAACCTTCAAACAATAGCTTGGGAAAACTTTGAAAGTTTACAGGTAATTTTTGGTTTTTGATAGAGCCATTGACAAAGAAATCTACATTAAAGACCTTAGAAGAAGAGCACCCACACTTGTGGCCAGAAGACCTCTTGGACACGTGTTGATCGTTGTTCACCAACGCGGTCCTCTTCCACCAAGGTAATAATTTGTATGAATATTACAGGTAACCCACCTATCTTGCAACCAAATATTGTTTTTACAGATACTCAAGAAGACATATCATCAGATTTGAGGCAAGCTATTTGGGAAAAGCACACAAACAACTATCATTTTCATCTCACCACATCAGTACTAGATAACAAAGAAGAGAAAGCCGCGAGAGTTGCTAGAGTTATTCAGGTGCAAATAGCTCAAGAAAGAGAGTGAAGAGAAAAGGCTAGAGCTGATCAGAACATGCTAGTGATCCCTTCACAATAAAGATTTCAAACTGGAAGGAAAGAGGTTTACGTGAGGAGAAAAAGCTAAAGGTCGATCTGATCCCATTTTTGACTTTCAAGGAAATTTTTGTTTCAAGTTATCTCCTCCAAAGAAGAACACGCCTCGTAGATCTATAAGCCTTGCATCAAGTCCTAAAAGAGCAAGCAAGGAAGGAATCACTACAAGTCAAGCACTTGTCCTTGCTCACACTATTTTACCTTCGCATACCACCTTTCCCAAAATGGCAGTCAATGTACTATGGGGAAATGCCATAGGCCCATTGGCCTTACCAACTCGACATGAACTCCCATGAGGATTGAGAAAGATTCTTCACAAGTTCGATGGAGACGGGAAGACATCACTAGATGACCATATTTCTACCTTTTTCACCGCATGTGCTGTTTTGTTGGTAGAATATGAAGATGTTGCTATTCACCTGTTCGTTGAAAATCATTGCATAATGTTGTTGTAGATTGGTTTCATCATCTACCCAATGGATGCATTATGAATTGGAATGATACAAAACTAAGTTTGAAGATCAATTCAAAATGGTAGAAGATGAATATGCCCTTCTTGCCCAACTATCTCAGGTGAAGAAAGAGCCAATAGAACCCATGAGGAACTTTGTGGCTAAATTCAACAAAATGGTGAATAAAGTTCCTATCGGGATTTGTCCAAACCTTGATGGACAAAAATGTTTCTTTATTAATGCACAACAACCAAAAGTGTGCTATCAGCTGAGAAGGGCTAGAGTGGCTACTTTGGAACTTGCTCAATCCTTGGCCATAGAAATTGAGGATGAATTAATCATGGTAGGAAAATTCAAGAAAAATTCCCTTAAGGGAAAGGGTCTAGAAACTCCCAATGCTTTAGAAGCTATACTTACTAAGTTTGTCAATGATGTGCTGGTTTTTAAAAAGCAAGTTGCTCGAGTAGTATACCTTCTCCTTATAAAGACATCCCAAGAAAGGGATACATTCCCAACAAAGCCAAGATTGTGGGTCCTTCGACAAGGCTTGCTATTAAGGAAACTCCCACAACTAACTCAAAATGTGATGTCATTAAAGAAAATGACAATGAAGTTGAAGTCATCGAGGTTGATGAGGAAGAGATGGATTCTGGAACATCTATACCTAAAATTGAAGATCTTGAGGGAGAAAGTAATAATCATTTCTTCAAGTACCGTTAAGAAGAAGAACGAATACGACAGAAATTATAGAAGATGTGAATAGCCGCCTTTCGCCATCTTCACACGCTCTTAGAAAAAGGAGAAAAATACCACTAAGGTAGGAGATAAAGAGGTTTCTAAGGAAGTTCCTAAAGAATCCAAAATTAAAGAAGCGTCCAAAGAATCAAAGATAGTTGAGACACCTAAGGTCAAAACTATCTTAAAGAAAGGAGAACCTTTGCTTAGTCAATCCATAGATAAATTAGCTATGAAGAAAGTTTCTTCTTCTACATCAGTGTCAACCAAGCCCGAAGCGAAGGTCAAAAGTGTGCCATCATCAAGTTCGAAAGAACTAGTATCTGAAACATCAATTACGATTACTTTGCCCAAATTTGATATCATTGATCATATAAATAAAACAAAAATTTCCATGTCACAGAAGAGTACTTGAAGTCCAATACGGATCAAATCGAGAAATTGGTTCAGGTTTATCAAAGGTGGATCTACTGCTCATTCCCCAAAGGAATTCTGAAAACTCCTAAAGATGGGAAAAATCAAAATATTGTGGCGCCACTACACCTTCAAATGAAAAGATTGAACCTTTCTTTATGTCCTTTTTGATCAATGGATGCAAATTAAGCACTTGCATTATAGATTTTGGAGCCTTGGATAATATGATGCCAACAAAATTAGCACATGCTCTTGGTTTTACTTGTGAGAGAACATTCAGATTGTGTTACTCCATGGAAACCAAGCAAGGTCCTCTGATCGGGTAGATTAAAGATGTCCAAATGGTTTTAGCCGAATTCCTCAAAAGTGAGTTAAAGTAACTATTTTAGTTGCTGATATTCCTGCCTTGTATGAAATGTTGTTGAGCAAGAAATTTTGTAGCGATCTAGGTGGAGAAATTCAAATGGATTGGTCTCATGCCGCGATCCCTATCAATGGAGAAATGAAGAAGCTAATGCCGGAAGCTCAGAAAAGTTCACGTAACTAAAACCGAAGATCCTCACACACGCATCCTCCTTTCTAAGGCTCAAGTATGGGTAACTATATGATGACTACAAAAATTCATACCCCTAAGATCACTTGCTAAGATTCTAATGAGATATGGACTCTTGAGTTTGATGGAAGTTGTTGCTCAATGGGCTCAAAGTGCGGAGTGGTGTTCATATCTCCAAATGGTAAAATATTTCCCTTTTCCTACAAACTTGAATTTTCAAATACTAATAACAATGCAGAGTGCGAGGCATTAATCCTTGGCCTCCAAGTTACAGAGGAGAAAGGGATAAAAATTTGGAAGTCTTTGGAGATGCGGAATTGATCGTGAAACAAGTAAGAAATCAGTTCCAAGTAAAGAATGATCATTTGAGACACTACAGAAATAAAGTGTGGGACGCGATAGAAGTCTTCGACACTTTTTCCATAAAATCTGTCCCTTGTGAAAAGAATGACAAAGCAGATTCTCTAGCAGTCTTAGCTTCATTAATGATTCCTCATTCAGAATTTGATCAAGTCAAATACACCATTGAAATGGTTTTTAGGCCAAGTGTTCCTGACAATGCAGAAAAATTGGCAAGTATTCAATGATGATCAACAAATTATTGTTTCTTGGAAAAGAGGGATAATTTTGAACAATTGTACTTTGAAGGAAGTGATTATGTGTTTCACGAATTGACGACCTCACCCATTCAAGAAGGAGTTGAGAATGAAGATCCTGGTGATGGTATCATTCAACTCAAAGGAAATAAAATTCCCAAAGGATTGGTTTCACTTGAAGAGATTTTTGATAAACATGACATGTTTATCAAAGAGAAAGAGTAGGTAGGACCTATGAATTCTACTGACCACAAGCAAGTTAACATCGGTACTAAGGATAAACCTCACCTGGTCAACATCGGTAAGTGTTTCTCACCTGAGGAGTGCAAGAAATTCATAAGCCTCCTTACCAAATATTTTGATGTCTTGGCTTACTCATATGAAGATTTGAAGTCTTTCCAACCCAGGGAAATGGAGCATGCCATACCCTTGAAGCCTGATGTAGTTCCTTTCAGGAAAAAGCAAAGACAATATAATCCCAAGATAGTGGGCACAATATTCCATGAAGTTCAAAAGATGTTAGATGCGCAGATAGTGTTTCCTATTCGACATTTGACCTGGATAGCTAATACTGTGCACCGGTACACAAAAAATGGAGAAATTAGGATTTGCATGGATTTTCACAATCTTAATCAAGCTTCCCGAAAGATAACTACCCACCGCTAGTCATGGCGGTAAATCGACCGGGAAATACTATCTATGCTAGATGGTTTCTCCGGTTATAATCGATTGAAGTGGTTAGAGAAGATCAACATAAAACCATGTTCACCACCCCCTGGGGTACGTCCACATATAGAAGAATGCCTTTTGGTTTGATCAATGCCAGTGCTACTTTTCAAAGGGCTATGGATATGGCATTCACATATTATAAAGACAAGATCATCGTGATATACCTAGATGACTTGACAGTGTTCTCAAAGAAGTGAGAAGATCACCTAAGAGATTTAGAGAAAATATTGCAAAGATGCAGACTTCATAAGATTTCTCTAAATCCAAAAGTATGTGTTCGGAGTTACAGAAGGGAAACTCCTAGGTCATATTGTTTCTAAGGAAGGAACTAAGATCGATCTTGAGCATGTTCAAGCTATCAAGAATCTTTCCTTGCCTACAAGTAAGCCTGGAGTCCACTCCTTCTTTGGGAAGGTGAAATTTTTGAGAAGGTTTGTGCCATATTTTTCCGAGTTGACTAAAGAAATTGCTGATATGATGAAAGGAAAAGAATCCTTCAAATGGTCAAAGGAAGGTAGAGAGGCATTTGAGCAAATCAAGGGTGCTATTGCAAAAGCTCCTACATTGGTGTGTCCCGATTTTAAAAAGGATTTCATAATTTATTGTTATGCTTCGCACACACAATCTCCACCATTTTGACTCAACATAATCAAGAGGGAATCAAATATCCTATTGCATTCATGAGTTCTGGATTCAAGAAACATGAACTCAATTACACTCCTCTTGAGAGACATGCGTACGCGGTGGTGAGAGCCCTAAAACACTTCAGGTACTATGTGTTGAATTCTCACACCAAAGTCTTAGTTCTAGACACCGCAGTTAAATCAATGCTGACACAACAAGAACCAAGATCTAAGAGAGGTAATTGTCTCTAAGATCCGGGAATATGATTTGGATATCAAGCCTACCAAACTAGTTCAAGGAAGAGGAATCTGGGAACTCATCGCAGAAAATTTACCATGAGATGAATTTGAAAAAGAACCAGTTGAGGAAAATTTACCACTGGTAGTTTTTGTTAGTACCACAAATGAATGGTATTATGATATAGCCTACTTTCTCACATATGGTGAATGTCCAGAGAATCTGATAGCTAAGGAAAAATGAGCTATCAAATTAAGAGTCATCAGTACGCTCATTTGGGACAACACTTTGTTCAAGAAAGGAGATGACAACATGTTCCTCAAATGTGTTGATAAAGAGCAACAACGTAGGTTATTGGAAGCCTTCCACAATCATGCTTGCGGTGGTCATTTCTCCGCCCAAGAATAACCCAAAAATTCTGCGAGCACATTATTATCGGCCCACTATGTTTTCTCGATGCTCAAAAATTTGTGACAAAATGCGAAAGCTTGTCAAGAATTTGTTGGAAGACCAAAGTTGGTAGCTTTTCCTTTGAAGCCGCTTGTCATTAAAGAACCCTTTCAACAATGGGGTTTAGATTTCTTCGGGTTTTGAATCCTAATTCTAGTGCTGGTCATACTCACATGCTCACTGCAACTGACTACTTTACAAAGTGGGTAGAAGCTATACCAATGAAACAAACATCTACTATGGTAATTTGTGACTTCATCAAAGAAAACATATTGATTTGTTATGGAATTCCACAAAAGATCGTGATAGACAATGCCACCAATTTCTCTTCTGTAGAAATGATAGGTTTTTGTTATGGGTATGGGATATCTTTATCTCATTCATCAGATTACTACCCTCAGGGAAACAGTCAGGCAGAATCTAGTAACAAGAACATCATTACTATCGTGCACAAGTTAGTAGAATAAAATCAAAGAACTTGGCATAAAAATTTATATGATACATTATGGGTGACCGCATAACTCCCAAAAGGGCAATCGGGATGTCTCCATTTCAACCTTTTTGTGGAACCGATGCTCAAATTCCCATCGACCGAGTCACCAAAGCATTAAAACAATCCCATGTAGTTGATGATGAATGCTTCACCAATGCATTAGATAAAAGGATCATGTTCTTAAGCAAGTTCGAGGAACAAAGAAGTCAAGTGGCAAACCCGATCGAGGAACATCAATCCAAGGTAAAGAGGTTGTTTGGCAGGAAAACCAAAGAGAGGCAATTCCAAGTCAATGACTTGGTTCTTCTTTGGGATAAGAGACGTGAACCAAAAGGAAAGCATGGAAAGTTTGATTCGTTGTGGCTAGGTCCTTTCAAAATTAGGCATTTCTATGGAGATAGCACTTATTACTTGGCGTATCCCGATGGAACTCATTTTCCTTTTCCATATAGCGGGAAATATCTAAAACGCTATCAAAATTGAAAACAGGTTATCCCTCGTATGTACATAGGTATTTAGGATTTTGGTTTGTTTGTTTTCTCTATTTTTTGGTTTCCTGTCTTTGTTATCCCGTTCTTATGCTCCATCATTTTTGGGATCGTGCTCATTGAATATTTGGATCTGGATGCTGTCTTTGCATCCGTGAAGTCCTTATCCCGATAAGAGCCAATTTTATCAATTATTTTTGACTTCGCAAAAATAGTAAACGTGATTTTTTTTTTTTTTTTTTCAAAAGTCTTATTGTTAACCAAAATAAGCTCCTCTTATTTTGGGTTAACTAGCTTCCTTTTGTGCCTCAACAAATTTTTACACATTTCATTCACTCAAAATTTTCTCGGTATTTCTTCATCGATAGAGAATTCTTTCTCCTTTCCGAGAAGGTAAGGAAGCCCTCCTAATTCCTTGTATTTTGCAAGTTATGGCTTAACGGAGTTTGGAGGAAAAATTGCACGTAGCCTTTTGGCTAAAAATTCAAGGAAAAATTTTGGCCCGAAAGCATGGGGAGGAAATATATTGTTTAAAGCCCATAGCTCATGAGATGATGCCACATGTCGGGCGCAGCGGTGGGGGGTGGAAGGATTTGAAAATTTTGGGCGTTTGGTCAAAGTGCGTCAAAGGAAAAATAGGGAGTGCATCCTCGCCGAGCAATAAAAAGGCATCATGTGTCTAGTCAAGAGCGAGAGTCGGGGCGACGGAAGGATTTTGGAAATTTCGCCAAAGTTGAAAAAGCACAAAGGTAAAACATGGAGCCGCATCTCCACAGTAGATCAGATGATGCCACATGTCTTGGAGCGGCGGGGCCATGGAGTATTTTTGGAAAATTTTCCAATTTTGTGCAAAGGGGAAAAATGTGTTTTGAACCCGTGGATCAGCCAGATGATGTGCCACATGTCATTGGAGGAGTAGGGCATAGAGAATTTTTGGGGAATTTTCCCCAATTGAAAAAAAAGGAAAAAGTTCAAATTTTGCCCCGCGTACCCGATTTTTCCCTTTTTGCCGTTTTGCCCTAAATCTTCGAGGGCCATATCTTTTGCACCCGAGCTCGTGTTTTCACTATTTTTTATATCAATGGAAAGTTTTTGATGTCCTCTACACGATGGATGGTTCAATTTTGATTTTTGATGGAGATTTGTGGGAGAAAAATGGGAAAACGTCTCTGACATGCAAAAACACGAAAATGACTCCAACCACCAAAATTAATGAAGTATGGGCCTCTTTCTTGCTATGCGAAGCAATGTACTTCAAAGTATGGGATTTTTCATGAAAACCCATCATTTCGTAAGCCAATTAGATAGATCTTGTTAGTGGTTGACATTTAAAATCAAATTTTCTCACATTTTCTCATTTTCTTCATTTTGTTTTAGCGTTAAAAGCCAGATTTGGCTCATTTTGTAAAGGTTGTTCATCATTCTTCTCTGCCTCTCCCTTATTTTCTTCCCCAGGGTTGAAAATGGAGTTTGAACCTCCTCCCCTACTCTGTAATGGCATTTTTACCTCTTACCCATGAAATGATGTTTTGTGTAAACTTTTGGAGCAATAAAAATGTGTTTTGTGATGCATTTGTCCATCCTTGCTCGTTTTTAGTTGTTTTCTTCTTGCCTCTCTTCATTGCAGATATTTGTGCATGTTTGGATGTTCATTACAGGTTTTGGAGCTGTGTTCATGGAGTTTTGGAATTTTTTTGTGTGAAATCCATCCTTGGTTTTGTGATGCACTTGTCCATCCTTTCCATTGCTCACCTCTCTTTGTTTCCATGGCAATTTTGATAGATGTTCAACATTTTCCTTCTTTGGTGTATCACCATTTTAGTGTAGGCTCTATTTTTTCTAGTTTTCTTTCTCTCCCTATCTCCTTGGAAGTTAGATTAGGATTAGATTAGCTTGTTTGCACTGGAATATCTTGTGGCAGGTAGTTTAGGAAGAGGAACCAACCTTCTCTGGAGACATTTCCCCATTTGCAAAGGTCCCACACTTTGGGAAAGCTCAATGTTGTGTAGTCACACCAAATGACATTGCCTTAGAAAAGCAGATCCATAGGTCATTTTGGGGGTGCTTTGTGAATTTGTACTAACAGCTTTTGGCATGCCCGTAGGAGATTAGAGGTCTTCCACTTCATTTTTTGTAGGTTGGTGTGTTCTTGTGAAGATTTCAACCTTTGGAGGCATTCTCTAACACATCCGCGACTCCATCCGATCAATAACTCATTATCCGAGTTACTGAGACTGCTTTTCATCCATTTTCATTCATTCTTCTTTCCATCTTCCATCCTCTTCCATTTCATGAAGTTGTGCAATCATGACTTCATTTCCATCATGGAATTCACATTTACAACAATAGTATATTCCACCTCCAACATGTTTTACAACTCCTTCAAATCAACATTTTGAACAAATTCAAAATCATCATGCTTACCCATATGAGCAATACCAAAATCAGTTTGGTTATGAAACATATCAAGAGCAAGGGTATGCATGCAATGAGGGAAGTCAAGAAGAAAATGCAGATTTCTTGGAGAAGATCCAAAAGATGGAGATTGGCATGGTGCAATCAAGAGCAACAACATAAATGAAGGCATTTCGGATTGGTTTTAGGGCACCTTGTCCATGGGTTAGCCCTTTTCCAAGACACTTTAGCCCTCAGGAAAATCCAAACTTCATGATTAAGATGTTTCCTCAACTTACACAATGGACAACAGAGATAGAGGCCTATAAACTTGGTGCCAGACAACCTTGTTAATGGGTAAATCCTACACCATCATCTGGTAATTTTCTCTCTACCCCTCAAACAACACCATCTCATTTTGAATGTCAAATTCCAAATCCATCCCATGTTGCCCCAAGGGTTGATTTCATTTCTCCATCCCCTAGTCTTCCACCCCATCTCAATTCTTCTGTCCTTTTCCCTTCCAAATAGTCATCCCCTCCACAAGACCTAAAATAAATACCTTCCACTCTAAAGAAACAAGATTTTCTACCTCCTCCACCACCACAAAAATTTGTAAAATCAATTGAGCCCACCCTCCTCTTACATTCCCAAATCCATGTTGGGAAGATAAATATAAAAATATAGTTAAGGACAACAAGAAGTGGAGCCCAATAGAAAAGAAATGATAGAAAATTTGAAGAATTGGGCTCTCAAATTTGGGATAGAAAAGATCCCCTTGATGGTCAAACCAATGGAGGAGGTCAGGGTTGAAGAACAAGTGGTGGCCAAGGCTGATTTTGTTGTAGCAGAAGAAAAGAAAAAAAAAAGAGAAGAAGATCAACAATCAATTTGCTCAGAATGTAGTGTCCATGTTGGCACTCTACTTGAAGGAAATGCTGATCCAATTCAAGTTACACAATCAACCATGGAAGAGGAAAGCTCTAAAAGAGATCTTGCAGCCCCAACTTGTCCTCTAGAGTAGTAGATTGAAGAGTTTGATTTGACAAACTTCATGCTAGAGGAAGAGTTCAATCAAGAGCAAGATTGTCTTCAAGCAACAAAGGAAGGAGAAGCTGCTCCAAATCCAAAAGAAGAGGAGCACATTCCAACTATGGAGGAGAAAAGTGCAGATCCAAAAGCTTTGAGAACAAAACAGGCTATAGAAGAACCTTCAGTTCTTCCTTCTACTTCATTCTCTTCAAGCTCCAACATTGAAGAAGAGTTTGATCTTTCAAAATTTGAGAATGGAGATAACCATGGCAAGCAAGTTACAAATCAAGAGAACACCATTGAAGAGGTTGAGCATTTGTAGTAGGACAACAACGAGGCAGTCTATCTCCGATTTGGAAGACTATTTTGATGGAGATGAACTGGTTGAGTTTCCACCATTTTCTCCTTCATCATCCACATTCCAAACATAAGAACCTACTATCATGGAGGAGAAATTTCAATTGTAGCAGCCTTTTGGAGCCAAGATTGGAAGATTTTAATCTTCCATGTTCTTCACTGGAAGAGGAAGGAAAACAAGAGAAGGGTTTCACGACTTCTTCCATACCATCCATTCAAAAAGGTCTCGCAAGAGGACTCCATTTTTGGAGTTGAAAATCAGATCTATGGGCATATCAAATAGATCAGACCTTGCCCAATCAGGTATTTGGCTTCATTGGAGCCAAAAGAGAAGCCACAACTAGTCATGCTTTCTTCTAAGCATGAGGATGAACTACAAAGTACCAAGGAGTAGCTGCCATACCTCTTCAATCCAAATGCAGAGCAACTAAAAGAGGTATCTAATTTGCTTTCAGCTGACACCTTGCTAATTTGGGTAGAAGACCAAATTATTGTTGATTTTCCACTCATCCAAGCAGCCATACTCAGCTCCACATCAATTGCATGGCTGCCAATTTTGAAGAAGGGAATCTATTTTGCACAAGCAATTCTGAGTTTGTTTAGCTTGCCTTTGCTTCCAGCTTAAAATAGAGTAGGTAGGTTTGCTTTCAGTAGAAGAAGTGCTTTTGCACAATCTGCATGTTCCATTTGGAGCATGTATGATTTCCAATTTTGTACATAGTTGTTTGGTGTTATTTTGGTTGCTCTTGCATAGTTCATTTCGGGCATTTTTGGTGAAGATCAACTCTAAGTTTCAAAGTGGGTTTCCAAGTAGTTCGAGGTCATATTTTTATAGTTCAAATCAAAATTGGTTATCAAGCTTGACTCCATGCACAATGGATGCTTCAAAGTCCACTGATCATTCATCTAGCAAGCGATGACCCCGAGAGTTGCCAAATTGTTAACCAAAATAAGCTCCCTCTTATTTTGGGTTAACTAGCTTCCTTTTGTGCCTCAGTCAAATTTTTACACATTTTAGGCACTCAAAAATTTCTGTGTATTTCTTCATCATAAGGAGAATTCTTTCCCCTTTCCAGAAAGGTAAGGAAGTCCTCCAAACTCCTTGTATTTTGCAAGTTATGGCTCGACGAAGTTTGGAGGGAAAATTTGCCAAGGCGGACCCGCGGGAAAAAATTGGCACTTAGCCTTTTGGCTAAAAAACTCAAGGGAAAATTTTGGCCCGAAATCCCACGGAGGAAATATATTTTAGAATCCTGCAGCTCATGAGATGATGCCATATGTCGTATGAGCAAAATGGGGGTGGAAGGATTTCAAATTTTTTGGCGTTTGGTCAAAGTGCGTCAAAGGAAAAATAGGGAGTGCATCCCCGCCGAGCAATAAAAAGGTGCCATGTGTCTGATCAGCAAGGGGAGTCAAGGGTGTCGGAAGGATTTTGGAAATTTTTCCAAAGTTGAAAAAGTGCAAAGGTAAAAATGGAGCCGTATCTCCGCAACAGATCAGACGATGCCACATGTCTCGGAGTGGCGGGGCCGTGGAGAATTTTTGAAAATTTTCCAATTTCACGTAAAGGGGCAAAATGTGTTTTGAACCCACGGATCAACTAGGATGTACCACATGTCATTAGAGGAGCGGGGTGTGGATAATTTTTAGAAATTTTCCCAAATTGAAAAAAAGAGGAAAAAAGTTCAAATTTCACCCCGCGAACCCAATTTTTCCCTAATTTTTCCGTTTTTTCCTAAATCTTCAAAGGGCCATATCTTTCTTACCAAAGCTCGTGTTTTTATGATTTTTATATCTCTCGCATGTAAAAACACAAAAATGACTCCAACCACCAAAATTAATGAAGTATGGGCCTCTTTCTTGCTCTGCAAAGCAATGTACTTCAAAGTATGGGATTTTTCATGAAAACCCATCATTTTGTAGGCCAATTAGATAGATCTTGTTAGTGGTTGAAGTTTTAAATCAAATTTTCCCACGTTTTCTCATTTTCTTCATTTTGTTCGAGCGTTAAAAGCTAGATTTGGCTCATTTTGTAAAGGTTGTTCATCATTCTTCTCTGCCTCTCCCTTCTTTTCTTCCTCAGGGTCGAAAATGGAGTTTGAACCTCCTCCCCGCTCTGTAATGGCATTTTTACCTGTTACCCATGAAATGATGTTTTGTGTAAACTTCTGGAGTAATAAAAATGTGTTTTGTGATGCATTTTTCCATCGTTGCTCGTTTTTAGTTGTTTTCTTCTTACCTCTCTTCATTGCAGATATTTGTGCATGTTTGGATGTTCATTACAGGTTTTGGAGATGTGTTCATGGAGTTTTGGAATTTTTTTGTGTGAAATCCATCCTTGGTTTTGTGATGCACTTGCCCATCCTTTCCATTGCTCACCTCTCTTTGTTTCCATGGCGCTTTGATAGATGTTTAACATTTTCCTTCTTTGGTGTATTGCCGTTTTAGTGTAGGCTCTATTTTTCTAGTTTTCTTTCTCTCCCTATTTCCTTGGAAGTTAGATTAGGATTAGAATAGCTTGTTTGACCTTTGGAATATCTTGTGGCGGGTAGTTTAGGAAGAGGAACCAACCTTCTCTGGAGACATTTCCCCATTTGCAAAGGTCCCACACTTTGGGAAAGCTCAATGTTGTGTAGTCACACCAAATGACATTGCCTTAGAAAAGCGAGATCCATAGGTCATTTTGGGGGTCTTTGTGAATTTTCATTAACAGCTTATTTTGCACAATTTTTCTCCTCCATCGCAGCTCATCTTATTCTCATGGTCATTCTGGTTTTCATTTCATTCTTTTTGAATAAGCCCTCCTCCCGCTACACCACAAACCGTATTTTAATTATTTAATTAATATTTACCTTGTCATTTAATAAAATTAATATTTATTAAATTTTAGGGTTTTTAATTAATGAATATTAATTTTAATATTGAATAGAAGTTGTTCAAAAAACTTGGGAGAATTTTTCTTCTTTTTATTAATTGTCAGAATCAGATGGCGAGCAAGTGCGGGGAAATATTTCTTCCGCTTCCATTTGCGTAGACAATTTTGATTTTTCTTCTATCATCCAGAACCGATGAAGAGACATTCTAAGAGGTTGCAGGAGCAAAGGAGATTGGGAAGAATGAGGAACAAGGAGATATTGCAGATATCCAGAGCCTGGAGAAGGAAAAGCTTATTCTACAGACACTATCCGACTTTCACATGGAAACCTAACACGGGCATTAGCTAGAGCCAGGAAACCTTGAGAGTTCCAGGTAGTTGTCTCCATCCTTCATGTATTCGCGTGTCAGTAGTTTTTCAGAGTTCCACATTCTAGCAGAGGAAAATCCAACCGTTAGAAGAACCAAGGAAATAAATAAACATAGTCCATGCATATTTGTTTTTGTTTGTTGTTTTGCAGCAGTGCCACCTAGAAGGAGGAGAATAGGCTACGTAGGACAAAGGAAATCCACCATGCATTTAACTTAGCCAAGCTCACACAAGGGATAAGACTGTCCACATAGCCCAGGGAGAATACTGTCCATGCAGGGGAAGAAGAATAACAATTCATGTGCTGAGATTGGAGAAAAGAGTTTCCACACACATGCATTTGCCAAAAAGGAGCTTTCCATTGTTCAACGCAGGAAGAATAAAAGCAAGGAGTTTTCCATTTTTCAATGCCTAAGGAGGAAAGAAGGAATAATTTGGAGATCCCATGCATGCATTCAGGTAGAAGAAAACATAGGCCAAAGCCCACGCAACCCAAGGAGAACAGTCCAAAAAAGGGACTTTTTTTTTGTCTTTGATGAGTCAAATCACCATGTAGGAGCAGCTTGAAGATCTTCACAAGGGAGTAGGAAAGAAATTATTTCTTTTGTTTTTTTGTTTTGTTTTGGTGCAACAATCTCCACACCTAAGCAGGAAAGGAACAACAACAAATGAAGATGTCCAATGCATTGTTTTATGCCTCTCGAGAAAAGCTAATACCAAAGCCCACGTTGGAGGAGAAAATACATAACATAAATAATGAAAAATCGTAGTATAGCAGCCCAAGCAATCTCCACGCAGGGTTTGGAAGGAAGAGTGAGTTTTGTCTTTATCCATACACAACCTGCAAAGGGAAACAAAACAACAGTTTAAGCCAAATTCCACGAATACTTTTGAAGTAAGGAATAAGATTAGAATATAATAAAAAATAGGAATCCACGCATGTGGAATTGATTGAAATTCAACGCTGATTTCTTATTTTCATTTTATTATTAAAAAAGATACATTCATGATGCTATGCATGCTGAGAAGACAATGAATTTCCCATGTCGAGGGTCGATGGAGATACTCACACACACAGTGAATATTTTAAAATAAGTAAATAAATAATAAGGAGCTTTGAAGATTCGACGCATCACTAGGAGTGTAAAAATTATCCAAAATTGTATTATTTTTTGATTATGATTTGAGCTTAACCTCAATATTGTTGTATGGCCATTTTGAATTCGGCATCCGCTGAATCTCTTTTTATTTACAAAATAAATAAATAAATAATAGAAAGAGTCATATTATTCTTGCAACAACGGTGGTCCTGGAGACTTAGACCCGACACCTTCTTAGTGTCTTGCTTTTCTTTCTATTCTCTATGTTATTTCAATAAAATAAAATAAAAATCATAATGGGTGAATGTTCTAATAAGTCGGCACTGTAATATGCATACCAAGGATTAGTTCCAACATCACCTTTAAATTCGATATATGAAAACATATTTGATATATGAAAACATTTTTGATACCGATATGGGTCACATAGATATGGTTCATTATGTGACAGGTAAAGCGGGAAGGGGGAACTATTTTCTCAAAAAGGCTTTATCATTGAGGTTTACCTCAAGCAGAAACATTTCCCGTTTCCATACAATGCGCTGAATTTGTGCTTTGGCTTGTGCTTTGAAAACTATGATCTTGAGATTCAAGGAATTTTTAATTACGAAATGAACCTTTTCTCGCTCAATTCTTCAGCTCATATGGAAGATTTTTGAGAGTGCCACTCCATGAAGAAAATTCTGAAATCACACAAGAATCGACATAACAGCTTTTGGGATGAAAACCCTATGAGACAACAAAGACATTAGTTAGTAAAAGTTGGTTGGTCAAACCAAAGACTCACACTTCAAGAATTCCCAAAGAGTTGTTTCGGGTATAATTTCATGAAGAAATAGAAGATATGATTACTTTCATTAACAGGGTTTTTGGTCTTCCTTCTACCAAAAATTTTCACCCTTGGATGTACAAGTTCATTTGTATCATCCTTGATGCAAAGATGTTCATTGATTGGGCAAGTATTATTAGCAATACTTTACATAAGCAATTGATTGAGGTAAGGATGACAGGTCATTTTTACATGACTTCATATTTGATTTATGTTGTAGCGAGAAGGAGGATATTTTTAGGGCTAACAACTAGAGGTGCAATGGGTCCTGACAAGAATAGTGTGTTTCATTTTTACCCATAGCTAGAGTTCAAGAATGGTTCTCATCATTTCGGAGGGTAAATGATGCTTTCTTGTTCTATATAATCCGGTCATTAAGAAGAAACCTGGAGGAAAGATTTTTAGAAGATGCCAAGGCGGTGATAAAACAATGGGGAACTTGGTTTATCCAATTTCCCTCTTACTTCTATATACGAGTTGATGGATTTGTGGGAGCTCCTTACAGGCTTCCTAAATATGTCAGTGAAAAAATAGCATTGATGGAACTCTCACGTCAACTTTTCAAAATCCATTGCCTATTGGTGGACAAACGTAAAGAAGGCATTCATTTCCCAATTCAGATTGGGGAATACAAATGTCCAAATTCTCATAGTGCAGAACTTATGGAAAAATAATTTTCTCACATAACTATACATCCTTTCAAAAGCAGGGCTCAATTTGATATTAAAGGATCTATGGAAAAATATCTAGGGGCAAGATATAAGCACAAGGAAAACATAGAAGACTATTCAACGTAGAATATGCGATGATAGGGAGGTAAGTCGACGACAATTTTCTCATCTCACATTAGCTCAAATAGAAAATTACGGATTGAGGGATCCTCCCTTAACCCTTGTCGATAGTGGAATTGATCTTATGGATCTTACCTATGATCAGATAGTTTTCACTCCGCTCCCTAGTATTGATTGGAGTAGAGGAGATGAAACTTCCTTAGATGTTATAAATCAACCTATGTTAAAAAGGACTATGAAGTGGTATGAGAATCAGATAGCCAATCCTCTCCCATTTCAGGCACATATGTCAGAAATACAGAGGTTTCCAGTGAAAGGAGGAGTGACATAGAAAAAGGGGGTGCAAACTTCTTCACACCAGTCACCACCAACATCATCACATGCATCTCAGAGGCAAAGCCGGTGGTTACCCAAATCTATCCCTAATAAAGAAGCAGTGTCTCAAGGATTGGTAAAGAGTGTGCATCTTCGGGAAGGAAAAGAACGTGTTTTTGGTATTTCTACCCCAAACTCATCTATTCACATCACTGAGAGTTCCAATAGACCTACCAAAGATCCAAATCATCAATGTCATACACCAGAATCCAAGCAAATCCTAGTAGTACAAATATCTAATTCTTCTAAACATCCAGGTGTTAAGGATATTACACAAGAACATGAGGATAATCAAGAATGTGTTGCAGATGCTACTTCACCAAGGATTGAGACCATAGAACCACTACCTACTGGTTTTAGTCATGAAAAAGGAAAAGAGGATTTTTCTTCCAGTTCTCGACATTTTTGTGTCGAATTAATGAATGAAACACTAACTTGGGTTGAATCTGAAATAAAAAGAGAAAGAGATTGGTCAAAGTGGCCAACATTGATTTGGAATCACTTTCTTCCCTCTCCAATAAAGTGGTTCCCAAAAATCCTAAGGTTTTCTCTAGAGTAGTGATTGATGATAGCAGAGATAAGTTTGCAGAAATTGCAGTTCCTACTACTGAGAAGGATCATGGAGACATGACAATCACCAATTATGAAGTATCCAAGATAGCCCTTAGTAAGAACACTTTTGAAAGTGATGTTGCTATGGAAAAATATTCAATGAATAGTGTGCTTAAAAGGTTGGAGAGATACAAATCTCAAATTTCCCAACTCAAGGAAGAAAAGAATCAGTTGATTTCATATGTTCAACATTTGATCAGCCCAATTGAGCCTTCTTTTCTTGTTCTAGAAATGATGGCTATCCCGATCAAGAAATTATCAATCAATTAAAATATGTGATCACTCTAAGACACACTCTAAGGTCATGGGTTTCGAGATAGAAAGTGGTGGTTTGAAAATGATTGCTAAAGTGATAAAAATATCTTAGAATATTTATGCTTACCTCGATCTAGTGTTCCCATTTAAGGAGTGCCTCATTACAGAATTAATCACACTTTGGATCAGATTTTTTTGACTCTTACGGATCTAGCCCGCATGTAATCTACTTTCTTTGGTTCGAGGGAATACTTGAGTTTGATCATCGCATGACACGATTGTATCGTTAAATGGTGCTAAATGCAGAAAATGATCCTAGAAGATTTGGTAATTCGGTTTGACGGTTTGTATAATGTATCCTGTACCGTTCTCTCTTCCATTCGGTATTCATCCAAGAGATTCCATGCACCTTCATCAATGAACACAACCAAAGGAATTCAATACAACACCTGGTGGAGTAGTTTACAAAATTGATACATGAAATGTATACTCCTGTTGATGTTTTTTCCACTTCTTCTATGGATCAATGTTTCAGAATTAAACATCTTTGTGAAGAAATCCAATCTAAAGTTGCAGACCTGCATACCATACCAGGTAAGATTCTTGAAATGTAGGTACTCTGTGAGGCTGGTCTTCTCCCGAGTTGTTTTCTAGAAGAAGAGAAGATGCATCAGACACTGCAAAAGCTCAAGTCTTATGAAATGGCAAAGAATCAGGATCCTTGTTTTGCCAACAACATGGTAGGATGATTTTTATATTTCCTCAAGGGTGGGAGAGTCCATTTCTCATATAATTGAGATAGGCAAACCCCATGCCCAATGGATAAGGCATTGGTTTTTGGCAAATGTTTTGAAAGTGGTATTTTAAATAATGTTATTGTTCATTTCACATTTGAAGAAACTTAAGTGGTTTCTATTTTTAGTTGCTTTTAATAAAGTTGGTTGAAAAAGTCAAAAGTCACTTAAGTGCCCTATTTAATGTGCATTTAAAACTCTAACTACTTTGTAACCAAATTTTGGGTTATAAAAGGAAGTTAGGGGATCATTTGTAAAGGTGACTTTGAGAGAGGAAAATAAAATACTTTTGTATGCAAGGTTTGTTTCAGAAGAAACTTTGTGTTCTTTTGTGAAAACATTTTGGAGTTAATGAAATACGAACTTTGTGTCTCATTCATTGTCTCTTGTAACATTTTATGTTTTTATGTTCATTAGATGTTAAATGTTTGAATCTTGCATGAAAATATTGTATTCAATATTATTTTCAACGTTATTAAGTTGTTGTTCTTGTTCACAAAGTGATCAAGCTCTATTATTTACTTGCTCATGTGTGTTCCATTTTACATATTCTTGTTTAACTAACTCAAACTCCATTTTATTTGTGTTAGTTATTCATCTTTCCTCTTTGTGCAATATTAGGCTCTATTTTTATGTAACTCTTGCATGTTCTTTCAATTCATTCCATTCCACTCTTTTCCTTCATTCCATCCCATCTCGCCTCATTCACTTTTCTCTTGATTGATGTTCCAAAACACCCCCACATACAATTTTGAATGTACAAATGTAAATACGATTTTGGTTTTCAATAAAGGCAGCCTCACTTTCATTGAGGAGGGACTTCATTCCCACACTATTTCATGTCATTTACATGCGTTCAAATCCATATGCTAACAGGGTCTTGTGTTCTTTGGTGACTTCCTCACTTACCTCCATTTTCTGAGTATCTTCTTCTTCCTTGTTATTCTCCCTCTTGGAAAAGATGTATTCATTTTCTTCTTCCTCTCCTTCCTCCTTTGAGTCATGAACCTCATATATAGGATGGTCCTCACCTCATAGTTCATTATCATCATCATCATCACCCCTCTCACCTATATAGCCCCAAGCATTCTTTATCCTCTGAATCATTTTCTTCTATCACCTTCTGCTTCTTCTTGGTAGGAGATTCTACTTCCTTCTCCTCCTCCTTTGGTGACCTCTCCTAGGTGATGGGTTCCTCGTGCTCCTATGATTCTTCCTTTGGAGCCCTTTCTTTCATCGAGAACATATTTCTTTGTGTATAAGTGTTGGGCTTAGCACTTTTCCATGACGCACTTACCGCTTGTGTAGCTTGAACACTTGGTGCTTTCTGCACCTCTTCCCTTTCCCTCTTCTTTGGTGCGGGCCTCTTTCTACATGTGGGCTCCTCAGGGATGGATACAATGTTTTTCAAGTACGTGAATTTTTCAAATTTTGGCTTGATGTGAAGGTATATCCTTATCGCATCCCTTCCAAAGTGATTGGAAAAGTCACTGGTTTCATCATTTGTATCTCATGGGAGACATATTTCCATGTAGGTGCGCTTGTTGGGGTAAACCAACTTCCTGCGCAATTCCATGTGGTCTTGATCCACCTCACTAAGGTCTAACCTTAGTCTCTTTACCTCTTTGAATCTATTCACCCCGCTTGGAAGTATAACACGGTGAAGGAGAAAGGAAGCTTGCACCATGGGCTCATTATTTCAGCTATCCACCTAAATCTTCCAATACAAAAGTGTTGATATACCACAAATTCTATTTCTCCTTGCATGAGCACGAGTAACTGCTCTAAAATTCTCCATTCCACCCCAAACATGTCCCATGAGTGTGGGTTAGTGCTCTAAATGTGCCTTGTGAGTGGTTTTCATTGTCTCACAAGTATATTTTGTGAGTCGCTTTCATGAGCGAGGATCCTCTTCTAGGTACTCCCAAACAAATCTTTCTCGGCCTATCAGAACTCCAATTTACGAGAAGACAATTATGAGAAGGACATTACAAAATATTATCTTCTCACCTTCTTGTGTGTTGCTGATGATTTCATCCATGATGAAAGTGAAAAAGTTGTAGATGGTCCCCTCAGATATTTTCTGGCACACGTTCAACCATGCCTTATTTACTTGATTCCATATCTCTTGGTCATTGAGCTTGGTTACCAAGTACGTGACCATCCTCATCATGGGGTCTGATATCTCTACGATGCCAAAGTATCACGATCCCTTCTTATATTTATATGCAGTAACTATTTTTCTTGATGGCCTCCTTGTCACTTAGGTCATCATTAATGCTATCCCCTACACGAGATAAGGCCTGTGAACTTAAAAATTAACTGGGGAGTTATGCGCATCTTACGCCCTGTGAAATAAAACTGGTCTTCATGAACACGTGCCATTAGGCATTGGTAGAGGCACTTAGGTTTCCTAAAATATGGTAGTTCATAAATTTTCAATAACCCTGCTTTCTCCAAATTAACCTTTACCTCGTCGTTGTAAATGGGCATGCCTTTGACGTTCTCTTATTGGTTGGGCACACCAATTCCAAGGCCATATCCTTATTTGCTGTAGTTGTGTGATGGTTATAATCACTCACCGTCATCTTCCTTAGGTGTGATTCCCATTCTTTTCCCAGCAACACCCCATCTGGGTACTACATCTCTACGTACCATTCTTCATTTGTGCTCTCGATGATTGTTGTTTGTTTTCCCTTGCCCTTTTGTTTTTGCTTCTTTGGTGAGATGGTTGGTTTTATGGGTGCCATATTTATGATTGGTTTTAGCACTTAGAACCTTTCCCTCTTGCTCTGCTTTACCCCTCTATCCAGCCCCAAGCTCGATCTTCATGGAAAACTCCTTCTAATTCCATGCCCTAGTTGTCAAACCCTAACTGGAAAAAACCCTTCCACAAGACGACACTTGCTTACTTAACTTCTCCATGCCTGTGTACTCCTTTCCTACTGGTTTGTGAAATTACCCTAGCTATGCACTTTAGATCTCTCAAATGCTTCCTTCATCGCAAAGATATTGCTTTGGATGCCCTAGTTCACAAGAGCTTTCTTTCCTTCATAATCGCAATGTAAATAATGAAGTGCTTGACCTTTTATTTATAGTTTTTCTCTTTTCCCAACATTAAATGCTCTCTCACCTACCACCATACTTCGACCTTAAATGCAGCTTTTTCCACTAAGCCGGTCTTAAGTACCTTATCCCACACACCACAGCTTACGCGCAAACCCCTTATAACCTTTTGGCACACAAAAATCCAACTTGATCAAGATTCTTATGCATGCGTTCATAAGATCAAGGCATTTCTTCTCGTCCTTTTCCCTATTTTTTTCCCTTTCCTACCTCATGTTGTTCTTGCACTCTTCCTTTTTCATGTATGTGGTTTCTTCAAGGATTTCTTGACACAAACCTTTTACATCCATCTCTTCTCTACGCGCCTATTAACCTTAAGCATGTTTAGTCCTTTAATTGGGCCATTTACCCAACTTCTACTACCAATGCACACTTGTCTTATAGTCCCATACTTTGCATTACTCCACCCCACACTAAAACAAATGCACAGTCCTCTGAGCATGCACAAATTCAAAAAGTATTTTGGTTATCGGCGCACATGATGCAAAACAAAAACAACATAAAGGAATGAACAATGACAAAGGGAAACACAAGAAAATAAAATGAAGGGAAAGTCTATTCTAACTGGTAACATTGCCTTATTTACAAACACCAAGAAGACTTATTTATAGTAGGGCTTCATCGTAATCCCATTGAAGTGTCCTGGTAATCTCATCCCATCCAACACTTGTAACTGGCATGCACCTGAATCGAGGATGCATGAGATGATGTACAGGCCCAACCAATGGATATTTAGCTTCCCGGATGGTGCAAAAACTTGGAATCATATAGAAAAACCATCTACCCAACCTCAAACTTCTTGTTCTTGATGTGATGATCATGCCATGCCTTTTGTTTTGATTTTTCAGTCTTCTGGATCCACTTGGTGAGTGACCATCTTTCGTCCAACTGCATTAATTTGTCAATCCTTTCTTCTAGCGCTTGTTCATCGGCTAATCCTCCCGCACGCGCTATACACAACAAAGGTAAAATGAATTCAATTGGTAGGACATCCTCCACACTAAATACCAATTGATACTTGTGTGGCCTTATTTAACCTCTTGTAGGTTGTCCCGTGTGCCCAAAGAACGACTAATACTTTATCATCCCAATCTTGTTTACCAACATCATGGATCTTAGTTAACGTGTGACTAAGTATTTTGTTAAATGCCTCACAAGTTCCATTTGCTTCAGGGTGATAGGGGGTAGTCTTGTGATGGGCCACCATAAATTCTCGATAATGAATCCCGACTGTCTCATTAAGAAAGTGCGTACCTCCTATCACTTGTCAAACTCAATGGGCATCCATACCTGCTGATTATATTTTCCCATAAAAATCTGGTGGCAGTAGCCATTGTACAATCCTTTTAGGTCCTGCCTCTACCCATCATGTCAAATAATCAGTGTAAGTGATGATATACCATGAACCAGTCCTTCACGCCACTAGCGAGATTGGCCCTACAAAGTCGATAGCCCATTTCTCAAATGGTTCCGCATTGGCTATTGGTCGTAAGGGAATTTCATCCCTCTTTCTAGGTTTTCTAAGGCGTTAGCAATGGTCACAGGCCTTGCAAAACTCAATACAATCTTGGTAAATGGTTTCCCACCAAATCCTTGCGAGCAAAATCTTTCGCACAGTTGTATTTCCCGCATAGTGTCCTCCTGCGATCCCACCATGCGCTTCTTCCATAATTGCAATGCGCTCATGTTCTAGCATGCATCGGCACGAATTTCATCACGGCCCAATTTGTATAGATCTCCACTAATTAGCATGTAAGGCGCGGTGCATATGACCAATTGTTTCCTCTCCAAGGCCTTCATTTTGTTTAGTGCCACACCTATATGAAGAAATACCGCAATGTCCTCTAGATTTGAGGGAGCACGCCAGTAACCTAAACAATTTTGCATCCGGCATAGTTTTCTCAACGCTCTGTGCATCCTCCCCTGAGTCAATCCTAGATAGATGATCGAGTCCAAAATTACTCTTTCTTGGCTTCACAACCACGGTGAACTCGAATTCTTGAAATAACGGGACCCATTGACATATGCGTCATTGAAGAATAGGCTTATTGACTAAGTATTTTAGTGTCATGTGGTCCGTAGAATATAAAGCCTATTGCCACCGATACTACCTAAACTTATGTAGTGCATAGATCATGGATAAAGCTTCGCACTCGCAGGTTGTGTAATGTTTTTCTTGGTGTTACCTTTCTCGTAACAAAACACAAGGGATGATCAACAATCCCTTCACCGGTTATGCGAGAACTACTCCAATGGTCAGTGCTTCGAGGCATAAACATGAACATGGAAAGGCTTATCCCAAGAAGGGAATCTTAGTATGGGCATAGTGACAAGCTTACTCTTTAAAGTATTAAATGCCTTCTACCGTGCCTCTTCCCAAAGGAAAGCAATCTTGTGTTTAATCAACTCTTTTAAGGGCACGACTATCTTGGCATATCCCTTGATGAAATTTCTATAATACCTTGTATGCCCAAGGAATTTGTGCACTACACTTTGGTTAGTAGGCTCCCCCAACCCCACAATGACATCAAATTTGGTGGGATCTACTAGTAAGCCGTCCCTACATATGATGTGCCCCAATAATGTTCCAAATGGAGTTACAAAGACACATTTATTAATGTTGAGGGATATTCTCAACTCGCCGACATTTCTCAAACATTAATCTTAAGTTATCACAGTGGTCCTTCACTAGCCCATACACTATCCAATCATTCAAATAGAATTGAATAAATTTGTGGATAAAGTCTTGAAATGCTTGTAATACAATGCATGAGAACACACAAGGTGCTTTCTTAACCCCAAAGGGCATGATTGTATAGGTAAAATTCCCCACTTAGTGGTAAAATTTGTCTTATCCTGGCCCTCCTTTGCAATCGAACTGGTGGTACCACTCAAATCCATCCGTAAAGGAATATACTTCACGTCCGGCCACTTTGCTTCCAAAATTTCTTCAAGAAGGGGGTTGGAAAATGATCGATGACACAAACTTCATTCAACTCCCTATAGTCTACACATATCCTTATCCTTCCATCCTTTTTGATAATAATGATGATTAGATTTTCCCACTTTGAATCTTCAACAACTTCAATGATGCCCAGTGCTATCATCTTATCTATTTCTTCTTTGACCTTCAGGCGCATGTTAGGATTCATTCGGTATGGTCTCTTCCAAACCGGGCATGCACCTTCCTTCAACTTGATCCTCATTTCTCCCAAGGAATGGTGAATGCCTTTGAGTCCATGATACCCGTGAGGGAATAAATCCTGGAACTCACGTAATAGATCAATGAACTTAGAGACCTCCTTCTTTAACCAATAATCCCCAATGATGGCCTCTTTAGGTTCCTCTTATGTACCAATGTTAACCTTTTTTGTCTTTAATGGTTCATGGTAGGCATGTGCCTATTCATCAACACCATCTATCACTTTGCACATCTCTACAGAATGGTTAACATCCAAGATTTCTACTTCCTCCCCATCAATTACATACACCATCTTTCCTTTTTCTTTTTATATGCAAGTGCACTCAAGTTGTATCTCTTCTGATTATTCTTCCTCAAAGCGTGCCTCTAAGCCAGGTTCACCTAACAACTATTATATTCTATCCTCCATCATAACACTATCCCCTATTATAAGGCACTTGAAAACCTATAACACCTTATCCACTCGATGACTTTGCACGCCGATATTTGAACACTTTTATGAGATCAACCATCAATTCATGCTAATTACCAATTTGGTGGCGTGTTTCGAATAGATATGCCATGCACGAGCATAACCTTATAGTGTGGAATACAACTTATGTACCCATAATGATGGTGGAAAATATTTTGCGCCTCCTATCCAGGCCTTCTCACATGCTTGGATATGAAATGAAGTGGTTTCTTTACCATGGTAGTCTTGAATGACTGTGGGCATGTTGCTTCTGGAAAACCTTACAGAGAACACAATTCTTACCTCGCACCACTCCAAAAGGATCTCCCAATGTGTAGCCCACCAAATGCAGCAAGCACCGCAGTCCCGAGTAGGTCAGAATCGAGCATCCCTCTTCTTTCATCCTCATTTTTCCATTGAGCTTTCATGTCTCGTAAGAAAACTTTAGGGTATGCCCCTCCGAGTTACTTAGTAACTTCATTTCTCCTAGACACTGAGTGAGCACGCCTTGGGAGATTTTATTACAAACCCCCTCGGATGTCACCCAATTAACTCATAGGTCCCATGTGTCCAATTGTCACATGCCATACTTGGTGGTATTACTCATAGAACGGGCATCCTCAATTTGGATAACTCCTATAGGATGCATTATCTTCGGTCCCCGATGGAGCGCATGTAAATTCTATCAAGGACCTTTTCTCCCAAAGGTTCAATGTAAGATTCCAACTTCCCATCTATCGAGGGATGATGACCCATTCTTCCTTGTTTTCTAAACTGATATATCCTTTGTTGAATCGAGGTCAATGTTGTTCTTATAGCACCATGGGCGCCAAGCAAGGCTAGAAAATTGTCTTCCTTGGTGAACGCCAAGACTTCAAGTCTCCAAGAAACTTGCCCCCAATGGAAATTACCGCATCCTTTAATACTCCAATGGGCATTGCCTTAGTTTTGTTTTCCATATACAACACATTTGAAGATGGCTGTAATGCAGGCCTTCCCATTTGATGCCAGGCATCCAGGGTAAGAACATTGACTTCTATTGCCATGTCAATTAATATGTTGCTTATAAGCCAACCATCCACAACTACGTTCGGGTGTGATTTCTTTGTCTTAATCAAGGCTATGGGAGGGAGATTTATATGCAACACCTACCTCTCATACTCCACTCGGACGAGTGGCATCTTTCTCATATCCATTCTCCTAGCAAGGGAATAATATTCTCTTACCTTAACATTTTTCATACTTCCTTGACCTCATCCAAGTCCTTCATGGAACCTCAACATTCCTTCTTTGCTCCTACGCCGGGCCGGACTACTCCTTTAGACACTATATTTCTCCCTACAAACTCCAAATGAAATCCATTGTCTCTTGATACACCTCCTTCTGATGATTAGGGTATGGGTATTTCCCACGTACCAATTCTTCCCTTGAAACCAAGGTCCCTTTCCTTGGTATTTCCTTGGCGCATGCTACTTTTTTGCTCGTGTTGTCCCCAAAACAAGTTCCAATCCTAACTCACACGTCACCCGTGGCATCCACTATGTGTCATCCTTCTTTACGCTCACCATTACAAAGTGCCCTTGTCTTTCCGGTGTTACTAGATCATGTGCTCAAACAACTTAGGGCCCTCCTCATACTTGTGCTTCTTTTTCGCATTACGAGCACTGTAATAGCTCTGGGCACTTGCACATGTAATGTTATATAGATCCATAGTTATAGTAGGTCCCTGATGGGAACTCACTTCTTCCTCCTTCGTAGTCACTACAACCACAAAATCCTCTATGAGAACCTCTCCCACATGCCCTTACATCTGCACGTCTTTCATAACGACGATCATCTTCCCTTGATCCACCGGGCAAGGCTGGTCCGCACACACCATGATCAATGGCCTCATGGATCTGGTCAATAAGCCTACAATCCTTAGTATCATGGGTCGTAGAGGCACATATATTACAATATCAAGACACATTCTTCTAAATTACACACTGTAACAAGGGGCATCTACTAACATCATGGTCCCCACAGTTGCAAATTTCACAATCTCACTCGGTATGGTGCGTACTTTTTTTTGGGGGCAACTATCCTTGGCATACCCTCTATTTCACAATCCACACACTAGAGACCACTACGAGTCTCATGTGTAGAGTTTTTAGAAAAATTCTCTAACTATTTGGCCATGAAAATGATTTGAGCCTCTATAAAAGGGATCACACCGTATCAACGCTCCCAACACTTCAAGACACAAAGCAGCCTTCCAACGCCTCAAGCGAGTATGCAAAAGTATTATGTGATAGTGCCTTTCTAAATGGTGTGCTCAACCCTACAAAAACCATTGAGAATTCTGTGAGGGGTGGATGTCATATGAAAAATTTGATAGGAGAGTTTTAAACCATGCATCATACTCCCACACACTCTCTCTGTCATTCCTCGCTGAATCTCCTTTAGAGCACCGATTCTCTTCTCGCTCAAACTCATGGATGTGGAATTCTGATAAGAAGGAATTTTTCAATGTGGTGTAATCTACCACTATCTGATGGGGGTCATACTTCCTATACCAGCTATGCACGTGCCCTTACAACATTGTTGCAAATTAACTCGGCCTTTTGTTCTAGGGTTGTGATCCTTTTCATGCGCCATGCTTGACTCACACTTGTGCACATGCTCCGTAGCATCCTCTATGCCATGGTAGTTTGGAAAGTGCAAATACATTTGAAAGATTACTCGAGGATGTGGCCGAGGCCCCCGTCCTCCTGATCTAGATCCTTGGTTTCCTTCGGTGTTTCCTCTAGTGTTCCCTCCACTAGATCCACTAGATCCACCGGGTCTTATGCCTCCTGATCCACCAGTTCCACCTTAAGACCCTCTTGTAGCTAGTAATGGGTCTTAAGTGGTTATGCCTAGTGTCCCTAACATCCCACTAAAATACACATCACTGGTTTGGGATATTTTTCCATTGCAGATGTGTGTCCCGTGCCACTCCCTGACACATTGCCCAAATCTTGTGTATTTTCCCCTTGCCCAAAAATTCCTCTGCGAACACTGGAATGGTATGTGTAGTAATAAAATTCCTAAATGAGAAATTATATCTCCTAGGCACAAATTGATAACTTCCACCGATACAAAATAGATCGATAATACTTCTCCTTGGATTTGGGAAACTAAGCGCTAAGGGCTGGTCACTAGGTGGGTTTGGATGCATGTCAACGACTCTTCTTTCTCCATGTGAAGAAATCTCATCGTGCCGAAGGGGTATCTCTCCCACATTTTCCAAGATGGGGTAGCATATAATGCTTAGGTTCCACATCCTCTACGTGAACCTCAACTCCTTCCCACAACATCTCGCCTCCTAGATCCATCACACTTGCATCCTGTGTTGTCTATCAATCTCCCTTTCACGTAATTCACTATAATTGAGTTGCCTCTCCTCCCTTTCTTTCTCGGTCGTAATTTTTCCATCCTTCTCCACCCTAGCTTCCTCGCCGGACACTTAGAAGGGTTTAGCCAGCCATTGGAAGTGCCTCTAAACTCAAAGTAATAATCAAGATCTTCATCACAAAAGGAATAACACGTAGAAATGATCCTCTCGGCTCCCTCAAAAACTCAAACTCAAAGCAACTTCTAGACAAGAGTATGTAGAAATGGCACATTCCAGTGAGTGTAGCTAGCCAACACTCCCTTCCACCAACAATCCACAACATGAGTCCACATCAGATCTGCTCTTTCATCCTTTCATAATCATCTTGGGTCCATACACGCACTCTATAGTACCCGGCTGTCTGGATACATATGCTAAAAAAACCATTTGTGCAACTCTAATGAGAAGCAACAGAAGAAAGTTTCATATAACTCATGGTAGGGGTTATATTTTACCCATCTATGTGCATCAAACTCAGGTCCAGTGTTGAATCTATGAGAAAATTCATCATCTGTGCTCTTGAACCATGTTTCAACACTTTCCAAGGTTAAACGCACTGTCATCACATAGGACAGATACACATATGCATGCCATTTCTTACAACAACTTCAAAAGGAGATCCCGAAAATGGAACCAAGATGTAGTCAATTTTTATACTCCTCAACAAATAAGGACAATCCCATGCATGCCGAACTATCACCCAAAGAGGTCTTTGGCGCTCACCCTAGGCACATGCGCGTGCCAAGCCCTCTTTTATGTGAGTTGTGCAAGAATGTATCATAGTTGCATAATAGAAGACATAAGAGACTTCCTATTCAACTGAGAGCTTCGAGTAAATGATACACTAATATATTCATCCAGACAAGAAGCTTATAAAAAGATAGATCTCGAACCATGGGGGAGAGGATGCATAATTATTATACTCGTTCATATGAAACACACTTTGAACATAACAAAAGAGATGTGTATGAACTCCGAACCAAGTATATTCATAATTGAACATATCCAGAATCAATGACATCTATAAAGGTCATTACAAACCAAATGATAGTACATATTAGAGCCATGTAGCAAGACTAGACTTACGTCCCTTATAATGTAAAAGAAAAACATGTACCCATCCTTGATACATAATTGTTCCTCTGAGATCTCCTAGCCCAACCCATAAAGCTCTCAATGCATTTTTGCAGAGTTTCACCTTTCATCCGACCCTTTTATCTCTCTCCTCCTTGTGTACCTCTCTATCTCTCCCTTTCTTTTCTCCTCCTCTTTTTTCTACCGGGCACTTGTATTTATAGCCTTTCTCAACACCTTCAAGCCTTCGCGGGTGTTGTAGATCTGTTGCCAAGTGTCCAAGGTGGTCCTCCATGGGAGCATTATTCATGCTCGAGCTCTCCACTCTTTACAATGATGGCCTTCTAGAATCTTCCATCGCAAGGTATATTCCTTTCTAAGACACCCTGTTGTCAGGCTGACACCTTATCCACTCCACATGCGTAGTCGGGTCACACTTTTATTGTGTTCTATCTGTTACACCAAATATGACCGAGTGCCAAAACTTTTACTCTGCCTTGCAGTGCGTAAGCCACTTGTTCTACTAAACCCTCCTAGAACCATGTCTTGCGCATTTTCTTCTTACGCACCCTTCTCCAAATAGGCCTTGCACACCCATGTGCCTCTCTGTACTTGGCCAATAAATTAAGGGTCCAACATGCGCTATCATAGAACTTTTCTGGATTGGAAAAAGCTCGATGAACATAAAAGGTAGATTGTCACAAATGCTCTAGATAAATTGTGTAACCCACAATTTGAGCTAGAAATAGGTGCTTGGATTAGGGCACGGGTGCTTGGGCACTAAAGATTGCTATAGGGAACCAAAGTGACCACACATATAGTCGAATATGATTTTGGTAATGTCATTGTTGGTCATATGTATGTTGCACCTTGATCAAAGAGTGTCATTGTATAATGAGTGTCATTATAACCTACAAAGATATGTTCACCTACAAAACTCTAAAACTACATCAAGTCCCAAAAAAGAAAGATGCAATATGGGGAGTCGATCGATGACCCCGAAGTCACCCGAAAGAGTGAACTTACAACTGAGCCCTACACTATATCTCAGACTCCATATAGTTCTTGTGAGTGTGTGAAAGAATCATGCCCTAGGAATCCCTTGTATAAGTGCACTTGATAGCGGGTGATAACTAGATATACCGATGTAAATAGACATGTGGATGGAAAAATGAACTTCCCCTTCCTTTGAATAGTATGCATAAAATGAAGTCCCTTGTCCCTTAAATGGATGCTAGATGGATGCCTTTAGTAATCTTATATGCATTTTTATGTAAGCTTAGGTGATGATAATAAATGCTTAGAGTTTGGTCCTTTATTTTAGTCACATAATTATGTATTTATATGATTCCCTTGTTTGAATTTTGTAATTGAAAACTAGAAGGCTAACCCATAAGAAAATAATATTCCCAAAAGATAAAAGAGACAAAAAAGAAGAGAGTAAGATAGAAAAGGGTCAAGGACACCCGGGGGATGAGGGCACCTGGGTGTTGGCATCCTAGTTGGGTGCTAGTGTCTAGAGTCATAAAAGATAAACAAGTAAATTACCGATGGGTGTAGGGTGTAAAAGACTAGATAGAAGACAAGAAACAAAGAAAATAAGCCAAAGATAGTTGTCAATTACTAATTTTCTCACTTAGGAATCGTATGAATGCTAGTATGTGCTTATGACCTATAACGTACCCAAGTGCATGATTTTGTGTCTACATTTGCCCTCACTTTATGTTGTTGAGTGAATACTCGATAATATAAAGTAGTTAGAAGATGTGTATTTGATAACCATGTAGAGTGTGATGGTGAAGAACATGCTAAGTGGACAAGTGAAGCGCGAAATATGAAGCATGGAATCTAATTGAATGAAATAAAATTTTGTATAAACCTTATATATTTCAAAGTAATGTATGTAAACTATGATAAGACACTACTAGATATAAGATGACACAAATAATAAGCTGGATAAATATGAAGCCCTAAGTGCAAGATAGGGAAAGAATGACTTAGCTAATTTATGTTTCCTGAAGAAGATCTAGAATAGAACAACTGATGAATAGGAAGGGAAGACTTTCATAACTATGCTCGGTATATTCTGGAACTGTTGGATGAGGCCAAACCAGGGAGCCCGGAATGGGGTAAGAGTGATTAGGTGTCGAGACCTCTACTAGGCACATGAGACTACACAAGAGCTCAAAATATGGTTTGTATGGTGTCGCATAAGTATCGCCGATAGTCGTTATTGGTCACCCGTATATCATTGGATGATCAACATATTTTCCTATAACTTTGTCAAGAGATGAAGGCACAAAAAACTCAAACTACACCAAATCCCAAAAAATATGTAATATAGGGATTCAAATTACTCTCCCGAAGGTCACCCGACCGAGTAAACTTATGACCGAGCACATGCATTACATCTCAAACTCCATGTAGTTCTTATGTGTGTGTGAAATAATTGTGCCCTAGGAAGCCCTTATACAAGTGCACTTGATAGTAGGTGATAGTTAGATGTACCAATGTAAATAGATGTGTGGATGGAAAAATGAACTTCCCCTTATTATGAAGTGTATGCAGAAAATGCAGTCACTTATCCCTTGAATGGATGCTAGATGGATGCCTTTAGTTCTCTTATATGCCTTTGGATGTGAGATTAGGTGATGATAATATATGCTTAGATCTTGGTCCTTAATTTTTCTCACATAATACTGCATTTGTATGATTCCCTTGGTTGAATTTCATAATTGACAACTGGAAGGTCGACCCATAAGAAAATGAGATGCCCAAAAGATAAAAGAGACCCAAAATAAATGAGTAAGATAGAGAAGGGTCAGGGGCACCCAGAGGGGATGAGGGCACCTGAGCACCGACATCCTAGCTAGGCACTTGTGTCTAAAGACATAAAAGAAGAACAAGTAAAGCATCGACTAGGTCAGTGTAGGGTGTAAAAGACCATAAAGAAGATTAGAAAGTGTAGACAGAAAATCATGCACATACTATTATATTACTATGTTAGCAAGTATGTTGTTATATATATGGATCTTGAGTGAGAAAAATATTCACTGATGACACATTCCCATGTGCATCCCCTTGTTTTCATTGAATTATTTTGTATTTATCTTTTATATTTGTCACTTATTTTACATCTTTCACTCCCACACTTCTTTCTTCTTAGGTCACAAGGATCCCTGTCTATTAGTATTTTCACATCTATCTCCGGTTTCTCCGAACACTAGTGCATGTTACTGGACACTAGTTCCCAAACGTTTGTGTCTAGATCTCGGGAGCTTTTGTCCTCGCTTATTTATTTCATTTTATTTTGAAAATTGTGGTTATCCTTTTTAGTTATATCACCCTTATTCTAAGGTCTTAGTTGGCATCTTGTGTCACTAGTGTCAAAATTCAAGAAAATATCCTGTATATATATAACATATATACCATTATAAGGGGGATAGAAATTATCAAGGGTTATCTATCTACGTATTATCAAAGGGACTACATTCTTTGGTATGTTTATTCTCCATACCTTGCATAAGAAGGGAAGTTTTTAATTCCATCAACATATTTACATAGCCCATTATCTTTGATCATTGGTGCGAGGGAAACCTAAGGAAACTATTGCACACACAAATACATAGAACTACATTGAGTTTGAGATGTAGTGCAACGCTTGGATGTAAGTTCACTTTATTGAGTGACCGTCGGGGTCGAGTTCATCTCCCCATTTTGCATCTTTCTTTTTAAGATTTGATGTGGTTTGTGGTTTTGTAGGTGAATACTATTTTGTACGTTATAGGTAAATGTGGCAATCATCCAGTGAGATACATGCGATCAAGAGCGAAGATTAGCGACATTTGTGCAACACCAAAAATTTGAGGATCTCGAGTCTCGTAGAGTCACAAGCACTCGAGAGAAGGTCTTTGGCACCCAGTGCCTTAGCCCTAGTCAAGGTGCCTTGATCAAGCCATATCCGACACCTATGCAATTTTCTAAGTGGCGTTGTGACATTCTACCATCTCTATCCATCAGTCTTCTAGCATAGGACATTTCAGGATTGAGTGAATACCAGCTAAGTCACTCTTCTCTCTATCTTGTATCTAGGGTTTCTATTTTCCCTTTAGTTATTTAGTTGTATTGTATCATTTATTTATCATGTGTGACTCTGCAATTTAGATTTAATAATCTAGATTTTGTTAAATCATTTGGTGAACCTGTCCATAGTTGAAATCATTTCCCTAGGATCCCCATGGCTAATAATAGATCCTCTTCTCCTATGCAAGCTATGCAACATGTTAGTGTGAATCCCATCCTTGATTATGAGGTTGAGGTTGAGCTTGATACTATTATTGTAATATTTAATTGGATGATGATATTCAAAGACTACTCCTTGCTCATGCAAGATCACATTCCCACTAATGTTAATAACTATGGCCTTTGCATAGTCTCACCTAACCAAAACTTCACTTGATGCTTTCCTTGTTCTTCCATAGAAACTCATGTTGTTGTAGATTCTTCTCCTTCTGTTGACACACATGTTAATGTTATTATAGATCTTGTGTTTGGTGACATGTTTACTTCTATAGATGCAAATAAATCTATTTCTAAAGATGCAAATGAACATGTACATGATGTTGTTTCTACTCATAGTCAAGATGAATCTAAAGCTCTATCTCATGCTTCTTTTATTTCTGAAAATGTTTCTAATGATTGCAATAATACATCTCATACTAGTGATTGCCTAGAAGAATTGATTTCTTGCGAAAATATGACTAAGGATGATGTTGATTATGTTTCTGATCATGAGCATGTTAGTGAGGATGTTACTTCTCTCCAGATTACTTGAGTGTGAATTTTCCACCCCGCTTTCTTCTACCTTTGATATTTCTTCCAATATCATTCATGATGATTCTACTCCTTCCATTAGTCCACCTCTCATTATGACTCCTGAGTCTACCTCTAGTGTCTTATAGAACCTCCATGTTCTTCACCTCCTTCCACATCCACTATTCCTTCTCAAGTTCCTATGATCACTCATAATGGCAATCTTCAACCGCTCAATGTGCCTCTTCTTTTGCCCACCATTCCATCACATGATATCTTATCACTCATGCATGTTGTTGGCTAGTTGTAATCTCAAGTCTAATATCTCACTCTAGAAAGAAAATCCTACTTTTCTTCCATTGATAATAACTCTCTTCATGGAAATCCTATTCTAAAGAAAATTCACAATTCAACTTTTTCTAAGGATTTTATTGTGCCTAACTTTTCATGTTTTGACGGTTCTACGAATCCTTATTTACATCTTAAGCGCTACCATCAAGCTATGGATTCTTGATCTAATGATTGATTATTATTATTAAAATATTTTCTTCATAGCCTTGTAGATGATGTTCTTCAATGGTACAATTATTTTCCTTTTGGATATATTAGCACATATTATGATATGTACGATGTTTTTCTTAGACGTTTAATTATTAAAAATGGTCCTAGATTTACTCATGATCATTTACCTAGCTTGCATCAAGGAAAGAAAGAACCTATTCTAGCTTACATCTTAAATTTTAATTCTTGTATGCATCTGTTATTATTTCAGCCTATTGATTTAATAAATCAATTTATCTTCTATCATGGCTTAATTCCTGCATTGTAAGAACAATTACAATATGATACATGTGAATCATTTACACTTTTTTGCTATAGAGTTATTGATCTAGAACAATATTTGATTGTTGCATGTGTTATAGATCCTCCTTCTATTGCTTCTACTTCTTCATCATCTAAGAATTCTCCTCCTCTTCCATCTGTTGAGCATCCTCCTAGGTCTCCATCCCCTCCAACTCGCAAGTGTATCCCATATCCTCCACCATGTAAGTTTCCTCCATCTCCTCCACCGCATCGGTCTCTACCTATGTCATCTTTATCTCCTACTCATGAGTCATTGAAATTATCACATGCTGCTAAGCCTCATGATGTTGTCTGTAATTTTCTTGATAAGTATATAATCTACCCGCCATCTAATCAACATCCTCCTCCTCATTTCTTGCATTGCTAGCATGATCACCCATATTGTAATTTTCACTACATCACTGGCCATCATGACAATGATTTTTGTGATTTACATGATAAATTACAAAAACTAGAAGATCGAGGTGTCATTTCCTTTGGCTCTCACTCTCGTGAGTGGTATTTTTCTCCTATTCCACATAAGTGTGCTTCCACTTCAGTTCACTTGTCTCCATCACCCACTTCTAAGGTCATTATTCATCCATCATCTAAGGTCATTCTCCATTTTCCTCCTCCATCTAGCTCATCCATCATAGTACCATCTCACCCTTTTCATAATTCTACTACTTCTCATTGGATACCTAAGCCATTAGCATTTATGCTTCCTTCCACCACATCTCCCATCATATGCACCATTTCATTTCATCGGATATTCGGTTTGGCTCTTGTGGTCATGCTGCTACCACTTCACATGCTTCTACCATCCCTTGTAGGCCTCTTAATCTTTGGTAGGTGATTTATGTGTGATCACCTCATTTCTTGATTATACGCACCTAGAAATCAATCTTAATACCTAAATTGCACTAACTATCCTCTTTCCCGTAAATTGACGACACTTCGTCAATAAACCACCATTATCCCTCTATCATTGTTAATTAATTACATTTCACTAATTAATTAAACCTCTTATCACTTAGGATGTCTATTAATGAATTTTTGTTAATTAACACCCACTTCTACCAACTTCAATTAGTTATGGCCGCTAATCTAAATCAATAAATCATCATTTATTGAACCATTTCCTCTCTTAAAATCTCCCAAATCATACTAAATTTCTTCTAAAGCTTCTATAAGCATACCCCTTCTATTAATTAATCACCTTTGATTAATTAAACCCCCTTTCAACTCCCACAAAGTGCACACACTTTATTAAACATACATGGCCTTTGTATTTCCTCTTTGGGGTTTATCCCACATTCATCAATTTTATAGCCTTGTCAGTTCATGCAAGCTATATAATAAACCCTCCCCCTTACCTTTCTTCTTACACCTTATTTTCCCTAGGATAAACTATAGGCATTTTTATCTTGAGCCATTCTCCATTGAAGGAAATAGCTTCTCCATCTTGCATCCATTCTCTCAAATTGAAGAGCATGGGAAGATCAAAAATGGCCTTATAGCCATGTTTTGGTGAGATTCCATCTTCAAATATTGAGGAAACCACTCCCTTTTTATTGCTAAAGTGATCTAAATAGGTTCATTTGTTAGATTAGAAATCTAGAGAGTAAGAAATAGCTTAGCATTTGATTTGAGATTGTTCATGCATTGAAGAAGTTGTTTCTCATAAGCTCTTATCTTGATGGTTCTATAGGGTTTGATTGATTGCTTAGAAGCTACTAGGTGTTAGCTTTATTATTTAGCATGGAAAATTTCTATATGTTCACACCAAGGACACATTCATGTTTTCAATGTTCTTACATGAATATTGAGGGATCTATTACAAAATGAACCTCACATCACTCACTCTTCACGCTTCACACTTCATGCTCTATCTTTATAGCATACATTATCAAGCCATTTCTAGATGACACAGATTATTCTATGGTTCATTCTTGATTGTCAAGGGATCTTATATAAATGAACCTCAATTTTCCTACACTGGGGGAACCGCTCTTCTCACCCTATTCATCATACTTGCACATGAATACTTGCATCATTTTACATCTTTCTACTATGATTCATGCATTCTATCTCTATCACATACATCTATTCCTATCTATCACATGTTATATATCATAATTCATTTCACATCATCATCTATCTCATATCAACATAATCATTTGTGTAATACACATTAAACATATCTAATAAGCATTTGAACAACAATCATCACATCACATATAAATGAACATCAACATAATACAATAATACCAAAATTCCATCTCTCTATATATATCGACAAAAAATCATAGTTCATAATACAATCGATGGGGGCAAGCCCCCATGCATCATACATCATCCACACTATCACTCTCTACAATCACGTGAGCTCTAGAACTAGATGATTCTTGTCTACGTTACTAGTCACAACATCTATATCTCTCAATACGGCTCTATGCCACATCCAGCTCCGCGGTCTGCCCATATATCAGCCTTACAACTCCACTAATCTCATAAAAATGTTATGAGCTAAGGTTTCTCCTCCTACAATGTCCCTCGCTCACTTCATCTCCGCATACGCCTCATCATGCTCACTCATAGAAGGGTACATGTGGTTTCCATTATCACCACTGGCTCAAATAAATGGGCATGCTCACCGGTAATAGTATCCACTCGCTCTAAAATCCCACCTCCCACAAGCACATTTGGAGGTACCTTCTATGTCAATGTGTGGATCGATGTATCAAAAATCAATGACCAATAAGCATCACTTGCAACCAAACAAAAACATATTATTCACTACCACGAAACCAAATAATAATCAACAAATACCGAAAACAATACTTACACTCAACTAATGTTATTACTAGGCCATATCCATCGGGGTAGGTGTTTGCGCCTCTACTCCTCCCACCAGTAGTCCACCCACCACATCTACGACAACTGGAAATAATATCACCCATTGATGCAACGCTCACCATATGCTATAGGCTCAGGTATATACTATATCGTCCACTTGTATTGGATATATGGCCGCATCCACCTTGTCCGGGCTCGGTGTACTAACTCGACCTGCTGTGCCCGGCCTTGCTCCTACTCACCTCGGTGCTCTAGTAACTCGCACCCATACATATGGCTTTGGGGGCACATCTTGGGCCATGCCAAACTTCCACAACATTCGTTCTTCCCGAAAAAAGCGATCACCCTAGGAAATTTATCCTCTAACGACATGGTGCATTGAATGCACTTGCAACTATATTACATCCTCTCGCCCACCCACCATAGTCTCTATATGGCCTTCATATGATGGCCCCTGGGCACATGCAATCAATCATAGATCTATATATGGTGGTATCCATCTTCCTACTCCAATCACCTTCGCATCTAGTGGGAATATCTTTGGTCTCTCTTAATCCACATGTGGCCCACTGAGTGGCCTCAATATTGTAATGTGCTAATAAGCCCACACATGTAACAATGTGGTGGCTCCAAGTCCACCCCATGGTCCTCCTATGTAAATTTTTATAATTTCCTATATAAATGGGCCAACATACATCTCACCCATGTAAATTTAGTACCATGCTCCTCTATACGTTGACATATATCATGCATATTATACAAGATTCCTACTCTACCACCCTCCACTGTCACTAAAAAGTAAACACTACAAGTAATGAACTTCTGTAATTGTAGAACACCTAATAATTATATGGCATCTAGACTGATATGGGTGTCGGTATGTTCCCGCGTCCTTTTAAAATACCGTCTGATGCCCTCATCTCGCCTTTGAGCATCCTCTACTTCCATCACCTATACTCTCTCACCCACAACTGGTAATCGCAACATACAATATACATCCTCTAGTGTCATAGTCATATCCCTAGTAGGAAACCAAAATGTACAAGTGTCTGCACACCACCGCTCACACAATTCAATGATCATGGGCATGTTATGGGGTACCTCCCCCAATCTCGTTATGTATAGCAGTGGACACAATTTATAATTTCCCACTCGATCCGACAACCCCAAAGTCAGCAATGTACTCAAATGTCACCCTTCACGGAACTCCCTTGAGTGAATATCTCTTTGTACAAAGATAATCACCAAAAACATCGTGACATTAGTGCTTCATATAAATTTAAAAATAGTCACTCATACTACCAATATTCATAAGAACATCACAATTTCACAATACACTATCAACTAATTCTCATGGGTCGTCAATGCCTAGGAGCTGGTCTCTGAACCTAGAAGTAGGTTACTAGCACTAGATCTAGGTGCTAGTTTTCTAAAGGACGTCTACACCTTGGTGGGTACCACCCAAGTCGAAACACACAAAAACAAAAAATTCCAAATTTTGCAAAAATGAAAAATTTGGGCACATTTCATCAAAATTTTCAAAAATGATCATATGTACCAACTCGTTAGTCATCTGCGACATCATGGCTGCCACCATCCTCTCGAACCTAGTCATCCTTATTGCCCTAATTTGTGGTATCCTTGCAAGCTCGGGCTCAATTTTCAACTCAATCACTATTCAAATGAAGTTACTATTCACTTTTTACTATCACTATATATAGTAATTTTCAATTTTTCATTTATTATACTTACCATTCACACTCATCTTTCAAACTAATATACATCACATAGTTTCACTCATATCTTGAGCTTCGTTACTCTATTTTCTTCTCTATTTATGCCATTCATCTCGAATTACCTTCATCATCGCGTTGTTCTCATTACATAATAATACATTAAATTATGATACACATATTCATCGACATATAAAAATCTTGCAAATATCTTCTACATCATCACTAGTTCAATTTTCCACCTTTACATATCTACTTTTGTCTCATTGTGACCCCTCGCCCTTTCACTAAAAGGGGGCATACAATCGGGATCACCTCATGATCCCTCTCTGGTTTCTTACAATTAATCAAAAATCTTGACACATCACCATGGTTATTTTTACTTTGATTCTATTCAAACAAAGGAACAAATCAATCTATTCATCATTCAAATACATTCTATAATTTTGAATCTATTCCCCTAATGACCTAATATGGGGTTAAGAAGCAAAAATATCTACGTGAGTATTTTATTAAGAACACAATTTCAAATCTCATATTATATTTTATCACTTAAATCAAGTCAATCAACTGATACAATAAGCATACTATACTCTTCCTCCTTGATGACCTAGCATGAGAGCTACATTACTCTACTTTTTCTCCCATATGAACTAACTTGGGAGCCACACTTTTATCACTTCTAGATGACCTAACTTGGAAGCCATTCATCATGGAGGTAATCATGGATCGAAATGGAACTTAATTTGGTATTTATATGTTTGCAACAATTGGACCTTTTGAATATGTAGTCATAGTTGGATGGTAAAACTAGACCTCTCTCCCTAATACTCTTTCTCTAGCGGCAGGACGCCCAAATCCTTCGATTATTCAAACATAAAAATCAGGTCGGTAACTGATCACTCCCTACCCCCTTAAAATCTCCATTTGGAAACAAAATCAAAATCTCCAAATTCTTCAAATCAAGTCATCAATTTATCCAAAGTGCTCCTTACAACAACTCACTATCTCTAGTTATGCCACATAGATTGACACGCTGATCCATGGTTCACCACACTATATGCTCTTATATTCTACACATACTTTTGCAACAAGGCTTCTTCAGCTTCTCATACGTATGTTCTTTACTTCCTTTACACTACTTGAATTTCATTCAAATACCGTAAAGGGGGGTGTAAAGTAGAAACAAAATCACACACATACTACTATATTACTATGTCAACAATTATGTTGTGATATATATAGATCTTGAGTGAGAAAATTATTCACTGGTGACAAAATCCCCTATTCATCCCCTTGTTTTCATTGAATTCTTTTGTATTTATCTTTTATATCTGCCACTTCTTTTACATCTTTCACTCCCACACTTCTTTTGGTTAGGTCATAAGGATCCCTATCTATTAGTATTTTCAAATCTATCATCATTTTCTCCGAACACTAGCGTCTGTATTGGACACTAGCACTTAGGTGCTTGTGTTCGAGATCGAGCGCTCTGTCTTGCTTATTTATTTTATTTATTTTGACATTTGTGGTTGGCCTTTTCGGTTATATCACCCTTATCCTGAGGTCCTAGTCGGCATGTCGTGTCATTAGTGTCAAAATTCAAACAAGAGATCCATATATATGCATAATATACATACCATTATAAGGGGGTTGCAATTATCAAGGGCTATCTATCTACATACTATCAAAGGGACTACATTCTTTGGGCTGCTTATTCTGCATACACTGCATAGGAAGGGGAAGTTATGAATTCCATCCACACATTTACATAGCCTCGTTATCTTGGGATCATTAGTGCAAGAGCAACTTTGAGGACACTATCACACACAAAAGCATATAAAACTACATGGATTTTGAGATGTAGTGTAGCACTCGGTTATAAGTTCACTCGGTCGAGTGACTGTTGGGGTAAGTCTGACTCCTGTTTTGTATCTTTATTTTAAAGATTTGATGTGTTTTGGGTTTTATAGGTTAATAATATTTAGTAGGTTACATACGAATGCGGCGATCATCCAGTGACATATAGGTGATCAAGATCGAAGGTTAGAGACATGTATGTGACACCATAAATTTTAGGATATGAGTCCCTTTGCATTCATATACACCCAAAGAAGGTCTCTAGTGCCCAAGTGCCCTATCCTAGTCCAGGTACCTGGTCTAGCCATATCCAATAGCTCTACAATTTTATGAGTGGCATTACAACAATATGCCATATTTGTTCACTAGTCTTCTAACATAGAACATTTCGGGATTGAGTGAATACCAACTAAGTCACTCTTCTCTCTATCTTACATCTAGGGTTCTATTTTCCTTTGGTTGTTTACTTGTATTATATCATTTATTTATCATGTGTGACTCTGCAACTCAGATTTAATAATCTAGATTTTGTTAAATTAGAAATAAAGCAAAGAGGCCAAAGGTAGTTGTCAATTACTAGTTTTCTCGCTTAGGAATCATATGAATGCAAGTATGTGTTTTAGGACCTAGAAATGTACCCAAGTGTGTGATTTTGTGTCTACATTTTCCCCCACTTTATGTTTTTGAGTGAATATTCGATAACATAAAGTAGATAAGAGATGTGTACATGATAACCATGTAGAGTGTGATGACAATAGCATGCCAAAGAGACAAGTGAAAACATGAAGTGATAAAAATGAAGCATGGAAGAGAAGAAATAGGAAGTGACCTTAGGATGAAGCGTATGTGTCGTACCATGTTATACATGTTGTTGGGCTTGTTGAAAGGTTTCTTTTGTTGTGTATTAAGGATGAACCTGATCCATGAAGAGTGAAAAGGATACAAAACATCCTAAACTACTGTAGAAGAGTGATTTTATTGGGAAATCCCATGCCAAGTGTAATTTTTTTGGGTGATCTCACTCCAAGAACTAGGTCTTTGGATGATCTCATGCCAAGCACAAGTATTTTAGGTGATCTCATGCCAAACACGAATATTTTGGGAAATCCCATGCCATGACATAAGATTTTTGGGGAGAGAGGTCTAGTGTTACTCTCATTCTATGTCTACTTCCCAAATAAGAACCATTATAGATGGTACATCCCATGTTGTTCCAAATGTACTAATTTTCCCAATTGAAGGAGATTGTAGGAGATTACATGCATTCGGTATTATGAGGCTAGCACCTGATCCTGTGAAACTCATGCATGAAAATTGTTGTAGAATGTACTGATATGAGAAAGTAACTATAACTTCCCTTGGTCATATGTGCCTAGAAAATGCCGGAGTGCTTAGGTACTAGTGTCTATATATGGGCATTGGTGTCTATGCTAAATTGAGGACCCAAGTCATATTTTGGGCCATTTCAGAATCGATTAATGTTATGTTCTTATATTATGCATATATAAATTGAAGCTTTGAGTTGTTGTATGGGGTGATTTATTCACCCAATGTATGCCCCCTCATTTGGGATGCATGCAAAATAGCTAGGAGAATGTAGCCCAAGAGAGAGGCCTTGATGTTTAATTGAACCAGTATCCCTATAGGGGGAGGGAATGTGTTTGGTAGAAACCAAGGCACATGCAAACAAAGTGCCTAGATGTATGTGTTAGTAGAAAAGTAGTAATCACATAATAGAAAAACAGTGTAACAAGTAAGTGTTGAAACAAGATAGACCAATAAAAGTGAGTCTCATACATGGGACATAACTCACAATGTCACAAGACAATCAGGGCCAAAGTGAAAAAAATCATATAGTGTGCACACAAGACAAAGGGCATAGCCCAGTAAATAATAAAATACAATGTCAAACAATGTCAAGCAAAGTGTAACAAACAACCATGGTGGCATATAGTCCTGCAAAGAAAATTTTGCACATGAAGCACCCATTAGCATGTTAGAAAGATAAAGAGTATGTCAAAGCGTGTATAGATTAATGGAAAGTAATGTGCTAGTAAGAGTAGGAAGTATTAAATAATGAAATAATAACACCTGTAGTATGTGAGAATGTAGATGCCCCTAGGAGCCTTGGTGGGACTAGTAAGAGGTACAATTCCAAACATCATTGTTACATGTAAAGATCTGTAGGAAGTCTGCATTCATAATGAAATACCAAGTGAATATGCATGTGTATATGGAAAATATATTGGCATACTAAGTATTTGTCTAGCATGGGAAACAAAATGTACATGTAAGTATAAACAAGCAAGAATAAGTGCAAGCATGATATGCAATATGTTGTGTATGAGTGGAATGGAATGGTATGCAAAGTGTAAAGATGGAAGGAGTAACATAGCCCCAACGGATGTGGATGAGTATTATATGAGATTCATTTATAAAATACCCATCGGTAATAAAGAATATATCATAAAACAAGAGTGTGTCATCGGGAATGGTTTGATAATGTGTGCTAGAAAGATAGATCATGAAGCATAAAACGTGAAGAGTAGACGAGGTGAGGTTTATTTCAGATTTAGACCCTCAGTAGTCAAGTATGAACTATGGAACTAGAGTGCGTCATCAAGAAATGGGTTGATAATGTGCGCTAGATGTAACATGAAGCGCAAAGCATATATTGTAGAAGAGGATGGTATGATATGTGAGAGTGAAGTGATAGAAAGACGTATCATGAAACATGGAGCATGAAATGAGTAGTATGTGAGGTTCATAGATGTATTATTCCCTCAACGGTCAAGTGTGAACATTAGAAAAGAGTGCGTCATAGGGTAATGATAATACAAGAGGTGTGTATCTAGTTGTGTATGATTGCTTGCTTAAAAATAAGAAGTATGAATCATGAGGTGTAATAGTAGAAATCAAAGACACCGGATAAAGGTTAGTATGGGGGAGGAAGAATAAGTGTGATTCCCCCAGTGTATGATGATGAGAAGAATAAAGTAACATCATGTAAGAGATCATCATTGTCATGGTCAAAGCTAAAAGAAGAAGCGTCGGAGACTTGGTAAGAAATAGTATGTGGTTGATCATATATGTTGGGGTTAGCACAAGGTGTCACATGAGATAATATATCGGATCTAAGTATACATGCAATAAAATTTTTTTATAATAGAATAAATATATGGAACAAGAGATATAAATCAACACTAGATTTAACATGGTTCACCTAGTGTGGGCTACATCTACCAAGAAACAAGCCGATCTATTATCCAAATCTTTTATAATATATACAATGAAAATTTAAAATCTTCCACACCTCTCGGATGTATAATACTTTCTTTCTCTCAAGATTCTCCTTCTTCTCCAAAATTCTCTCTCTCACAATTATTCTCACAATAATCATTAATTCTTACAATCCTCTTGTTCTAAACCCTATGTTTCATACTTATATAGGAATATAAAAACTTAGAGAACTTAGCCATGCAATTATAATCAATAGATCTAATTTAATACTAAAATTAGATCTAATTACCAAGAGTTAAATAAAACACTCTTGCATAGGTAACCGATGCCGATTAGCCCTAACCGATGCGCCTCCTTTCTGGCCCGATCGATGCCGCTCATAGGTGACCGATGTCGGTCCCTTCATAACTGATGTCACTTACTGTGCTGTCCTACAAGTTTAATATAACATGCTAATATGAAGTAATTGAGCTCCACAACTCAACAATCTCCCACTTGGGGATAAATTACCAGTAGTATACCTATATAACGTCATTCTTAGATTCTTTCCTTAGATTTGTTTCTTCCTCTTCAAGTCTCAAACTCGAAGACCAACGAAGTGGAGTGTAGCTCCAAATTCTCTTTTGTTAATGGATTCATGAACATATTCGCAGGGTTTTCACTCGTATGAATATTTTCCAGTTTAATTGCCCATCCTCCAATAACTATCGTATGAAGTGATACCTTAATCTGAATGTGTTTCGTTCTAAAATGAAACACTAATTTCTTTTCCAAATGAATTACACTCTGACTCTCACTCAACAATTTGCAATCATCATGATCCTTTCCCAACTCCTGCATGAACCTACTCATCCATATCATCTCTTTGCTAGCCTTTGTAGATGCAACATACTCTGCCTCTGTAGTAGAGAAAGCCACAACCTTCTGCAATCTTAAAATCTAGCTAACTTTCGTCCCACCTACTATGAAAATATATCCAGTAGTGCTCCTTCTACCATCCATATCTCCAACCATATCCAAATCAACATAGCCACATAAATAAATATCTAAACCTCCATAACATAACTGCATGCTAGATGTCCCTCTCAAATACCTAAGAATCCATTGGACTACTTTCCAATGCTCTTTACCTAGATTAGCCATAAATCTACTCACAACTCCCACTGCTTGTGCAATTTCTAGTTTGGTGTAAACCATAACATACATGAGACTCCCAACTGCTGAAGCATATGGTGCTCGTGTCATGTATTTTACCTCCCCATGTGGTAAAGGACACTAATATTTTCTTAATTTGAAGTGTCTAGGATAGGTGTACTCACCGGTTTTAAATCTTGCATGTTATACCTTTCCATCACCTTATTAATATAAGCCTCTTGAGACAAATACAATTTCTTGTTCTTCCTATCTCCATGTAGTTTCATGCCAAGGATTATTTTGCAATTCCTAAATCCTTCATAGCAAATGTGTGAGATAGCTTTCCCTTAATCTCACCAATGTCTTGCATACTAGATCTTACAATAAGCATATCATCCACATACAATAACAAAATAATATAGCTCCCATTTTCAAGATTTTTAAAATAAACACAATGGTCAGATTCACATCTCAAATAACCATGCTCATGCATGAAACTATCAAACCTCATGTACCATTGCTTTGGAGCTTTCTTGAGCCCATATAGGCTCTTTTTCAACTGCACACTAATTTCTCCTTCTTGACTTCATACCTAAGCGAGATCTTTGCATATAAATCTCTTCATCCAAATCACCATGAAGGAAATTTGTCTTCACATCTAGTTTCTCTAAATGTAAATCATGTACTGTAACTATACTCAATACAATACGTATGGAAGTCATTTTAACAACATGAGAAAATATTTCACCAAAGTCAATACCTACTTTCTATGCAAATCCCTTTACTACAAGCCTTTCCTTGTACCTTTTCTGTCCACCCTCTTCTTCCTTGATCCTATAAACCCACTTGTTCTGCAATGTCCTCTTACATGTTGGCAACTTAACCAAATCCCAAGTTTGGTTTTGTTCCAAGGATTCCATCTCCTCATCCATACCATGTTCCCACTTTGTACATGAGTCTTATCTTATATTGCTTCTTCAAAAATTTTTGGTTCACCATTATCAATCAATAATAAATAAGATAAAGAAGGTGTAAATATTTTTAGAGGTTTACTTACCCTTTGTGACCTTCTCATAGAAGTTTGGGGTACTGGAGGCTCATTTTGGACCTCCTGGACATTTGTTTCCAATTCGATAGTAGTGACACTAGTCACCTATAACCGATGTCGATTACGCTAACCGATGTCGGTTTGGCTCTTCTGTAACCAATATCGGTTCAGCTAACCAATGCCGGTTGGGGGTCAACCGACAACGGTATTCTTGTGTAACCCTTTCAGTATTATTTTTAAATCTGAGAGTTCATTTTCATTCACAAACTTCTCAACCGGTTTGTTCTTGGGTACAAAAATTTGATCCATGTACATTCTCTTTTCATTGCATTCAATGTCACGACTCTTAATAATTTTAGGATTCTCTAAATCCCAAAACAAAATCCAAAATCACGAGATCCATAACCAATGAAAATACATTTGTTGGATTTTGCATCCAACTTTTTCCTATTTTCCTTATCAATATGCCAAAAGCTTCAATTAAAAAAATTAAGAAAAGAAAGATCTACCTCTTTCCAGGTCCAAGCTTCCTCTGGTATTCCTTTATCTAGTGAACTTGAAGGCCCACGGTTAATCAAATAAATCGTTATATCAACTGTTTCTACCGAAAACTGCAAGGGCAATCTAACATGTATCCTCATACTTCTAACACATTCCATGATTGTCTTGTTCATTATTTTTGCAACACCATTCTCTCGTGGTGTTCTTGGAATCGTCCTTTCTTTACATATTCCATTTACTGAACAATAATCATTGAAATCCTTGCTACTGATATTCACCACCATTTTTCAGATCTAAGACACTTTAACTTTGAATTTGATTCATTCTCAACAAGGGCTTTCCATATTTTAAAAGTCTCAAAACATAAGATTTATGTTTAATGCAATAAACCCATACCTTTCTTATAACATCATCAATGATAGTAACATAATATTGGGATCCTCCATGAGAAGCCACACAGTGGTCCCCACACATCCGAGTGTACAAGCTCCAATTTCTGCTACTTCTTAGTTGCCCCAACTTTGAGAAATCTCACCCTTTTTTTCTTTCCAAAGATATAATACTCACAAAAATAGAGATCTAAATCTTTCAAATGTGATAACTTACCCTTAGCCTTTAAAATATGCATTCCTTTTTGACTCATATGGCCCAACCGATTATGCCACATGTATGCATCTAAATTTGAAGTAGAGAGCACAAAAAGGAATCAATAACACAGGTAGATAAATATAACATTCCTACCTTCTTACCTCTTTCCATAAAAAAAACACCCTTGGTGACATTCCAAGAGTCTGCTATGAATGTAACCATGCAACCAACTTCACCTAGTTGCCTTGCAGAAATAAGATTCCTCTTGAGGCTTGGCACATGCCTCATATATTTCAATACCCATGTATTTCATTCTGTAATTTTAGATGAACTTCCCTTTACCAGTTATACTGCAAGGTTCATCATCACCCAAATAAACATGTCCAAAATTGCCTGACATAATTTCTGAAATAACCCTTATTAGGGATTGCATGGAAAGAAGCTCCTGAATCTAAAACCTATAATTCTATTCTAATATCCAAAGAAATAATAAGAGCATCTTTTATTACCTTTGTTGTAATATTTGCCTCTTTATTTGACTCTTTACCTTTTTAGGTGTTGGTTCTCTTTATCCTTTGACCAACAATCTTTATTTGCATGTCCTTTCTTTCCACATTTTCAACAGTGATTCCCTTACCTCTGGATTTAGATCTACCATCCCTTGAATTTGATTTCCCATTATTCTTATTCTTGGATCTCTCCTTTTGACTGCCTCTACTTTCTACATTCAAAGAATTCCTAGATGATGATTCCTCTATACTTTTCCTATAAATTTCTTAATTCAAGATTATACTGACCACATCATCAAACTTCAAAATATTATTAGTAGATGTTGTATTATTAAAAGCCATTACCAAGTTATCCCAAATATCGGAAAATAACATACCAACTATCGGAAAATAACATAAGAATAAAAGTGCTTTCACTTCATCATCAAATGGAATATCAACTGATTTTAATTGATTTACAATAGATCAAAATCATTCAAATGACTAGATGCAAATCCACCTTCATGCATCTTAGAACTAAATAGTTTCTTCATCAAATAAACTTTATTTGAAGAACTACATTTTTCATATAAATTGGCAAGAGATTTCATTAACTCATTTGTAGAAGTAAACTTCACGTAATATTGGAAGCCACGAGATGTTGCTAGGCTCAATGCTATAGATCCTAAAGCCTTTATGAATTCAATAATTTTGCATTCTTCATCAGTCATCTTTGTAGGTCTTTAATTTTCATCCAATGGTAAGTACAAATCTCTTTGATAAGGATAATCCCCAATCTGCATCTTCCATAATTGATAATTTTGGTCATCAAACTTCTCTACCTTATATTTTTTTCTTCTACCATTGCTTTGTAGCTCCCACTCAATTAGAAAACCATATGTGAGTAAATTTTTCAACACATAAAACCATCAAACAAAGCTTTGATACTAGTTGTTGGGGTTAGCACAAGGCTGTACAGATAATATATCAGATCTAAGCATACATGCAATAAAAATGGATATTCTACCAAAATAAATATACAGAACAAGAGATATAAATCAACACTAGATTTAATGTGGTTCACCCAGTGTGGGCTACATCCACCAAGAAATAATCCAATATATTATCCAAATCTTTCAAAAGATTTGCAATCTTTACACCTCTCGGATGTACAAGTACTTTCTTTCTCTCAAGATTCTTCTTCTCCAAGAATTCTCTCTCTCACAATTATTCTCACAATAATCATTAATTCTTACAATACTCTTCTTCTAAACCCTAAATTTTATGCTTATAGAGGCATATACAAACTTAGGGCACTTAACCATGCAATTACAATCAATAGGTTTGCTTGAATAATAAAATTAGATCTAATTCCTGAGAGTTAAATAAAATACTCCCACATAGGTAACTGATGCCGGTTAGCCCTAACTGATGTCAGTTCCTCTTTTCCCTAACCGATACCGGTCATAGGTGACTGATTTTGGTCCCTTCATAATCGATGCCGATTCTTTGTGCTTTCACCGTAAGTTTAATATAACATGCTAATATGAAGTAATTGATCTCCACAACTCAACAACATAGAGATCCATTCCAGACTTAAATTTTACATGCCCATTACGTATTTTTCATCAGTGAAAGGTGATAGTGGACAACCATGTGCATACCAGTGAGTAATATTTTTTGTATAACTGAGAAATGAATAAGTGAAAATAGAAACATGACCGAAAGGAATGGGAAATGTGATATCAATATGATTAGGATCTAAAGTGCCACTAATGTAGTCAAGCCAAGACTACCCAAGTGTAAGTGGAGAAGTGCAAGAAGTGCGTGCAAGAAATATTGATAAAAGGAAGACACGAAGGCCATAATATGAAGTAATGTAGACATATCCATGATAAAGGTGAGGAGAATGAGATGGAGGAAGGAGGTTATCAAGTGTAAATTCGAGTCAAGCCTAGTGTTTTCGCCCTCAAAATTCCCCCTCATTTTAAAATTCAAATTCAAAAATTTTGAGGTCACACCCTCCAGAAGTGTTCAAGTAAAGTTGGAAGTCTGAAAAGATAGAGAAATTCATGCTTTAAAATTGTTTAAACTCTCTAGTATCTGCACGTTTTGATAAATTTTCCGTTTCCTCATCCTGGACATGTGAAAATTCTATCATCATCCTCATTTGAATGAAATTGTCAATATTTCTATGGCCATAGATTGTCAAACCTTGTATTGTTTTCAATCCCTTGGTTCACAAAAGAAATTTGAAAATTGGGCGCAAAATGGTGGAGTTTTCTTCTTCTCTACATTTTTTTCCACAGTTGTGAATGACGAGTGTTTTCTTCCCTGTCAAATTTTGGCTCTATTATCCATGGGTACATGGACATATCTAATTAGAGGTGGGCCGATGGAGCAATTTATGGTTTTAAGCCTCTTTGTAAAAAGGTGAAAAGTCATAAAGTGACCTGCAACCCCGATCATGCTATGAGGAAAATATTCAAATGTTGAGCCCGCATCAAAAGAGTCAAAGCGGGGAGGCAGATCATCAAGGAGATTTGAGAATTTGAGCCTTGTTTCCAAAATGGCTAAAAGTCATAAAGTGACCCACAACCCCAATTAGGCTTTAAGGAAAAAGTCAAATATTAAGCCCACATCAAAAGAGTCAAAGCGGGGAGGCGGGCTTGTAGAGCAATTTGTGTTTTTGAGCCCACATTGAAAAAAGGTAAAATCATAAAAGTGGCCCACAACTCTGTCTTCGCTCAAGTGAGGCCACAAGTCAAGACCATATCAAAAGTGAGTGAGCTGGGCCAAAATGTTCCAAAATGCCAAATCTCTATAAAGTCAAAAAATGCAAAAGGCATCCTCCGTGCCCACTCCAAAGTAAATTTATCCCACGTGGAAGACTCGGTTTAAAGTTTCAAAGGTAAGATGAATGGTTCAAATTCAAAGTTACAAAATGAGTGTAACGGCTACATTATGAAAAGTTTGGTTTTTTCGCCATTGGCATTTCTTCGTGAATCAAGAATCTAAACAGACGCGAATGATTGAAAAGATTGTAAACTGTTTCTTGCTAACAAAGAAGAAGTTGTAACCATTTCTTATAAGATATTTAATGGCTTCTTCACGCCATTGTAGGTTGGTGATTGATCTTGTAAACTCAAGAGTATATTGTACTTTGAGAGAACAAAGGAGATAGCCATTTTCTTCCATTTCCCCCTCTTTCTCAATTTCCTCCATTTCTCCACTATGTACAACTTTTGTTTAAGCATCAATACAAGAAGAAGGATTTTGTAGCCTCTTTGATGAGGAGATTTCAGAAACTTTGAGTTCGTAATCTTATCTCGTCTTTTGTCATTTGCAAGGTTGTTTCTTCTCATAAATGCGTGTGTTGAAATTTTTAACTTGTGCATGTAGGAATATGATTTTCTACCTACAAAATTAGTTCTCCTACCTCTTTTCTCACTCCCTTTCCCACCTTCATAGAAAATTTCCCCCTTGCAGATAACTATAAGAATTTTCCATAGGGTCAGTGGAGTGCCCCTGTTGGATCCCCGGCCAAAAGGCCACCATAGAAATCCATGCTTTCTCGTGCATGCACACATGAAAGCTGCACCGATTAAGTAGAGGGACTTAGATTCCCAGTGTTGGCAAGGAATTCACAATTTTTCCACCCAAAAATTTTCCTCGCCAATAGTTTTTGGTGCCCACCCGTAGGGGCGATTTAGCGACATCTCGCACCTGAATGCGACCGCAAGGTTAGAAAATTCAAAATTGAAAAAGAAAAAATTTCTAGAATTTAAATGGCTATATGAGCCACATGGATTCAAATCATGGCTATTTCAGGAAACCCTCCTGTTGAAAGACCTAAATTTCTCTTCCACATCCAAGAAGACGTTGCTTCAGATTTGAGGGAAGCTATCTGGCATAATAGAAAAAGTGCCAATCACTACTTCATTGCCATGAGAATTCTGGACCTTGAAGAAGAATGCGCTATGAATTAGAGAGGCAAATAAAAATTCCAGCACCGTAAAGAAGAGCATATATTTTCAAGTGGCGGATAGAAGATATACTCGACAATAGAGAGACAAGGAGGACAAAATGATCCCATTTTTTAGGAACCTCAAAGGAGACAAGAGCTACTTGGAATCCAGAGGCCTCCTTTCCAAGCAGCCGGTCACGTTGGGAACCTAAGTGTTGCCAATCCTTTAGATGGTGAATTCCCATACATCAATGAGAACCTTGAATATTTCATCGATGTAGAGACCAAAGAAGAAGCTAGAGAAAGAGAAGCAAGAGCTGAAGAAGAAACAAGAGCTCAACTCAAAGAAATTGAGAGACTTCAAACCGAGGCGGATGAAAGAGCAACAACATAAGCCACAACCTATTTAGAAGACCTCTTTGAAAAACATGAAAAATTCATTCAAGAGAAAGAAAAGCAATCTTCTCGGTGCCTAGCTGATTTTGATAAAGAAAACATTGGTACCCCGGAGGAGCCAAGGATGGTCAATATCGAAAAGTTTTGCTCACCTGAAGAAAAAATAAGGTTTGTTGCATTACTCAAGAAATACTTAGATGTCTTGGCCTACTCTTATGATGAACTCAAATCCTTCCAGCCAAAGGAAATGCATCACTCAATTCCTTTGAAGTAGGGTGTTAAGCCCTTCAGGTAAGAAACAAAGGCCGTATAACCCAAAGATTGCTGATACCATCAAGGAGGAGGTAATGAAGATGCTTAATGAAAGGATCATCTTTCCCATCCATCATTCAACATGGGTGGCTAACATTGTGCCATTGTGGAAGAAGAATGGTGAAATAAGGATATGTGTAGATTTTTGCAACCTGAACCAGGCATCACTAAAGGACAATTATCCTCTTCCTATCATGGACCATATCCTGTAAGCAGTCACTAGATCTAAAATGCTTTCATTGCTTGATGGATTCTCAGGATATATTCAAATCAAAGTGTCAGAGGAGGACCACACCATGGCAACCTTTACAACACCTTGGGGCACTTTTTCCTATAGTAGAATGCCTTTTGGCCTAATCAATACATGAGCTACATTCTAAAAGGTGATGGATTTGGTCTTCAAAGATATGAAGAATTGTATTGTCATATATCTTGATGATCTCATAGTATTTTCAAAGAAGAGGGGAGATCATATCTATCACTTGGAACAGGTACTTGCAAGGTGTAGGAAACATGGCATATCACTAAATCCAAAAAGTGCATTTTTGGAGTCACATAAGGCAAGTTATTGGGGCACATTGTGAAAAAACATGGAGTACACATTGATCCTGAGAGGATTAGAGCCATTCAAGCATTAGCCCTACCCATAAGCAAGAAAGGAGTTCATTCATTATTTGGAAAGGTGAAATTTCTTCATTGTTTTGTGCCTGAGTTTTTGAGTTGAAAAAGCACATCACTTCCATGATGAAACCATAATCAAACTTCAAATGGAATAATGAAGGGAAGACAACATTCGAAGAGATCAAGAAATCCATTACTAAGGCTCTGACTCTTGTATCTCTAGATTTTAACAAAGAATTCATCATGTATTGTTATGCATCAAAACATACACTCTCTGTTGTTCTTGTTCAGAAAAATGATGAAGGTGTGGAAGCACCTATTGATTTCATGAGTTGTCCTTTGAAAAATCTTGAGATAAAATACAACCAATTGGAGAAGCATGCCTATGCAGTGGTTAAGGCTAAAAAAAATTTAGGTTTTACATCCTCAATTCCCATACAGTGGTGATGGTCCCTAGTAGTGCAATCAAGTCTATCTTGACACAGCAAGATCCCGGAGGTAAAGAGGAAATTAGATTGCAAAGACTCAAGAATATGACTTGGAGATTCGACCCTCCAATCTGGTAAGGGGAAATGGCTTGTGCAAGTTGATTGTTGAAGATGAAACACTCAAATTTCAACATGGCAAAGAAAATTGTGCTTGCTCAACTTGTTTATAAGACAACCCACAGTTCTCTTTGTCACCACTACTTGATGAGTGGTATGCTGATATTGCCTATTACCTGACTTATGGAGAATGCCCTCCCCATCTTGATTACAAGCAAAGGAGAACACTCAAGCTGAAGGAAGCTAAATTTGTAATCTAGAATCATGCGCTTTACAAAAGAGGCCTGGATGGTTGTTTCCTTAGGTGTGTAGATAAAGAGCAACAAGAAAAGTTGCTTAAAGAATACCATGACCAAGCATGTGGTGGAAATTTTTCAGCAATGGTCACTGCACACAAGATCCTTCGAGGAAGGTATTATTGGCCCACCATCTTTGCAGACACTCAAGATTGGGTTTCTAAATGTAAAGCATGCCAACAGTTTATTGGAAGACCACAACTCACTGCATTACCACTCAAGCCTATGGTTATTGAAGAACCATTTCAACAATGGGGCTGGACTTCATTGGTGTTCTGAACCCTCACTCAAGCACGGGGCACACCTATGTACTCACAACAACAAATTACTTCACCAAATGGGTGGAAGCCATTCCATCCAAACAAGCCAACACTGAAACAATATGCAACTTCATCAAGGAGAATATCATAGTCCATTTTGGAGTGCCACAAAATATTGTAGCAGATAATGCTACCTATTTATCTTCAAGAGAGTGACCAGAGGTTTTGATATAGCTACGAAATCTCCCTAGCTCATATTTTGACTACTATCCACAAGGAAACATATAGGCTAAATCAAGCAACAAGAACATTATGAAAATTGTCCGCAAGCTTGTAAACGAGAATCAAAGGAATTGGCACAAAATGTTGTATGACGCATTTTAGGCAGATAGGATCACTCCTAAGAAGGCAATATGTATGTCACCATTCCAATTGTTGTATGGATTCGCAATAGAAATTCCTCTCACGATCGAGATGCTAGCTCTCAAGCTGCTACAGGCAATAGAAGATGGTTAGTACAAGGATTCCATTGATAAGAGGATCCTCTTTCTTGAGAAGCTGGAAGAAAATAGACTCCAAGTGGTGGATCGTATTAAGGAGCACCAATTGAAAGTAAATAAGATTTTTGATAAGAAGGCCAAGGAAAGTTTGATTCATTATGGCTCGGCCCATTCCAGATTCATGAAGCTTGCAGCGAGAACACTTTTCTTCTCTCATATTTGGATGGAACACCGCTGGAATTGCCTTGGAGTGGGAAATACTTGAAATTGTATCATCAGTGAAAGCGGGTTGTCCCCGCCTTGTACCATAGGTGATTTCTAGGTGTGTTTCCCTTTCCGTTGTGTGGTTTTGTTTCCCCTTCTATTGCGTGTCGTGTGTTTCCTTCCCATTGTGTGTTTGTGTGTTTCCTTCTTCTGATCTTTCTTTCTCGAAGTTATACATGACTCTGCAAGGCCCAATGGATAAGGCACTGGTCAACAAATTACAGGGTCTAGAGATTGAGATTCTGGATTCCCATGTCATGTCCCCAAGCTAGAGCTACTCCCCATTGTCTCCCTCAAAATCCCCCTCATTTTTTAATTCAAATTCAAATTTTTTTATCTCACACCCTCTGAAGTGTTCAAGTAAAGTTGGAAGTCCGAAAAGATAAAGAAATTAATGCTTTGAAGTTGTTTAAACTCTCAAATGCGTTTTGATAAATTTTCCATTTCCCCATCTGGACGTGTGAAAATTCTATCGTTGTCCTCATTTAAACAAAATTGTCAATATTTCTATGGCCATGGATTGTCAAACCTTGTATTGTTTTCAATCCCTTGGTTCGTGAAAGAAATTTGAAAATTGGGCACAAAATGGTGGAGTTTTCTTCTCTACATTTTTTTCCACATGTGAATGATGGGCATTTTCTTCCCCGTCAAATTTTGGCTCTATTATCCACAGTACGTGGACATATATAATTGGAGGTAGGCCGGTGGAGTAATTTGTGGTTTTAAGCCTCTTTGTAAAAAAGGTGAAAAGTCATAAAGTGACCCGTAGCCTCGATCATGCTATGAGGAAAAAAGTCAAATGTTGAGCCCACATCAAAAGAGTCAAAGCGGGGAGGTGGATCATCGGGAGATTTTAGAATTTGAGCCTTGTTTCCAAAAGGGATAAAAGTCATAAAGTGACCCACAGCCCTAATCAGGCTTAAAGGAAAAAGTCAAATATTAAGCCCACATCAAAAGAGTCAAAGCGGGGAGGTGGGCCTGCGGACCAATTTGTGTTTTTGAGCCCGCATTGAAAAAAGGTAAAATTATAAAAGTGGCCTGTGACTTTGTCTCCACTCAAGTGATGCCACGTGTTAAGACCATATCAAAAGCAAGTGAGCGGGCCAAAATGTTTGAAAATGCCAAATCTCTATAAAGTCACAAAATGCAAAAGGCATCCTCCGCGCCTATTCCAGTAAATTTCTCCCATGTGGACGACTCTGGTTTAAAGTTTCAAAGGCAAGATGAATGGTTCAAATTCAAAGTTACAAAACAAGTGTAATGGTTGCATTATGAAAAGTTTGGTTTTTTCCGCCATTGGTGTTTCTTCGCGAATCAAGAATTTGAATGGACGCGAATGATTGAAAAGATTGTAAATTGTTTCTTACTAACAAAGAAGAAGTTGTAACCATTTCTTGCAAGGTATTTAATGGCTTCTTCACACCATTGTAGGTGGGTGATTGATCTTGTAAACTCAAGAGTATATTGTACTTTGAGAGAACAAAGGAGAACCATTTTCTTCCATTTCCCCCCCTTTCTCAATTTCCTCCATTTCTCCACTATGTACAACTTTTGTTTAAGCATCAATACAAGAAGAAGTATTTTATAGCATCTTTGATGAGGAGATTTCAGAAACTTTGAGTTCACAATCTTATCTCATCTTGTTGTCATTTGTATGGTTGTTTCTTCTCATAAATGCGTGTGTTGAAATTTCTAACTAGTGCATGCGGAATCTAATTTTCTACTTGCAACAGTAGTTCTCCTACCTCTTTTCTCACTCCCTTTCCCACCTTCATAGCGAATTCCCCCCTTGAAGATAACTACAAGAATTTTTCGTAGGGTCGGTGCAGCCCCCTGTTGCATCCCGACCAAAAGGCCACTACAAAATCCACGCTTTCTCGTGCATGCATACACGACAAGTGCACCGGTTAAGTAGAAGGACTTAGATTCCCAGAGCATTGGCAAGGAATTCATAAATTTGTCCACCGAAAATTTTCCTCGCCAACACCTAGCCATCATGTGTACAGATAGTGTCGAGCAAGTGGGATCAAATGGAATGTGAGCCCAATAAGAGTTATTTATGAAAAAAGTGCACGTGAAAGGACAAAGTACCAATGTAGGGTGAATATGGGAAGATGAGACATATGGTACAGTTTCTAATCCATAAATATTACCCTCAAGAGGAGGCAAGGTGACAGTGGAGGAGTGATGTTCCATGAATTGATCATCATCAATGGGTTGTGTAGGAGTGGTAGGAAGTGGAGTAGGAAATGCAGTGATTGGGTCTGGGCAACAATATTTGAATGGAACAAGGTAAAAAAAAATAGTATGTTCATAGCCATAATGGAGGAATTTAATGCATCGATGAACTGTAGAAGGCACTACTTGTATAGTGTGAAGTCATGGTCTACCAAGTAAGAACCTGTACTACACTATGACATTGATAAAAAAAGAACATCGTAGGAATAGTTTTTGGCCCAACTATAAGAGGTAAATTGATAGTGCCTATGCACGGACATGCACAAGAATCATACACATGAAAAGAAATGGATGATAGGCTAACATTAGATGAAGAAAGGTCGAGATCTGAAGGATTGGTAAAGTACAAAGATTGAGCTCAAATCCATTATTGATTATTGTCCTCTTAGTACCCATGTTATAGATGCAAGCCGGTATCTACAGGGGAGGATCATTTTCATAAAGAGAAATAGATGTAACTATATCATATGGAAAAGTAGGTTGTTCTGAAAATATAGCTATAATTAAGTGATATACAAGGTTTGGATGAGTATTGAATGGAATACAAGTATTAGCCAACATAGAATTGATTTTAGCCTTAGAATCATGATTAACTAACAAGAAATCATGGATGGAAACATCCATGAGAGAGGATCTGAGGATGATGAAAGGAGGAGGAAGTGATGATCCAAGTGGGTTCACTAAATAATTTAACAAAAATAGATTTTTTTATAAACCCTAGATATTGTACAAGAATGTATATAAACTATGATAAGTAACTTCTAGATACAAGATGACACAAGAAATAAGCTAGATAAATATGAAACCCTAATTGCAAGAGAAGGAAAGAATGAATTAGCAGATTTACGCTTCCTTAAAGATGATTTAGAATGGAACAACCGATGAATAGGAAGGGCAAACTGTCGCAACTGTGCTTAGTGAATTTTAGAACTATCGGATGATGCCGGACTAGGGCCTTTGAATTGTGGCAGGGGTTCCTAGGTGTAAGAGACCTCTGCTAGGCACCCGTGACTGCACAGATCTCATAGTATGGTTTTTATGGTGTCGTACAAGTGTCGCTGATAGTTGTTGTTGGTCACTTGTATATTTCTCGGATGATCATCAAATTCACCTCGTAACCTATAAAAAGATGAATACCTACAAAACTCTCAAACTACATCAAATCCAAAAATAAAATATGTAATATAGAGATTCAAATGACCATGACAGTCACCCGACCGAGTGAACTTCGACCGAACACTACACTACATCTAAGATTCCATGTATTTCTTGTGTCAATCATACCCTAGGAAGCCCTTATGTAAGTGCACTTGATAGTGGGTGATAATTAGATGTACTAATGTAAATAGATGTGTGGATGGAAAAATGAACTTCCCCTTCCTATGAAGTGTATGTAGAAAATGCAGTCCCTTGTCCCTTGAATGGATGCTAGATGGATGCCTTTAATGCTCTTAGATTCCTTTGGATGCAAGATTAGGTGATGATAATAAATGCTTAGAGCTTGTCCTTTATTTTGTCACATAACATGATATTTGTATGATTCTCTTGATTGAATTTCGTAATTCAAAATCGAAAGGCCGACCCATAAGAAAATAAGATGCCCAAAAGATAAAAGAGACCCAAAAGAAGTGAGTAAGATAGATAATGGTCAAGGGCACCCGGAGGGGACGAGGGTGCTAGTGTTCGAATCCATAAAAGATGAACAAGTAAAAAATTTACCGCATTATAGGGTGTAAAAGACCAAAAAAAAGGAAAAGAGGCCAAAGGTAGTTGTCGATTACTAGTTTTCTCACTTATGAATCATATGAATGCAAGTATGTGTTTTAGGACCTAGAAATGTACCCAAGTGCATGATGTTGTGTCTACAAAAACTAAGAAAGAGGAAGTGACCCTAGGGGTGAAGTGTATTATGTTGTACCTTTTGTTGTGCTTGATGTAGGGTTACTTATTATTGCATATTAAGGAAAAACTTGTAAAAGAAGAGCGAAAGAGTAGTCAAAGTCATGTATTATGAAAACTCTTATAAAAGTATGTAAAAGCATGTAAATGTGAAAAAGTAGTAAAAGGAAAGTGTGCAGCTGATGGACATGCGTGTAGAAGGATAAAAATATGTCCTAAAAATACTATAGAAGAGAAAGTTTTTGGGAGATCTCACACCAAGAACGAGTTTTTGGGAAATATCACACCAAGAGTGAGTTTTTTGGGTGATCTCACACCACGAGAAGAGTATTGGGGAGAGAGGTCTAGTGTTACTCTCCTTCCATGAATGCTTCCCAATTATACACCACTGCAGATGGTGTGATCATGTTTCATTTCGAGTTGTATCATATTAGTTCCGTATTTGTTCTGAGTTGAAATGGAAAAAGAATGCATTTTGCTTGCTAGAGGATTGTGCTTGAATGAAAAATGTGATGATATGATAAAGTAACTATAACCGCCCCTTGTCATAGGCACCTAGGAGTGGTCATGAGCACTTAGGCACTAGTGTCTCAGTATATGGATGCTAGAGTTTGAGCTAAACGAGGACTCAAGTCAATTTTTGGGTTATTTCGTAAGTGTATTCTGTATGTTCTTGTACTATGTAGGCATGTATTGTAGCTCGAGCTAATATATGTGGTGAATGATTCACCTAATGTATGCCCCCATCATTTGGGGTACATCTTTCATTGATAGGAGTATGCGATCTAAAGGAGATGACCGAAACTGTCTCAATGTATCCTTACAGGGCGAGCAAATGTGTATGGTAGAAACCAAGGCACGTGCAAACAAGATGGCTAGAAACATGTGTTAGTAGAAAAATCTAGAAAACATGCAATAAAAGACAATGTAACAAGAAATAAGACAAGACGAACGTGAAAAGTGGGTTTCGAACATGGGACATCGCTCACAATGTCACAAGACAAATATGGTGAAATGCCAAAAGCATAAAGTATGCACACAAGAAAAAGGGAATAGCCCACAAATAATACCATACTGAATGAAAAAAAGATGATTAAGCTAAAATATGAAATATTATGCCTAATCAATGAAATATTACATTAAATAAATGAGAAACTAAGCATAACAATTACACTCAAGTAAAGGGTCACATTGTGATGCTATTTTTGGCTGCGATGTGGCTGTCATCGGGTGGTTCTGGAGCTATTTTGTGGCGGGGCTCCTTATGTTGTTTCTCTTTTGGTTCCTTTTTGATCTTGCCTTCTTTTTTCTGGATCTTTGTACGTTTAGATCCTTTTTTCACCTATATTGTAATATTTGGCTGTTGAGCCTTCCTTGGTTGGCTTTTTTGCCCTTCTCTGGGCTGCTTCTCTCATCTTTGCTATCTGGCTTTTGAGCCCTTTTGTATACAGGGTATAGTCCCTTCAAAACTATTTGCCCTTAATAAAAAAAAATTTACACTCAAATAAACTAAGCAATAAATAATGAAACCCTAATGTGCAAAGAAGGGTAAGATGTTTTAGTTGATTTGATGAGTTATGGAAAGTGCACAAAGCTGGAAAATAGAGAAATACAAAGCATTGAATGTTGCATTGGAGCTCGAGAAAATTGTAGATCTAGAGGAGGCTGGACTTGGGCACCCATGGGCCCCTAGGCTTGTTTTTGGGTGCCCAGGTATGAGAAAATGATCAAAACCCAAATTCTCGGGTCACAAGATGTTCGCGATGCTCACCTTTTATTTCTCTGATTTTCACAATGATTGATGTAGTCATTGGAAACTGTGATGAAATATAAACCTAAAACCCTCAAATAGACATCAAATCCTAAAAAGAAAGATACAAAATGAGGGCTTGGATTGTCCTCAACTACCAAAATGATGGACTTACAATTGAGCGTTGTACTACATCTTAGACCCAATTTAATTATTTGTGTGTGTAACGAGCAAGTAGCTAGATGTAGAATGTAGTAAATGTGTGCATGGAATATAATAAACTTCCCTCCTATGAAGTGTGATGCAGAAAACCAACCCTTGTGTCCCTTATGATGGAGCTAGATGGATGCAATGGAGCTCTTATATGCCTTGATGGATGTAACCTTAGGTGGTGATAGATAGTGCTTAGTGCTTGGTCCTTTATTATGATCACATATCTTTATATTTATATGATTCCTTCACTTGAATTTCGTAATTAACCCTAAAAAGGCCGACTAAAAATAGATATGCTCAAATGACTAGAAAGGACCCAAAAAGTGAGAGTAAAGTAAAATGGGGACAAAAGCACCTAGAGGGAACGAGGGTGTTGACGTTGGCATCTTGGGCACAAGGTGTTTAGTGTCCGTGGATGATAAATGTTGAAGAGTAAAAAGTGAGACTAAACAAGAAAGGGTGTAAGTCCAAAAGTAGCAACAAAAAGTAAAGAAAAGTGGTGAAAGACATGGGTTAATTAGTAATTTTATTACTTAGGAATCACATGAATAGTAATATGTAATTAGGACTAGATAATTACCCAAAGTGTGTGATTGTGTGTTTACATTTTCCCCCACTTTATGTTGGTGAGCGAAATCTCGGTAACATAAAGTAGATAGATATGCATACCTGATAACCATGTAGATCGATGTAGAAAAGCATGTTGAGGGACTAGACAAAGCGTGGAATGATAAAAATGTGAAGCATGGATGTTAAGGATGAGGAAGTGTAAAAAGTGATGATGAAAATGAACCTAGGGCGGAAATGCATGTGTAGATGTCATGATGTACATGTTGTTGATGTCGATGTGTGTGATGTTGTTGACTACTACTACTTTCCATACAGGACAACTCGTAAAAGAGAAGTTGATAAGTAGTCAAATATGCATGTATATGATCAAAATATGTAAAAAGTGTGTAAGGAAAGTATGTAAAAATGCTAAAAATGTGAAAAAGGAACATGTGCACTTGATCCGTGATGAGAAAAGGGTGTAGAAAGGATCATGTATATGTTATTGATGCATGATTTTTCTGTGCAATCTCATGCCAATGTAATGGAATAAGTGTAGGGAGAACTGTCTTGTGTTGTCCGCCAACATTTAACTACTTCCTAATATGTATAATACCACTATAGATGGTGTGTATAAACGCACATGCTAAGGATTGCATGCCCTATAAAAGCCATTGTGTATGGAGTTCTATAGAATGTGCTGAACTACTAATCATTGTATGATCGCCCAAGGTCTTAGGCATCCAAGAAAGACCATTGTATTACCCCTTGGTTTCAAGCATCTAGGAAAGGCCATTGTGCTAAGGACCCAAGTTTGATTTTGAGCCATGTCTGAAATTAAAAACCGTGTTATACTGGTACCATGTTGTGTATGATGTTGTATGGGGTGACTAATTCACCCAAATAATGCCCCCTCATTTAGGGTGCACATGACATTATCAAAGGAGTACGCAGCCCAAAGGAGGACCGACACAGTGTTGAAACTATGCCCTACAGGGAGAATAGAATGTTCTTGGTAGAAACCAAGGCACACGTAAAAAAGGTGGCTAGGAAATAAGTGTTAGTATAAGAAAAGACAAACACTCGTGTAAAAAGTAAGCTAGCAGACAATGTGTAAGATAAGAAAGATATGCAAGAAGATAATGTAGACCGTGAAAAGGGGTTGCAAACATGGGACATCACTCATGATGTCGCAACACAATCAAGGTCAGTAGTAGGCTGCAAACAAGCAAATGTGCACACAAGATAAATGGAAAAACATGAAAAATAAGAGCATATAATGGCAAAAATGTAACAAAAAACCACAAAAGTAAATAGTCCTGCAAACAAATATTGCACATGAAGCACCCGTTAGCATGTTAGAAAGATAAAAAGTATGCCAAGGCATGTATAATCTAAGAAAGTAATGTGCTATGAAACAAAATGAAATAATAACACCTATAGTGTACGAAATTAGATGCCCTCAGGAGCCATTGTGAGACTAGTACTAGGTATTGCGCCAAACATCCATGTTACATGTAATGAACCTGTAAAATTTGTGATCACAACTAGAAAGAAAGTGAATGTGCATGTGTGTATGATAAAGATAATGACATACAAGATATACATCTAACATGTATAATAAAGTGAACATGTAAAAACATAGGTAAGCAAGAGTAAATGCAACAAGGATATGCAGTATGTTGTGGATGAGGCAGAATGGAATGTAGTGTGAATGATAGGTGTAATGCTCCCCGAGTGGATGTGTATGTATGCAATGAGGTTCATTTATTTATGCACCCTCGGCAAGAAAGAATGAACCAGTAAATGAGAGTGCATCATTGGGAAATGGTTTGAGTGATGTGTGGTATGTAGAAAGGGTTAATGAATTAAGTGAAAATAACACACTAGAATTTGCAGCGAGATCATAGCGATGCTAAACAAATAACCAAGAATGATATTCAATATTCTCCATTATGTTAAATGTACAATAGATAGGATATTATATAGCCAAGGATATAGAAAACAACTTCCTAGTAAATAGGAACGTATACCCTGGAATAGCCACGGGTAACGTAATAACAAACTATATTGTTATAACCATATACAAATTACGCGAGCACTATAATAATTTCCTAACATTCCCCCCTTAGTGTGAACATGGGGAAAACCTACCTTGTAGTGCAATGTGCCGCTACGTAGCCTGCTCATGATCTGGATGATTTCAAAGACAATACCAACAAAATTTGCATGGTTTTCCAAGTGGTTAACCAACAACCACCCAACAAATGGTTTTGAGGCGTAACCAACAACCTCTGGATAGTTTTTCTAGTGGATAACTAACAACCACAATATCATGATGCTACAATAGTATCATCGGCTCTCATCACTATCTCACTTCAGGGAATAACATAGGAAAAATTCTGAATTTTGTTGCTCATACACACAAAACAAAAACTAGAAATGGAACATTGGATCATGTTCCCCCTCAATGTGACATTTCCACTTATTAAAAATAGGAGCGCTACAAATAGGAATACAACAGAAAGCACATTACCCAAACTGAAAGCAAACACACACCACAAAAATTCCACCACACGTTGATATGCGGCCCCGCGTCATGGCGAGTAGTATGAGAGGTCATTGAATGACCTCCTTCCTCTGTTGCCTCCGTCCTCCATGTCATGATGCTAGGTCAAAAATTTGGCTTTGATGCTCAACAATTACATACCTTACCCGTGACGCCGGATTCCACCAAAAATACGTTCATAAGACAATTTTTTATTTATTTTTAAGACACTTTTGATAATACAAAAAGACAAGGACACAAGACTCTTATAAATATGATATAATGATAATAATTAGACATAAACGAACACATAAAGACTTAAACAATGACTTTAATTGTAGCTAACAATGACACTTACTTTGATTCTTATAAAGGACGAGCACTCTTTTGACCAAAAAAAAATGAAAAATAAAAAATTGACAAAATGGAAATTCCAATTAAATATTAGAATTAATAAACGAATAAATATGACATTGGGAAAAAGAAAAAACTTAAACATTACATTTTAACACTAAAACTTAAAAGACTATATAAAACATAAAATAAAAATAAAATAAAAAACATGAGACTAGAGATTTTTATACATAAAACATGAACATATCATAGGAACCACGTGACTTTATACAATCTAAAGAAAAACCACAGATTGATTTTCAATACCATGAATTAGAAAAAGGCATAAAAACCTATAACGTATACTATGGCTTTTTCCAAGTATAATGGATGTTGGAGATGTATTCATTGATTTAAAACCGTTATTCATATTTTGTATCACGGGGAGTCAGTGTTGCGCAGGTCTTTTCCCAACTTGACCGGTTTAGCTTTGCAAGCATACAAACACACCGCCTCAGCAGATATATACGAAAACTGTGGAAGTATACAAATGTCATGTGAACTGTATCACAAGGAAACGAATGGAAAGCTCATCAATTTTCTACTGTGATTCAAATATAATAATTGATGTCTCCACAAACTCAGATGTCGTATAAACGTAGATGCAAATAATAAAAGACGTGAACTCATGAGCAGGCAGTCTGGCGAAAATTGGATAGCTAGAATTAAATCCAATGCTGAGAAAACACGCCGGTAACGTAAAAAGCTTCCATTGAAACACCTTGCTGTTCAAATCTTCCACAAATATTCTTTCGCTTTGATGCTAATTGAAAATAACACACTAGAATTTGCAGCAAGATCAGAGAGATCTAAACAAATAACCAAGAATGATATTCAATATTCTCCATTATGTTAAACGTACAATAGACAAGCTATTATATAGCCAAGGATATAGCAAATCAACTTCCTAGTAAACAAGAATGTATACCCCGGAATAGTCACGGGTAACATAATAACAAACTATATTGTTATAACCATATAATAATTACATGAGCACTATAATAATTTCCTAACATTAAGTGATGATTGTAGAATGGTAATGCATTGATGATGTTGTATGCGACATAGGGATGATGGATTTTGAATGTGTGATGATTTAGCCTAAATCATATATCACTAGATGGGTGAGTAAGATGCTAGTATGCATGATGATGTAGCACAAGGCGTATATCACAAAATAGAAGAACGTGATGATGGTAGAAAATGTGATGATGTAGCACAAAGCGTATATCACGAGATGTATGGATAAGATTCTAGAAAGTGGTGATGATTTAGCATAAAGCGTATATCACGATATGTGTGAAGAAGGTGATGGCTAAAAATTTTGCATAGTGTGATTAAAAAGGTTGATTGATTGATTGTGAAGATTAAAGTGTAGAATGATGTAGGTGTGATGAGGTGAGGTTCATTTTTATTTGGATCCTCAACAATCAGTATGAACCATTGGACTAGAGTGCATTGTCGGATAGTGAGTGCAGGGCATAGAAGAAGATGAGTAAAATGTGGAATATGTGTAGTAGATGTGGTGGTGAGAAAATGTCATAGGTACATGACATGTAAAACATGTAATGTGTGAGGAAAAATGTGTGGTGTGTAATGTAAGATGTGTAGATCGTAAAATGTAAAATAATGTAGTGTGTAGAACGTGTGTAATGTATGGGTGTACAAAACACAGGGTGAGGATGATGTATAGTGGATGGAAGATGAGGATAATGTATATGTACAAAAGTGCATGATGTGTGAAAATGTGTAATGTGTAATGAGCAAAGTGTGTGAGGTTCATGTGTATAATATGCCCTCAACAATCAAGTGTGAACCATAGCACAAAAGTGCATCATAGGGTAATGGTGATGTGAGGGTGTGGATGAAGATGTATATGTTAGCATGAAGGTTAATGTAAGACGCATGTTGATGTTAAAGGGAGGGGGAGAAATAAGTGTAATTCCCCCACGTGCGTGTTGATGAGAAAAATGATCAAGTGCCACTATCTAAAAGATCATCATTTTCTGATCGAAGCCAACTGGGGGTGGCGTTGGAGACTTGATAGGCAATAATATGAGGAGGATCATATAGAGATTTATTACGACTCAGTGTATACGGTCATTGCATATTATTCATTGGTGAAAGGTGTTGACGACACCCATGTGCATACCAATGAGTAAGATTTTGAGAATGTCTAGGAAATGAATCATTACCGATAGAAACATTGCCGAATGGCATGGGAAAAGTGATAGAAGTGTGATTGGAGTCTAAAGTGCCTCCAATATAGTCAAGCCAAGATTACCCAAGTTTTAATGGGAAAGTGCGAGGACTACGTGACACGAATATTGTGAGATGAAAAACATGAAGACCATAGGAGGTTGTAATGTGGAAATAACCGTGATAAAGATGAGGTGAGTGAGGCGGTGGTAAAATATCATTAAGCATCAATCCAAGCTTAGATAAGTTGTCATACGTGTAAATAGTATCGGAACAAGTACAATCCACTGAATATGATGCCAATAAGATTTGTTGATTAAGAGTGTGTATGTGAAAGGAGGTGGTGTAGATGCAGACTGCTTAGAAGAGGGTGAAACAACATCCAAAGTATGGACAGACCTTTGGTAAAGTACCATAAAATTAGTAGAGGGAGGGTATTGAATTTGTATTCACCAGGGCCATCGGCCATGAAAGTGTCATTGAAATAGGAGTCATCTATATCAATAGGAGTGAAATTGAGTTTTCCTAATGCTTCATCAATAAGTTCAACATGATCAAAATCGTCATCGAATTGTCAAAATCATCTGTGTTTGCATTGTCATGTTGTATTGTAGTATCAAGTATGTTGGTAGGTGGTGCACTAGATGTAATAGGAGCGTCAACGGGATGATTAGTAGTTTGTATAGGAGCATACATTGTGGGTGAAATGATGGCAGTAGTATGAGTAGAAATAACTAGAATTCTTGGAGTGATAGAAGAAGGTTCGAATCACTAGACCATCAACATCATATGTATCGATACTAATATATAGAATGAGCTGCGTAGGAGGAATAGGCATAATAGTAATGGGGTCTATGTGACATAATTTGAAGGGTTCAAGATCCGTAGTAATAATATGTTCATATCCATCATGAAAGAATTTTATGCATTGGTGTACAATAGATGGGACCACTTGCATTTCATGAATCCAAGGTCTACCTAGTAACAAGTTGAATTGCAATGAAGCATATATAACGTAGAAGTTGGTGAGGACAGTCTTAGGCCCAACTCTAATATGTAATGAAATAGTTCCTAGGCATGTGCGAGTAGTTGAATCATATCCTGAATAAGAGTAGAGTTCTTAGAAATTAGATTATCGTTAATTCCCATATGTTTTAGAAGGGAATAAGCACATAGGTTGATAACCAATCCATTATCAATAAGCACACGTTTAATGCAAGTGGTGCTGATAACAACCATGATAAGCAATGGTGCACATGGATTGTCTTTAGCAAATGGAGATATGTCCTCATTGGTGAATCATATAGCATGTGGAAAATTTCTAAGAAACTGAATGAGGCGTGTGAAGGCTACCTTAGAGTTATCACTTTCTATATGAATAGAATGAAGGGTAGCCTCTAATGTTTGACGATAATATGACACATTATGCAATAAGTCATAGAGGGATATTTTAATTGGCGTATTCTTAAGTTGTTTAATGATATCATAGTCATTAGAAACAATAGGAGGATCTGGAGAAGTGATATGTGGTGGGATAGAAACGGGTGGAGCTGTATGAGAATGAGTGCGGAGAGTAGTTACTACATTGGTCAAAGGATCAACCAGAGGTGTAATAAAGCGGGGAGGATGTTGGGTGTGAACTTGCATGAAATCAAAAACGGTAGTAACTATTCTTGAAACCTTAGTGGGTGTGAAATAAGGATACGATGATTGAGTCATGACTTGATAAGGTGAAGACATATTCAAAAGGGAGGGTTTGATTGGTCGGGTTCACCAAAATGATTAAGCTAAAATATGAAATATTATGCCTAATTTGAATGCAAGATTGCAGTAAATAAATGATAAATTAAGTATAACAATTACACTCAAGTAAACTAAGAAATAAATAATGAAACCCTAATGTGCAAAGAAGGGTAAGATGCCTTAGTTGATTCGTCGAGTTCAGGAAAGTGCAAAAAGATGGAAATAAGAGAAATGTGAAGCATTGAACGTCACATTATAGCTCAAAAATTGCATATCTAGAGAAGGAGGCTGGACTAGGGCTCTAGAAAGGACAAGGGCACCCGTCGGAGCCCTAGGCATGTTTCTAGGCACCTTGATATGTGGAAATGCTCAGAAACATGAATTCTCAAGGTCATAAGATGTTCACTGATACTCACCTTTTGTCACTATAGATTCACATAATGATCGTTGGAAACCTGTAATGAAACATAGACCTAAAAACCCTCAAATAGACATCAAATCGTAAAAAATAAATATGAAAAATGAGGGGTCATATTGTCCTCAGCTTCCACAATGATGGACTTAAAATCTGAGTGCTATACTACATCTCATACCCAATGTAGTTTTGTGTGTGTACGGATGATGCAACCTAGAATTTACCGAGATAATTCCCTAGATGCACTGGCACATAACTCAGCCTAGATTGAGTGCTCACCCGAAGCGCGCAAAGGTACTAGGTCCCTCTTTAGGGTTGTTGTAGCAGGATGTTAGCATGATGAAGGAAGAAACATATAGATTCATAACTAATCTATCATTCTACATTGTATGCTACATTCATATCTATGACAGAACAAGCTTTAAACAATAATCATGATTGAATCAATAACATACACTACTCAATTACACATAGGAATGACACTTAGATTCAACCAATATCTTCCATCTATTAATAAACACAAAATCTCCTTACAATAATGTCAATCGATACCAATGCACGTATGGATCTGATACAATAATTCAGTCATATGCGTATATCTCTATATCTTCATACATCCATCACACTCATATATTACCACTATGTACCTCACATTTTATATACATTTTATACTACATTCATATCTATGATAGAACAAGCTTTAAATAGTAAACATGATTGAATCAATAACATACACTACTCGATTACACATAGAAATGACACTTAGATTCAACCAATATCTTCCATCTATTAATAAATACGAAGCTCCTTACAATAATGTAAATCGATACCAATGCGCATATGGATCTCGATACAACAATTTAGACATATGCGTATATCTCTATATCTTCATACATCCCTCACACTCATCTATTACCACTATGTACCTCACATTATATATATAGGGTGGGGACTTTCCCATCACCGCTTATCTATTCCAGAAATAGGCCACATGCTATTAATACCCACGCGCCATTCACAGGCATTGCCACACATGCAAGTGTGTTATATATAGGCCTATTATAGTTAACTGAAGTGTTTATCCTATTCTTATCTCGTCTCCATGCAAAACACTTTGATCCGATCCTCCAAAATAAACAATGCATGGCGCGCATGTCTCTGCATCATTGGCATGTTCCGCATGCCATTTTCTAAAAATAGGTCATCATGCTAAAAATTGGCTAATTCTTGAATGCTGAATTTGCCTTATGCGCACGGGTCCTTCCTATCCCTCCACACCCTTGATCCTAGCCTTCTCTCCCACACGGACTCCTTGTGTGTTCTCTAACAAGTATTCTCTGATCAACATTACCCCACACTAATCTCATTGTCATCCCGACAATGGGTATTCCTCCAAAAATTGAAGTAAAGAATAGAATAATGGAAAGAATAAGAATGAAAGAATGTAGACAAATAAATAATTTTTTATGAGACAACCTCCTCTATATCACTTTGCAGTATCAATTCTAGATACTCCTTTATTTCGGCCTCCAAAACTTTCCATTCAGTGAGTGCTTGTTCTAATTTTTCTGGGATGTCCACAACAATGGATTCCAACTCATCCCTCACAATCTCTCCCTTTTCATTCTGCAGAACCAACACAACATTGGACATTGATGTCATTCTTCCTTCTAAAAGATCCATCTTCTACGCAATTAGCTTCCCAAGCTCTTCCAACCAAGTCTTGTGCGGCTCTTGTGCTATTGTCAGGGCCTCGCGCTTCTACTTAACTATTGACAATATTTTTGTGCGGCCCAATGTCTCATCCTTCATTGCTTTCTAGACCTCATTGTTTTCTTCTAGGGTCTTTATGTTGATAAGCACCTCTGGAGCTGTAGATATTTAAATCTTGGTCTTCTTTCTTCAATACTTCTTGAACGATTGCACGGCAGCCCTTTATAAGATGAAATCTTTCACATCACTGAGGCTTTCTCTCATTACGCATCTTGCTCGACTTCCTTAGTACTCGTCATGCATAGAGGTTCGTCTTCAAGTAAAAAGTCCACCAACTTTCCCACATAGTGTATTGCTAAAGGAAATGTCTGTGGTACCTTGGCCTCCAAGTGTGGCCTTGCTCTGATGACATTGTCCCCAATCTCCTTTGCGATGTTGATAAATACTTTGTTCTTCTTCTGCATGAAGTCCCTCTCTTGTGTTATGCATGCTATCTCCGCATCCTTTGTCTTCAGCTCCTCACGTAGTGCTTTGATTGTTGCAACTTTGTCCATGTTTCTTCTAGCCACTTCATAGAAACCTTCACCAATGCATTGCTTACCTGCTCATCTGACATGACAGTAGGATTTATTGTCATGTGTCTAGCTTGGGGTGCCTTCTTCAGCCATCTTGAAACACATGACTCTTCACATACATCAAATTTAGGCTCATCCATGTGGGTGTGCATTGACCATGACAGTTACTTTTGAGTGCGCATAGTTGCCATATCCTCATCCATTAGCTCCCACCAAATAAATCCTTTTGTGCTATTGTGCTTTGGAAGCGGGCACGAGACAATTTTTCCTATGTCCTTTGCATACCCCATGGCTTGTGGAATGTGCTCTCCACTTGTTCTTCTAGACTTGTTGTTTCATAGGGAATTTAACTTCCAAATTTGGGACTTGTGTCTCCATGTCCTAAACATTCTCGACAGCTATCTCCTGGTCTCTTCTCGTCCTCTTCTCTTCCCTTTGATTCCTCACCCTATTCTTCTATGTTCTCTGGAAGTGTAGGAGAATTAGGTGCACTTTCCTCTAACTCTTCCACCTCCTCATCTAACTTCAGTTTCCTCCTTCTTTGCATGGTTTCCTCCTTCTGTGGAGAGAGTCTGGGTGATCTGCGCACCGTGGTTGGAGTAGCACCTTGGGTCCTTGTTCTCCTAAACACCTTTTTAAATATGTGCTCCCCTTGGACTGCATTCAAGTCCTCATCATCCCCCTCTTGTGGTTGAGGTGGTGTAATGGTGCGCTCAACTTCACCCTTATTTGTAGGATGTCTCCTACCTCTATGCTCCAAACCACCACTATCTTCACGCTCCTCCTCCTCATCCTCCACTTCAATTGGCTCTGTGGGCTTAGGTCTTTGGGATGTTCTCCATTGTATGCTTTCCCTTTGGTGGTGTAGAAGAGCGAACTCACCTTCCACATACTTGTTATTCTCCATCTTTGGCTTTAGTTGAAGATATACCAACACTTGCCCCTACATTTTCTACAACCAGACTTATTGGCTTAATATTCAACACCTCGAAATGATCCTCTCGGTGAAGGCACTTCTTCCAGGATACACATACTTCTTTCTCAATGTGTGGTAGTCACAGTCTACCTTATTTGTATTGAATACCAGTTGGCACGTGTCTATAAATCTGTGAACAGATGCTTAGAAATACCTTGCAGTGAATGCGTAAGGAAATTTACACCAAGGGCTCTAGAATCCATCTTTCATTGGGAAGTGTGTGATACAAAAATGCTGATATACAACAAACTAGACTTGTTTCCCTACTACTAATGGTAGGTCCTTTGGGATGCGCCACTCTTCTCCAAATGCCGCGTGGAGCCTATCATACCATTTCTCCACCCTTTGCTTTATGTCATCTGTCATGGCCCCTTTACATAGATACTTATTGAACCTTTCAGCTGGTGACTTATTCTCCATGGGGTATTCCCATACTTTTTCCTTTAGCCCGTCTGGTACTCCAATTTCCATGAATACTAGTGATAGTAGAACAACCCCAAAGCTGATCTTCCCTCATGTGTGCACTTCCTCGACTATTTGTTCTACAATATAGCCTGCAATATTGTAGATTGCTCCTTCTGACATCTTATGCGCAACATGTAACCACATAGTATTTACTTGTGACCACCACTCCTGATCATTCAACTTTGTAACAAGGTGTGCTCTGCTTGCACAACCAAACAATTATTCAATTTGTCTATATCCATACCGTGCGGACCCTTCAAGTATCCCAACTCCTGTCTAGTCTTTAAGATTGTGGCTTTATCTATGAGATCATTCTTTATGTCCTCTCATGTGGCCTTTAAACTTGTAACTGATGAGATAAGCGCATATGAGATTCTAACTTTGTGTCCTGTAAAGTAGAAGAAGTCCTCATGCACTCTGCTCATGAGCCACTGATACAAGGGCTCATACTTCCCGAAATATGGAAGCTCATATAATTGGTAGACCCTAATTCTCTTGAAGCTTCTCACATGTATCATCATAAACTAGCATGTCATCCATCGTACACTTGTTCATCCTTATAGTGAGCAAGGAATTTAGCTCCTCTTGTTCTCTATGGTCCTATGATTGTATTCACTCACTTTGCTTTTTCTAATGGGTGAATCCCACTCCTAGCCAACGATGACTCCTTTTGGATATTGCATTTCTAAAAATGGATTTTGGGTGCCATCTCTTCTTCCTCGATGACCACCTTATTCTTTCTATTTCTTTCTTCGCTGCAACTACCTTCTTGGGTGCCATTTTTTTCCTTGGTAAACATCTCCTCTTTAACTCTACAACTTTGTGAATCAAACCCTAGCTTGATTCAATCGTGCCCTAGGTGGAAACTTCATGCCCTAACTCCTCTCTACCTCCTTGCTTCACTCAAACCCTTCACCATCGGGGACGTAAGCTTCTTCACACAGATCTGTTTATCACGCTTTGTTTCACACCCTTTGCACCTTAACCTGATCACTCGGCTCTTCGCACTTGGATTTTTCCTCAAATTCTCTTAGTCGTAATGGTAAAAATGAATCTGCATCCCATCCTTATATAATTTTTCAAAATTTTCAAATTTTGATGCATTTATTGCTCCTTCACCTACCAAGTATCCTCTCATTTACTGACCAAATTAGTTCATTCCACATGGTACATCTTCGCGCCCCAGCTATAACCTTCTAGCACACCTTCCTACCCTTTGGTCACAGACTTCTCTTCATCGCATGCCCTTACGCCCAAGTACCTCATCACTGTACCTTCTCCTAGTAGTTATCATGGCCTTCACTTACCTCACATTATACTATCCTTTCATTCATCTCCATCCTTGGTCACTTTTGAGAAGCAATCTTCTTTTGAATTAAAGCACACCCATAGTAGCTTATTCCTTTCACCTTTCAATTTCCACGGTCTTTTACTTGGATAACTACAGCCAACCCACACTAAAGGTATGTGCAGTCCTCTATGCATAAGCATTATTCAAATAGTAATTAGATTCATGCGCGCAAGTGTGATTTACACAAGAACAACAACTAAATTGACAGTGAAGGAAATACTGAAGGGAAACCTAATCTAAATGGCAATACTTCCTTATTACAAACACCAAGAAGTCTTATTTATAGTAGGGCTTCACCTACTCCCGTTAAAGTAACCGGGTAGCCATGTTCCATCAAGTGCTTCTAACTAGAAAGCACCTGTTTTAAGTATGTAAGTAATGACATACGACCTTAACCAATGTACTTTGAGCTTGCATGGATGACGTAAGAACTTAAAGTCATAAAGAAGTACCATTTTTCCAATCTCAAACTTCTTATCCCTTATGTTTCTATCATGCCATGCTTTCTTCCTGGCCTTTTCCTGCTTCTGACTCCATCGTGTTATGGCTTGTCACTCATCTAGTTGAATCATCTTCTCGATACATTCTTCTAAAGCATGTTCATTAGCTAGACGTATAGCATGCGCGATAATGCAAAAGAAGGTAACATAAATTCTATAGGGAGAATGAATTTTGCACCAAACACTAGCTGAAACAGTGTGGCTTTGTTCAATCTCTTATAAGTTGTTCTATATGCCCAAAGAATAGCTGACACTTTTTCATCCCAATCCTTTCTTCCAACATCACAATTTTTTGTCAAAGTCTGGCTCAAAATCTTGTTGAAAGCCTCAGCAGTTCCATTTTCTTGAGGATGGTAGGGTGTAGTTTTATGGTGTGTAACCATAAAATCATCTAATAGGATCTTGATTGTCTCATTCAAAAAGTGTGTACCCCTATCAATTTTCAAGCTTAAAAGACATCCATATCTTGTACGAACATTCTCCCATAGAAACCTAGCCGTTGTAGCTGCTATACAATACTTTGTAGGTGTTGCTTCTACCCACCTTTTTGAGATAATCTGTGCAAGTAATGATATAACGAGCTCCATTCCTGCGCACGGTTGGTGAAATAGGTCCTACAAAGTCAATGACCCATTTCTCAAATGGTTCTGCACTAGTAATTGGTCTCAAAGGCATCTCATCTCTTTGCCTTGGTTTTCCTAGGCGCTGACAATGATCACACACCTTATAATATTCTTTATAGTCTTTATACAATGTCTCCCACCATAATCCAGCAAGTAGGATCTTTTGAGCAGTCACATCACTTGCATAATGGCCTCTTGTAATACCACCATGAGATTCTTCCATAATATCCTTGCACTCATGCTCTAATACACAATGGTGTAATACTTCATCTCTGCCTAACTTGTAGAGGTCACCACTGATTAACATAAATGGTGCCGCGTGTATAGCAAGCTATTTCTTTTCTAATGCCTTCATTCCTTCTGGTGCTATACTAGTCTCGCAAAAAGACAACAATGTCTTCTAATTCTGATGGCGCGCATTGTAACCTATATAATTGTGCATCTGGCATGGTTTCTTCAATTGTTTGTGCTTCCTCTCCTGAGTTGATTCTAGATAGATGGTTTGGTCTAAAATTGCTTTTCCCTGGCTTCACCACAACTATGAAATCAAACTCTTGAAATAAGAGTGCCCATTTGCATATACGCCCCTGTAGGATGGGCTTGTTTACCAAGTACTTCAATTCCATGTGATCTCAGATAAAACACAAATGGTGTTGCTTGCAAGTACTATTGAAACTTGTGTAATGCATAGATCATGGATAAAGCTTCTCACTTTATAGTTGTATAATTGCATTCAGCAGAGTCAACTTCGTACTAGCAAAACAAATTAGATGATCAACAATACCTTCTCTAGGTTGAGCTAACACAATGCCAATGGCCATACTAGAGGCATCCACATGCACATGAAATGGTTTATCTCACGAGGGAAAGCGTAGAATGGGCACGGTAGTAATTTTCTCTTTTAATATCTCAAATGCATGTTGTTGTGGTTCTTACCAATAAAATGTACCTTTCCCCTTCAGTAAATCTTCCAAGGGTGTAACAATTTTAGCATACCCTTTGATGAATTTTCTATAATAGCATATATGACCTAAACATCCGCACACCTCGCTTTGGTGGTAGGTGCTTCCAAGCCTAAAATGACGGCAACCTTAGTTGGATCAACGAGAAAACCTTCCTTGCAGATTATATATCCTAACAATATTCCAAACAATGTAGCAAATATGCACTTCTTGATGTTCAAAGAGATACTCAACTATATGCACTTTGTTCAAACATTAAGCGTAGATTGTCACAATGATCTTTCACAAGCCCATTTCTTGTCCAGGTCATCTAGGTAGACTGTAAGAAGTTGTGAATAGAATCTTTGAATGCCTGAACAACTATGCGCAAGAATACAATAGGCACATTTTTCAATCCAAAAGGCATCATAGTATAGGAAAAACTGCCCCATTTAGTAGTAAATGTTGTCTTTTCTTGATCCTCCTAAGAAATCCTAACCTGATGATACCTAAAAACCCATCTGTGAAGGAATATATTTCGTGCCACTGCCATTCCTTCCAAAGATATTTCCTCGGTGAATGGCATAGGAATGGATCATGTACACATGCAACATTCAACTCCTGTAGTCCACACATATTCTAATTCATCCATCCTTCTTGATACTGATCACCATTGGGCTAACCCATTCTGACTCATCAAGGGGTTTGATAATTCTAGATTTCAACATTTTATCAATTTCTTCTTTTACCTTTTCATGCAAATTAGGATTCATTCTATAAGGCCTCTTTCTAACTGGGCATGCACCATCTTTAAGCTTTATCTTCATTTCCCCAAGTGATTTATGCACACCTTTAAGTTCATGATACCCTCAAGGGAATAAGTCTTGATAATCCTTGAGTAACTCAATGATCTTTGCTACCTCTGAGTCTGACCAGTAGTCTCCAATTATGGCCTCCTTAGGCTCAAACCTATATTCACCTTCTTTTTCTTCATGGGTTCATGATAGGTGTGTGTATCCTTGTCTGCACTATCCAAGACCTCACGCACCCCTTGTGAATGTTCAATATCTAGGTTTTTAATTTCCTCATCATCCACGATGTAAACCATCTTTCCCTTCTCTTTCTCAAGGCAAGCGTGTTCAAGTAGTATGAAGTCCATTTATTCTTCCTTCTCAAAATACACTCTGAATCTGTCTCACCAAATAATTCCTGAATATGCTCTTCCTTTTGCACTATCTCCCATAGTTAAGCGCTTGATAAATTTTAGTGCCTCTTCTATTGGAAGTTGATAAGAAAAGTAGTCAAAGGTCTTGATCATCCATGTAGTTAAGTTTTTCCAGTTTCACTCTCTCAATGTCGTTACGCATATACATACTAGGCACATGCACATCCTTGTAACATAGAGTACAATTTATGTACCTAGAGTGAAGGTGGTAATGCTTCCTATCCTATTGTCCAAAGTTTCTCACACTCTGAATGCGATGATAAACAAGTTGATCACCATGATAAGTGCAGATCTGCATAGGTGCATTGTTCCTTACAAACCTAATAGATAGGGCAACTCCAATATCTTCCCATTCTATAAGATTATCTCTGTGGACTACCCACCAGTGCATTGCTGTCCCGCACAAGGTATATACTAACATGGATCTTCTCTTAATTTGATTTGTCCACTATGTTTCCATGGATTTTTTAAATGCAGGAAGAACTTCGCCCCTATATACCAAGGTACTATGCTACCTATCTGTCGGACCGAATGAAGTCCATTCTTGCGTGCAACCGTGATTTTTACTTCACACCCTACTAATTCATATGTACCATGAGCCCAATTGTCACAAGCAATACTCATAGTATCACTAATAGAATGAGAATCCTCCCACTGTATGATGCCTTCTTTTGATGGCCCGTTGACCTTTGGGTCTTGAATAACGCATACATAAATTCGGTTTAAGCCCTCCTCACTTAGAGGCTCAACATATGGTGTAGAATTCCCATCTGTCAATGGTATCACAACCCTTTCCTCCTTGTTCTCAAAGCTGATATACCCCTTATTGAATCTCAAGTTAGTATTATTCAAATAAAACCAAGGGCGTCAAGAAAGGATGGAAATTTTATAGCTTCTACAAGTGCTAATATCTCAAAATCCCCAATGAGCTTGGCCCCTTATATGGTTATAGATGCATCCTTCAAAACTCCTATGGGAGTGGCCTTAGTCAATTTTCCATAAACAACACATTAGATGATGGCTGCAATAGAGGCCTCCCCATTTATACCCATGCATCTAATGTAAGCACATTTAATTCCACACCCGTATCAATCGGTATGTTGTTTAACAACCACTCATCCACAACAAACATTCTTAATAATTTCCTTGTCATAGTTAATGCTATTAGGGGGAATATTTTTATGCAGGATCTGTGTTCTAGTCTCAAGACTTGCGCACAGAGTGTTCCCCTTTAACCAACTTCCTAATAGTGGGATAATGTTCTCCTGGCTCAACATTCTGCACACTTCTCGCAGATCATTGATATCAGTTTGGACTGTCTCTAATGCTTTCTTCTGCTCCTTTAAGTACTATATCTCACCCTAAAGATTCCTTAGCACTTCCATGGTATCCTAGTAAACCTCCTTTTGATGAGCGGGATCTGGGTACCTTGCATGCAAAACCTCCTCCTTGGTGATTGTAGGCTTCTGGTGTAATGCTTCTCTTGCATGTGCCACTTCAGCGTGTGTAGTAATCTTTACTGTTAATGCCTCAGGTCCTTTTACTATCTTGGGCATCCACTGATCCTCTACCATGTGCTAGATTCTAACCATCCCAATGCCTTTGTTTTATTTCTTATGTTGCTTACTCGATTCTTATATAAGTCTGGACACTCTTCATAGCTATGGTTCTTCCCATAGAAAGAACATGTAATATTCTGAGGACATTCACGCCTATAGTGGTCAGGAGATCCACACATATAACATGTTCCACGAGGGAACTCACCTCTTCCTCCACCATGGCCTTGTCCTCCATATCCACCATAATATCCATGTCCCCTTCCATTACCTCCTTCAAAATGCCCATCATTTTGGTCATAGCGTGTTGGATTATGATCCCAATCTTGGTGCTCATTCTTATCCTTAGAATTATCTTACACTTGTCTGCTGTCGCCCCAATGTCTATAGCATCCTGGATCTGACCAATCAACTGAAAATCCTCATTATCATGGGTTGTGGACCTCTGAAATATTGCAAAAGCAAGATACATTCTTCCTTATCACGCGCTATAACAAAGGACAAGAACTAGCATCATGATTCAAATGATAAGTCTCATAATCCAACAAAGAATCAATGTACAAATCTACGAGGAAACTATCCTTGGAGTGACCTTCCACTTCATAATCTATACACCAAATTCTGAGTGTGTTTCATGGGTTGAATTTGTTAATAACTTCTCTAACCGCTTTTCCATAGCTACAATCCGTGCCTCTAAGATTGGACTAACGCTAGTGTTAATACTCCTAATTGCCACAACACATAAAGCTACTTCCAATGCTTTGCATGGATCAGTGTATGTCTTATGTGACGATGCCCTTCTAAATGGTGTAATCAATCCTCCAACGAACCATTATGCATGCTCACTAGCGTGAATATCATAAGATAGCTTAGATAGAAGTGTCTTAAAACAAGCATCATACTCACGTACACTCTCAGTAGTGCCTTGCTTGATATCCTTGAGCGCACTAATACTCTTCTACTCAAACTTAGGGATATGGAACTCTTTCAAGAAATCATCTTTCAATGCTTTGCATAATCCATGCAAGTTTGATCAGGGTCAAACTTCCTATACTAGTTATGTGCACATCCCTATAATGTAGTAACAAATTGACTTGCCTTACACTCAACAACCGTGATCCCTTTAGCATGCCACAAGATCTCACACATATACACATGTTCGACAACATCCTCTATGCCTCTATACTCCAGAAGACATAGAGACATCTCCATATAAATATTTTGTGGTTGCTGCAGACCTTGACCACCTGATCCAGAACCTCTTGTGTTCCCTCTACCTCTAGAACCATGAGATCCATTGGAACTAGAACCACATATACCTCCTGATCCTCCACCTGTAATGGGAATATGAACTATAGATGTACTCCCCTGTGCTTTGACGGTAGTACTATCTGAACCCATACATTCTGTGAGGTAGTTCCACTTCTAGAGGTGAATCCAACATTTTGTGCACTCACATTTTGTGCGGATGATGTGCCTAAGGATGTTCCTCCAAATATCATTGAAGCCATCTATCCTACCATTGATGTACTTGCTCCCTGACTTACTCCTACTCTCTTGCTTCCCAAATTAGCTTTCTAGTTACTTGTCATACTAGATACTGGAAAACCAAGCACAAGGGCTAGGTCACTAGGTGGATTAAGATGCATGCCCGCGGTCCAGGTAGTCTCTACTGGCACACTTCTGTGTGAGGCCGAGGGGGATCTCTATCATGTTTTCCAAGATGGGGGAGTTCCTGATGCTCTGGCTCCATGTCTTCTACGTGAGCTATAAATCCTTCACGAGCCATCTCTCTCCTCAATGCCATACTTTCTGCAATGTAACATTACTTCTCTATCTCCCTCTCGCGTACCTCATTATACTTAAGCCATTTCCTTTCTGTCTTTTCCTCTCTACTGCTAGGTCTTCCATATTTCACCAAACATGTTCCTTCCCTCATGCGTGGTGAAGTTTAGTTAGCCATTGGTTTACTCTCTAGGTTAAAAGTTACCATCAATATCTTGATCACCAAAGGGATACCTCACAAATATACTCCTCTCGGATCTTGAAAAATTGGAATTTAACTACCTCCCGGGAAAGAGTACGTCGAAATTGAATATTCCGAGAATAGAACTGTTTAGAACACCATGAAACCACATATCCACGGCTCGAGTTTAGATTAGATCAACATCATAAAGGGTCCGATATTCTTTACGTGTCTAGACAAATGCATGATACCTCCAATTCCTCTAAGATGCATAGGCAATAAGCCAATTGTATAATTCTCTACCGGAAAGATGGTGAAAAAGCTCTCATATAAGCTGTCATATAGATTATGTTCTACAAAAGTGTGTGTGTTAAACTCAAATCCACTGCTGAACCACCATGCATATTCTTCATCCAGATTGTGTATCCATTCCTCAATACTTGCTAGAATTAACCGGTACATCTTCATCACGAACCATCCTGAAAACAACTAAAAAAGAGGTCCCGAAAATGGAACCAATGATGCAACCTAGAATTTACCAGATAACTCCCTAGACGTGTTGGCACATCACTCAGCCTAGACTGAGTGCTCACCCGAAGCACACAAAGGTACCAGGTCCCTCTTTAGGGTTGTTGTAGCAAGATGTTAGCGTGATGAAGGAAGAAACATATAGATTCATAACTAATCTATCATTCTACATTGTATGCTACATTCAGATCTATGACAGAACAAACGTTAAACAATAATCATGATTGAATCAATAACATACACTACTCGATTACACACAGGAATGACACTTAGATTCAGCCAATATCTTCCATCTATTAATAAACACAGAAGCTCCTTACAATAATGTCAATCGATACCAATGCGCGTATGGATCTGATACAGTAATTTAGTCATATGTGTATATCTATATATCTTCATACATCCATCACACTCATCTATTACCACTATGTACCTCACATTATATATATAGGGTGGGGACTTTCCCTTCATCGCTTATCTATTCCAGAAATAGGTCGCATGCTATTAATAGCCACATTCACAGGAATAGCCACACATGCAAGTGTGTTATCTATAGGCCCCTTACAGTTAAATAAAGTGTCAATCCTATTCTTATCTCATCTCCATGAAAAATTCTTTGATCTGATCCTCCAAAAATAGACAATGCATGGCGCGCACGTCTCTGCATTGTTGGTGTGTTCCACACGCCATTTTCTAAAAATAGGTCATCATGCTTAGAATTGGCGAGTCCCGAATTCTAAATTTTCCTCCCACGCACGGGTCCTTCCTATCCCTCTGCACCCCTTGATCCTTTCCTTCTCTCTCGCAAGGACTCCTTCCGTGTTCTCTACCAAGTATTCTTTGATGAACAACGAATTGTGCCTAGGATGCTCTTGTGCCAATCACACATAGAAATAGAGTAACTAGATAGATGTAGAATGTAGTAAATGTGTGCATGGAATAGAATAAACTTCCTCTCTATGAAGTGTGATGCAAAAGACCAACCCTTGTTGTAGACACCAAAATTGGGTCACACTCCCTTTGGTTCCTTTTCGAATAACCAACTTAAACACATTCACCTAACCATGACCCTTATACCTCACATTAATATTAATTTAATTATTTACAATTAAATTAATACTCATCCTCACTTCATTCATTATTTAATTACCTCAATTAAAACCAATTTCCACCTCACCTAGACACCTCACCATAGACCTATTCATAACATGCTTCCATAACTAACTAAGACTTAGCCCTACTTACCTTAAATAACTAGGACTTAGTACAACCCTAAAAGCACATGCATATTCTTTTGCTAACCACTTTCCCATGTATCTAAGTGCAATGTTCCATTTAGACCTAGGACCAATGAACAAAGCTAGCAAAAAGATAGCTAGGATTTGTTATTTTAGGCATCCTAGGATATCCCTCCTTAATCGACGCTACCAACCCAAACCAACACCACTAACCACTGAACCATTATTGGTTACCATATAACCATTTTGGTAACCTTGTTTGAGAGGTTAGACACATTCTCAAGTTTTGGAGCAAAGGAGATCTGCATGTAAGCAAGAACTAGAGCTCTTTTGTACATCCATGCATACATAACCAACACGACCATTGATCATATGGTTTTTGCATTCATAGGAGCACTCCGGGAAGCACTACCACGATACTGATCACCATTTCACCAATCAACCATCACCACCACCTAGCCATTAAACCTACATAGTAGTAAGTGTGTCTCTAACCTGCATCACTTCATTTCGTTTAGTTTATAGGAGTTCTTCACCTTTTTTATCAACCATCAGCTATATTTTCACCATACCACTATTTCCTTCTTGTGAACCCGACCATTCCCATCACTCATAACCCTTTTAATCACCTCTGTTTACCCTTGAGCACCTCTAGAATATTACCAACATCTCCCTAGACCTAAACCAACTCCTCACCATCGTTGATCCAGCTCTCGAGACAAATTCCCAAGACCATGAACTATTGTGTTATTTCCAGCCCATAGTAATTGTCATCGATTTTTACTAAACCGCTTTCGGTCATACTGCAGACAACATCGGTCTCTGTATTTGGCAGTCCTACCAATACTAGATCCTAATAACCCTTTTTAAGTTATTCAAGTGACCTAGAATCTTACCCCCGACTGCTTCCAAAGACCTTAGTTGTTTACCTTATTTCTAGATCTAATCATAGCCTAGCTTGTTATGTTAGATTTGCTTATTGTATTTGGATGAGATACCTAAATCATATCAACTACAGTAGGATTCTATTTACTTATGTTATTTCTTGCATTAAATTGTATTAAACAATGGGTTGACTGCCACCGAGGAAGTATCACACTTCCTAGATCTAGCACATGCTAGGCAACCCACTGACATATATTATTTAATCCTCTTTTTGTGGTCTTGTTGTGTATTTTAGGTAGTTCCTCCTAGCCAAAAGGAAGCTCTCACAGAAAACATTAAATTAAGAAGTCAAAACATGCATAACAACCTCCAACCAACCATCACTATAGGTATTCCACCTTGGCCCATATGCTTATCTCTGTTTCATCCAATAACTTAAAGAAAATAGTGAAACATTTTGGCATGCCCGGTGGGACCCTCTCTTGGGTTCATTGCATTTTCTTCATATAGGGAAAATGTTTTTGTGTGTTTCTTTCATTTCAAAAATTACACATTTAATATTCTCCCTAGTAATATTCCTTTCTTCTAATTGTCTAAATGACATTTGTCATTTGGGGCTTAAAATGAACCACTTCTTCTTTCTTGCATTGCATTAGTGAAAAAGCATCCCTCTTCTTATTCATCATTTGCTACATCGAATATCATATTTTGATTTGGGTTTAAAACACTTGCATTGCATTATGATTTTGTGCATTATAGCTCACATTAAAAATGAGGGCAACCTATACACTGGAAGTCATGCTCGGCTGATGGTTGACACAATTGAACCATATAAAGCACTTGCCTCTCTCTCTCTCTTTCCAAATGGCACAAAAAATTGAATGTACACACCTTCTTAAATGACATCTTACCTGGGAATGCCTGTCAATGATCACACAATCAGAGGATTGACAGGTAATCCCCAACTAGTTATCTCTATCTAGTACCCCATCAGAGGAAGGACCGCCCCACCATAACATAACTTGAAACCTCACCCTTTAGATTTCCTTTTTTATAGGATGCCTTCCACACCAAAAAATATGTTCTGAATTCATGTGTCATTCATAAATAGTATAAGCTACAACAAGTATAAACTTTAATTTTAGGATTGCGTGTTTTCATAGCTTTGTGCTTGACTTGCATTTTGAGGTGAGAGGATACATTTTCTTCATCTTTATTTTTCCTTTCACACTCTGCCATCATAGTTGGAGTATTCTGACTTTCTCTGAGTGTGTCAGGGCCTCATCCTATCATACCCAGGCTTCTGGGTTGATTCTTCATATAATCTAAATTCATAACACCTCATTTTTCTTTATTCTTTAGATTTCACAAGAATTCAGCATCACCCATCGGTGTCGTCGGTTTACATCTGACTAGAATCGGTTTACCTAACCAACATCGGTTCCTTGTTTTGTTGGTCAGTTTACCCAGAGAACACTCATCTCACCTTCTTTTCTATCTAAAAGTTTATGTGTGTCACCATACTCTCTATATTCTGATCATAGTCCTCCAATATAGTCTCCATGTCTAATAGTCACCAGTTTCTACTTTATTTACTAAAACTATTATTCTTCACAATAATCGTCATTGTTCATCTTGTGACCAACATCGGTCACACCTTAACCGACATCGGTTCTTGCAATCGCATCGGTCACCCTATTTTGATTTTTATCAAAATATTTACCCAATTTTCCTCTCAAAATCTATTTTGTCCCATCTCTATTGTCCCTTGTGTCATTTACAGTGCAGTTCACCTGATATATGTTGATTCACATGGTGTTAACTCGTATCCAAACTAACACCCTAGTGTTTCATGCTAACCATCAGCCACTCCCACCTAGTCCATCACCACCATCCATTCTGTCACCTATGGATCTGACTCAGCTTATCCCCATCACCAGTGGTGACAAGGAGTTTGTGAGACTCCTCGACTAGAATCCCGCTGCCCTCCAGTACTACCTTTCTCATTCTTCCACCCAGATTCCTCAGGATAGTTAATATACGACATGCCCGTATCTATCCCCCCTGCTCTATCCCCCACTTCTACGTCAGCTAGCACTAGTTCAGCACTACCGTCATCCACTTTATCACCTGTGGTGTCTTAGCTAAATCCCACAACCGTTATAACTACAACATCTATGTCATTGATCGCACCCATGACATCGATTGTCCCTCCAAAACCTCTATGAGTATAGCTCCATCTATACCCGCCACTTCCCATATACCCATTGCATTGTAACCACCTCCGATGTTGGAAAATTACACCCCTTTCTAAAACATCATCCTTTCTATCCCACAATCCTTATCCCCTATCACCACTAGAGTCATTACGACTACCCCACCCACTTACATGTACTACCAACAACCCCTGACCTCATCTATTGCTTATACTGGCTATGTGCCACCTACATCTATTCCTCCTGCGCAGTTCTCATACTCAACGCCACCATACACCAACATACCACCCACCTCATACATTTAGCATCAACCCCTTTTTCTGCATGGGGAACCCATTTATCCCAACCTACTAATGAACTCATTAAAATGATGATGGAGAAGATACAGACCCTAGAAGCATATGTTTTGGCTCCCATAATTCTTTAACATATGATGAAATTTATAACGAGCCTATCCATCCATCTATTCCCATTCATCCTTACCCAATGCATTGGGAAATTCCTAAATTTAATCGCTTCAATAGTAAATAAGACCCACAACAACACTTGTAACCATTCAAACATTGGTGTTACCTAATCACCCACGATGATGCTTTGCTCCTACGAACTTTCCTGAATGTCCTTGACAGGACCAACATTGGATTGGTACAATGGACTACCTCGACATTCTATCTATTCCTTTAATCAAGTAGCCCAAGATTTCCTAGATCATTTTTCAATCAATGTTACCAAGAAAGTCACCATGACGATCTCTATTCAACCCGGCAATACGAAGATGAATCTATCACAGATTTCGTTGCCCACTGGTGGAGTCTTATTAACCAATTGACGTTCTAACTACCTCAAAATAAACTTATCGAGTTGTTCACTATAGCTTGTGCCGGTACATCTCACAAACTCTGCACGTCCAAACATTCCAAACCTTTGATGAAGCATTCACCATGGCCCATAAACTAGAAATTTGTGCCATTGAAGAAAATAAAATCCAATTATGGAATAAGAACACCCCATTCAAATCAAATGATTCTTTTTCATCTTCAAACCCCAAAATAACTATTTAAAGCCCAAGTTATCTTCCAAAGTGGTAGTCCCCAAGGTGGGGTCCACCTCATCCTTCTAATTAAGCCCAACCTTCCTCCAATATTTTTCCTATCCAGGCCTTTCAGCTTCGGCGGGAGCAGTGGAAGTACACTTCGATCGGAGAGCCCTATTCTTCGGTCTTGGAAAAACTTCTTAAAGCTGGAGCCATTACACTTCCTCCCATAAAACCTCATACAGTTTTGATCCCACTCGTCCTATGCCCGCATGGTATAAAGAGCACGACTACTGTAATTATCATCGCGTTAAAGGACATAGTGATGGTAACTACATAACTTTTAAAAACATTGTTCAAGAGATGATAGACAATGGAGACCTTGTCATAGATAACCCGAATGCGCCGGCAAATCAAATTTTTCACATCTTCAAAAAGCGATTCCCTAATCATAAACCATTATCGAATCAAAGTATTGAACCTTCATCCAACAACAACAACATCCATGAATTTTACACGAGTTTTTGATATTATGCCAACTATTCCTCAAAACCTACGTACATCTATTGAGGAAAGCTTGGCATGAGCTCCTCCACCCATAAAGTATCATACCTCTTCTACTCCTCTACCTACAAAGGAGTCCCTCTTTTCTCCCCTCGCTCTCATGGAGGAACCCACACTTTCTACTTTGATGTCATGTCATCGTCTCGATTCCCACCCTTACAACCATTAACACTTGTTATTCTCCCATCCACAAGAGAATCATCATCACCTTCTCCTCCATCAAGAGATAAGTCTACCTCACCTGACCTATTATCTCTCCTACCCATGGGAGATTCTTCAAACATGTCACTACCGTTGGGGACAGTTCTCCCCTAGCATCGCAGGACCCTATTGACATGATTTCGGCTCTATTACCTATAGAATCCAAGGCTAGCCAGTTCCTTGTCTCACAGACATATTTTACAGGATTTCCACCCGACCCATTCCATCCTCTTCTTTAGTAGTCCCATTTTCATGGTTGGTCAATCATTTGGATTACGTTGATCATTCCATGCTCTGGGGACATCTTTGGCTCCCCGTTTCACCCAAATGCAAATTTTTCCTGAAGATACTTCCACGATCTACCCAAAGGTATTTTTGGAAACCAAAACTACATTGACCATGCTGATTGAAATGGCTTCCTCTTCATCATCCCTACTTCCATCCAAACTTCTACCCATCACTATAACTATTCCCAAACCTAAAAACCTACCCACACTTATCCCCCACCCGTATCTAGACCCATCACTACTTTGGGTGTTATGCCGACATCAAGCCTTACTCACCCACCTATCAAATTGGACTTATCCACGTCTTCCAAATTCTGCAACAGCATTATCCTCCCGCCTAAAAAGAAAACCCAACCCTCTAGGTCGCGCACACCCGGTCTTGTCTACTACTGACCTTGTCACCTTCCCCCTTTTGTCCATTCTAAGACCTCATCCATCAACCTTGACCAAACAATCTCATACCCAAGGCCAGTAAAAATATAAACAACCTGCTACTACATCACAAGCCTTTGTTACACCTCATTCACCCAAAAACCAAACTCCCTCACCCTCACCCCCGCACTTTTTACCACTTATACCTCCACCGATTACTATAACCCTAACCTTGCATATACAACTCCTAACAATTCCACCTACCCCACATCTACTAACCATCTCCATCGCAACTCGGTTTCCCCATGGGTAACCTATCCTCTTCCACCATATGTTTTCCCTTATCCATTCTCAGATCCCATGTCACCTTTACCTAAGAAGGTGAAACTCAAAGCTAAGAATCTACTACCCTCCACTAAGGTAGTCAAACCAACCAAACCTTCCATCACCAGCTCTTCTACCCCACCTTTACCCAAACAGATGCCAGCAAGACCTAAGACCACTCCACATACCAAACTAGTAGACCAACCCATTCCCCCTCCTATAAAGTCTCTTCCTTCACAATCAACCACACCTGTACCCAAACCCACACTCACCTCCCATTGTGATCCATTAGTGGGGTCCTATGCCAACATTTTAACCAATCTCTTAGAGAATTTTGTCATCACATTACCACTACTTTGACCTTATGATCCTCTCAAACCCAAACCAAAAGGGTTTGATGAAACTAAGACTTGTGCCTATCATTGTGTGTCATGACATGATGTTGAAAATTATAAGGCTCTGAAGACCGTTCTTCTTCAACTTTTTCTTCCTGATTTTTTTTTACGATGACGACCTTCTTGATGAGGACCATGCTCCACCATCACCTATCACCATACATCATTGTCCTTTACCCATTTAGTGATCAGTATCTCCACACCCACAACCATTTTTCCCACCTCCAAAATTTTAGATCAACATGGTCCGTATTAGAGAGTTGGCCAAACCACCACCCAAATTTCAATGTGCACTACTCATTTGACAAGGCTCTTATCCACCACTAGGATTTTTAGCTAATGTCATTATACCTTTCATGACACACCCCGTCCATCCTCCTCCTCCTCATATAAACATGGTTCATGTTGCTACCCATGCTCAAAAAGACAAAGGCAAAGAAAAAACAACTATCCCATCAACCAACCCTGTACCCAATATACCATCCACACCCACTCCCAAAATCATCATCTCAGTAGACCTACATACCCTATCTATGATGGGGTCACCCATTACGTAATGATAAAACAATTACATCAGTCTCCTCTCTAAAGATATATTTGTATGATCTTGTCCAGACTTCTTAATTCCACGAGAAAAGCCATTATTAAGGTTTTATAATCCATTGAAGTTCTACACAATGACCCCACACCAAAGGCTGCCTCAATTATCACCCCTCACCATGTGGCCTTCCTCCAAATCAGCTCCTTCTTCTACCCTCGTGACCACTCCTTACGTCACCGCCTTAGCTTCTCGATGAAGAGATTATACCTCTCTAATCGATGACCCTAATCCTGCCCTATTCATTTATGTTTATATCGATAACATACGCGTACGATGTGTCATGATTGATGGTGGTGCTAGCATTAACATCATCTCCTCCCATGCATACAATCAAATGTGTATTCCTTATAACTATATGCATAATAACCTAGTTATGCTATGCTCCTTCAATGACGCCATCACCTCCACCCTTGGAACTATTATCCTTCATGTTCGTGTAGGCCCTCGCACTATCCCGAAACTATTTTACGTATTAGAGGGGGAATTTCAGTATAACCTATTTCTCAGAAGATCCTAGATTTGTGTCATGGGTTGTGTCACTTCAAATATACACCGTTGTGTAAAATTCGAGCATCAAGTACATAACTACACCATCCCTATTGACCCATCACCATTCAAGACCTGTAACATGTTATACCAGCCCAACAATGTTCTTGTACCAGTTAAGGCCTTTTCCACTACCCCTACTTCACTTTGACCCACAAACACATCCACCAATGTTGTCACCACCTCTCCCACACCTAACCCTATTATCCCTATTACCACCATAGCTTCTACAACTGACTCATCTACTTCCCAATCATCTAGCGAGTTGTCTATCCCCACTACCCACATATCGACTATTGATCCCTTAGAAGGTGTTTTTCAACGTATCACTCTAGGGTAGTACCGCTTATACAATATCGACACATTCCTCACTCCTTAAGAGAATGGGAACTGTGCGGCAAGACCTAGTTATGACTACCGCATAGGTGAGGTTTTTCCTTATGGTCCTCCCCACCTTTGCACTAATCTAACGTATGGGGGACTTGATATTGCCACTTATTCACTCGAACCTCCATCCCAAACATGACCATTTTCATCTGACCTACAATCCCTTACTAACCACCACTTCACTCACACTTTCCTCCACCATTGTACATGGAAAGGATTTGGCTTCGATTTTACAAACATGGCCACCATACTATCATCTCCTGTACCACCCGTAAACATAATGACCATAGTGGAATTGGATTTGATGCACCACCTCCCAAGAAGGCCCGCGTCGACCTCATTGAGGAAGACAAACCTTCTCCACCTCATTCACCCACATCACCATCTTCACCCACAGAGTCCATAGATCCCAAATCTATTCCTCCTAACTTTTTCTTTTCGTAAACACAATTTCCCTGGGACCTCTCGACCTATCAACGTGATGGAAATAATCCCTCTCCTCACCCCTTCTTATATCCTGACATGATCGATGACGATACACCTTATATAAATGTCGTTCAATGTCAAGATGATGAGTCCATCCTCATCTACCTTGGTGTGAAAGACTCTTATATTCACCATTCATTACCCTTTGAGATGCAAACCGTGTTGAAGGAATCGACTATAGAAATCAATATTAATACCTGGGATAACCCACACATTCTAAAGATAGACCAATCTTTAGATGATACTGAAGAAGAAGCTTTTACCTCTTTCCTTTGGGACCATAGCAATGCTTTTTCCTGGTCCTATGTTGATATGCCCGGTATTGACCCTAAAATCATGGTCCACAATATCATAACCATTCTTGATGCCAAACCCATAAAATAGAAGCTACGGAAAATGTATCCTCACATTGCTCTTACGGTCAAATAATAACTTCAATGCCTTTTCTCGCTTCCTTCATCCTACCCATTAAATACCCCCAATGGATTTCTAACATCATTTTAGTCTAGGGGAATCCAAATTTGCATGGACTTCCGTGACCTCAACCTAGCTTGTCCCAAAGATGACTTTCCTATACTAGGCATTGACCAACTAGTTGATCTCATCACCGGCCATGAGATGCTATCACTCATGGATGATTTCTCGGGTTATAATCAAATATTTCTTGCTCCAAAAGATCAACAAAATACTCGCCTTCATCACCCCTTGGGGGACCTTTTGCTATCGAGTCATGCCTTTTGGCCTTAAAAATGTCGGTGCTACATATCAACGAGCCATGACTTACATCTTCCATGACATCATGCATCGCATATTGGAATATTATGTAGATGATCTTCTTGCTAAATCCAAACATCGAGCCAAACACTTGACCGTCCTTAAGGTCATCTTTGACCGCCTCATCAAGTATTATGTTCATCTTCAACCAAAGAAGTGTGTCTTTGTGGTACTTTCAAGAAAACTCCTTAGTTTCATCGTTTATTTGCATGGCATAGAAGTTGATCCTGCTAAAGTAAAGGCTATTCTAGAAATGCCTCCACCTACTAATCTCCATCAACTTTGAATCCTATAAGGTAAGTTGTAATCCATTTTTGTTTTCTCTCACAACTTTCCAACCGCTTGTCAACCATTTCATCATCTTCTAGAGAAGGAATTTTCATTCAAATGGGATGATGAATGTCATAAATCCTTTGAAGCCTTAAAAATACCTTCTTTAACCACTAGTGCTCATTCCTCCTAAGGATGACCAACCATTTTACCTATATATTTCTATCACTAACCATTCTTTAGGTGTCATGCTCTCTCATCGTGATGAGAAACACAGAGAGTAAGAAATTTATGACATAAGTTGTACCCTCCTGGACTACAAAACTAGATACACTCATGCCAAAAAACTCTGCTTAGCCTTAGTTTTCATCGCCACCAAACTTTGGTATTACCTACTCAACCAAAAAACCTTTGTTGTTACCAATACTGACCCCCTTGCACTATATGTATGCTAAACCCTATCAACAACAATATGTCACATGTTGGATTATGCTTCTTTCCAACCTCGACCTCAAATTCACTCATCAAAAATCCATTAAGGTCCAAACCATCGCTGACCAACTAGCAGATGCACCCCTTTCTAGGAATCAACCCTCTAACTTCGATTTCCTAGATGAATCCATAGCTACCCTCTCCTTAGATGAACCCACTTACCAAATGAAACTCTTCTTTGATGGCTCCAAGTGTTAGTGTGGAGGTGGGGTTGGTGTTATCCTCATTCCTCTTGATGGTGAACCTATGCCTTTATCTTTCAAATTGGATTTTGATTGTACAAACAATATTACCGAATATGAAGCACTCGTATTGGGTCTCCATACTACTTATGCCCTAGATGTTAAGTTTATCAATATCTTTGGTGATTCCCAGCTAGTCGTTAACCAAGTCAATAGTATATACCAATTTCGTAATGAGATCCTTAAAAAGTATAAACATCACATAGACATACTTTTGACCACCTTTGATCATTATGAACTTCATATCACCCCACATTCCACAAATAAATTTGCGGATACCATGGTCTCCTTGGCTTCTTAGATACCCTCTTCACTGCTGACTCTAAATCATTATCACAAGACAAAGGTTGCACTCACCCTCTTACCTATCTTGTGAGGTCTACTCCATTAGAATAGTTGCACTCGACCCACGTGACCTTTGGTATAAGAAGTTTATAGACTATCTTTCCCTTTCCATTCTACCCACTGATCTCACTCGTAATGGACAACATGCCTTTCTTAAAAATTTCTTTTGTTATTTCATCATGGGTGGTATCCTTTATAAGTGTGGCTTCAACGGTATTCTCTTACGATGCCTTACAAGTTATGAAATTACCTACACTATCAAGGAAGTTCATGATGGAATTTTTTTGAGGTCACTTTATTGGTTTAGTTGTCGTAAAGTGCATTCTTCGCTTGGGATATTATTGGCCAACCCCTGTGACTGTTGTGACTATGTTAAACATTGTATAAAATGCCAGCAACATGCTAATCTTCATCACACACCTAGTCATGCCTTACATGTCACACAAGAGATTTGGCCCTTTTCTCAGTGGGGCTTAGATCTTGTCGGTGAGATCAATCCCATTCTTCACAATGCCACCAATGGATTATAACCACTATTGAATATTATACTAAATGGGTAGAAGCCATTCCCCTCATTTCTACAAACCTAAAATAATATGTGAATTCATCAACCATCACATCATTTGTCGCTTTGGTGTTCCTCATCATCTCATCACCGATAACGGAAATAAATTCAAAAACAAAACCCTACGTAAGTTATGTGATGCTTTTGACATCCAACTTAGTTTCTCATCACCTTATTACTCGCAAACCAATGGCCAAGAAGAATCAACCAATAAAACCTTGAACAAGATTCTTATGAAAGTAGTTTACGATACTGGCAAGGATTGACATTCACACATTCCTTTCACCTTGTGGGCTTATCATACTAGTATTTGCACTTCGATTACTTTGCCACACCTTTTTCTCTAGTCTATGGTACGAGGATGTCTTGCCTCTCGAAGTCCAGATTCCATCTCTCCGCATCTCACTACAAGACATGCTCAACAATGATGACTTTTGCTAAGATCGTTTGGTGTAACTTGATTTATTAGATGAATGCCATCTCAATGCTCTTGATCATCTCCAAATCTACCAAAAATGTATCAAACATGCCTACGAAAAACATGTCCATGAATGAACCTTTCAAGTCAGCAACCTCATCCTGAAGGAAAATCAACATGTAACCAAAGAAGAGAAAAGTAAACAGGGAAAATTTACTCCTAATTGGCTTAGACCCTATATCATTACCCATGCATATGGATCAGGTGCTTATCGTTTGTCTTCACTTGAAGGTAAACCCGAACTGAGCCTCTTAACACCTCGCATCTTCGACCATTTTATTGTTGACGCCAAGTCCTATATCACTTTCGTCACAATTGATCACTCGTCCCTTGAGCTCTATTCACCTTCCATATTACCCATTTTTTAAGATCAAAAACTAAACAAGAATCATGTGATTACCCACCACCTTTCAGCCCTATCTTCAATATGAGTACCGCGACTCTACTCATGGCAAGATTCTCATGGATACTTTTCGTCTTTTAAAAATATGGAATCCCATGGTCATTTATTACTCGAAACTACCTATTTTATAGTTAACCTTTGTATGTTATGGTTTTGTCTTCTAAACAAAAACCTAATCCTCCTCTATAGTCTTGTCCATGACTTGAAACGTCCAAAAATACAAATTGGGATTCAAATCCTTGAGTCAAACTTCCATCAACATATGACTCCCTCAAAAGGGACATCTTTTCACTCTACCTCGCCGCTATAAATAGGTTGATCCCTTGAAGGATAACTATATAAAGTCAAAGAAAAAGTCTAGAAGCTTCCCGCATCGATCACTTCGTGAAGACCTTAAGGAGATAATATACTCATCCCATATAGATTTCATGCATCAATAAGTCTATTAAAAACACACAAATGAAGAAAATGATTAAATTTTTGTCGTGGACTTGCCTATTTTTGATCATGGGTTTCTTGCTAAGTAAACATGCATTCGCACACTAGGTTACACTCACTCATCCACTTTTGCTTCATTTCCATTTATGCCCTAGTTTTCTATGCTCAAGGGACTTGTCAAAAATGTGACATTTCGTGATCATGTGACTTTGTTCACCTTTAGAATATTCCAAAGATGCAACACCTTTAGGGTCTTACATTCATAAGCCCATCTTGGGTATGGTAGACTCATTAGGGTTCTTATCAATTAAGTAGCTCTTTTACCACCTCTTATCATTCGCCTTCCTCATTACTTATTGATTATCCTATACAGGACCAGATCATCGACGCCTAAATTTTAAAACGACTCAACCATGCCTATGACCTACATTCAATCATGCCTAAGATCTACCAACCCATTCCTCATATTCTTCCCTAGCTTATGGGAGAACTACATCGGCCTGAGGCCCCTTTTCACTAGGGCTATGTAGGCAGCACTTCAAGGGCATGGGGCCCTTAAAGGTTAGCTTGGCCACTCTTCACCCTAACTTATTTTCCCCTTCATTTCCCTATTCACATCCTACCTTAGTTCGTTTCCATTTTATATCAACAATTGGAAATTAAACCAAACAAACAACAATTGATAAACATTTTTACCACATCATCACATCATTCATTTATCATTTTCACATTTCCACTATAGCAAATATTTGGAAACTTAAACCATAACATGCATATACATCATCATTTATTTCCCATGTTACCAATGACTTGGACATTAAAATCAAAATTATAACCTGACTCCACCATGCCTATAACTTGACTCCATCATGCTTATAACCTGACTCCATCATGCCTATAACCTAACTCCATCATACCTATAACTTGACTCCACCATGCCTATAACCTAACTCCACCATGCCTATAACCTGACTCCACCATGCCTATAACCTGACTCCATCATGCCTATAACCTGACTCCATCATGCCTAATTGACCTAACTTAGCCATGCCTACAAGACCTCGACTCAATCATGCCTAATTCACCTAGTTTCCATCACATACAAAAATAATAATGTAAATTTAAAAAGTACACCATCCATACCATAAGTATCATCATATATATAAATGAGAAAGTCTCGTGCATCCATACATATGTGCACAGAGATACAAATAAATACAAATATCTCAAAACTCTCATATACATCCTCACTATCTTTGGCACGCAGGTCGGTATATGATCAAAAATCTCAAAACTCTCATGTACATCCTCACTCTCTTTGGAACGTAGGCTGGTATATATCAAAATCACAAACATGGCGGTCCACACAAATATCAATCATCAAATACCCTCCATGCATGTCTCTCACATGTCTCCTCCTCCTCCTCTCGCTACTTGCGGCGTCCCACTAGCATCTCACCAACATCCATAGGCCTTGGCTTGACCTCTTGTAGCTCACCTAGAGCTGGCCTCCGTGAACTAGTGGCCTCACCTTGACCCTATCTTGGGGCTCGTTGGCCCCCTGTACTCTCTACACTATGAGTGCGAGACTTGGTCCTCTCACTTGAGGCTTGTTGTGCTCTATACTCTGCATAGGTAGGGACATCTATCCCTATGGCCATCGATGATCCTGATAATATCTCACCTTGCCTAGCGTATCCCCGAACTCGACCATGGGTATTGTCTATGGTGTTTCCATCAGCCTCTAACCCCGTGCACTGTATCGTGAGACCTTGTCTCGCCCCTGCCTATAAAATGGGACCCTATTCCTGAGTCTATGTAGGATCTTGTGCTTGTATCTCTGGGCTGAATAGCCAAAATATATGCCTATGTAGTGGCCAATTGGATCTCGCAAACCTTCTACTTACACCTATAGGGTGGCCACCTATACCCCATCTCCATCCCCACCTGTGTGGGCACTTTTGTCCCTATGCAACTTGGGCTCAAGGGTTACTACCTATGTCTCGTAGCATGGCCACTTGTGCCTCGACCTTGTCGCCTGTCCTTACCGATTGTCTCTGCACTATCCCCAACTATGTCACAAGAGTGGTCACTTGTCCTCGTAGGGCATCCCTTTGCACTATGATAGTGGTTAAGTTAGGCTGCCCTTACCTCGGCAGTACTACCCATAGATGTGCTACCCACCACTTTCTATACCTATTTGTAAAAAAAATCATCAATTTTTCAGGTCTCTTGCCTGCTCCTCTTGCCCTATAGGCACCGTTGGCTATGGTAAAGGCATAGGCCTCTCCACGTCATCCCTCCTGTACTATGAAAATGGTGGAGGTACATCCTATGGCAACCCAAACTATCGTCTGACCTTGTCAATAGGTATCATCTCATGCTCTCCCGTCGGGGCCCTCTATCCATCGGAGTAACTATAGCTTCTATAGCTCCTCGTCCATCTCGCCTATATGATGGGAATCCCTCATCTCGACCTCCAAATGATGTCCACCTGGACAAGCCCTCTAATGCATGCTTGTAATATGCTACATCATGTGTAGCCTCGTATCTCGACATTGTCCAATAACAGTACCCATCACCTATAGCCAACCCGAACCTTAGTCCTTTTTAGATGATCAAGGTTCAAATATTCATGTAATTACCAACAATCGGGGGACAAGAAGTCAAAGTTCCATAAATAACCTTCTTCATATTTATTAATCAAGGACACAAAGTTCCTTCTTGGTTGTACAAGATCACCGTATTTGTAAAACTGAACAGAGATGCAATCGGAGAGACTAACGAGTTAGGAACAAAATGATCTCCACAATATTAAAGGAAACACAGAGATAACAAGAATTGGATAGACAAAGAATGGAAAGCCCTTTTGTATTGATTTCTTTAAGATCTATTTACACTTTCAATAAATATCCAAGTTCTTCCTCTCTTCGGTTGTGTAACATTTTCCAATATTTACTAGCTTGGGGTCAGTAGAACTCCCTATATCAATCTTATCATACTCAGCTGATTGCTGAGGTCCAATAGAAGCTTTAGATTTCACATATCTGTCATGTTTATCAAACAACTCCTCCAAACTCACCAAACCTTTGGGAATCTTGTTTCCTTTGAGTTTAATGCACCCTTCCTGATCTGTTTCTTCTCCTTGGGTGACAGGATGGTCAGAGGACACACTCTCACGAGGCAGGTTGTCACTTCCCTCAAAATACAGTTGTTCGAAATTGCCCTTGAGTTCCAGGAAGGAAAGCAAATGCTGGTCATCGTTGAAAACTTGCCAGTTATTGGTATTGTCAGGTACACTAGGCCGGTGGACCATTTCAATAGTGAACTTATCCTGAGAGAATTCAGGATGGGGAATCAGTAGTGATCCTGAGACAGCCAGTGAATCAGCCCTGCTGTTCTTTTCTCTAGGTATTGCCTCAATGGAGAAAGCATCAAGGAATTCAATTGAATCCCAAACCTGATTCCGATAATGCTTCAGCCTCCCATTTTTTACCTGAAAAAGGCTTCTGACTTGCTTCACAATCAGCTCTGCATCACCACGAGCCAGAAGATTTTTTACACCTCGTTCTTTGGCCACTTGCAGTCCAAGAATGAGAGCCTCATACTCTGCTGTATTGTTAGTGTTTTCGAACTGCAACTTAAATGAAAAAGGGTGTAGGCAGCCTTCAGGTGACACTAGCAGGACACCAGCTCCAGAACCAGCCGAGGAACAACTTCCATCAAATTCTAAAATCCAAACACCATTGGGATCTTTGGGTGATACTTTGGAGGGTTGGATTTCATCAGGGGACAGAATCATGTAATTACCATGGCCCATATCCTCATAGAGTATTTGTGCCTTAGGATCATCCGTTTTCTGCACAATATACTCTGATTGTTTCTCAGGCATCAGCTTCTTCATGTGTCCATTGACAGGTATGAGTGCATGTGACCAATCCATTTGAATCTCTCCACCCACATCTTTACAGAAGTTCCTACTTAGCAACATTCCGTAAGAAGGAGGAATGTCTGCTACTAGGATGGTAGCCAAGACTTTCTTTTCGTGTAAAGCGTGTAAAGCCACTTGTGCATCTTTAATCCTTCCAACCAAAGGCACTTCTTTACTTTCCATGGAGTAGCAAGATCCATAAGTAATGAGTGAGGGTCAAGCCTAAAGCATGAGCTACTTTGGCAGGCATCACGTTATCTGAGGCTCCGAATCTATGACACAGTTACTGAGCCTATGGCCAGCTATAAGAAGTGTTACATAAAAAGGCTTGATTTTGTCACCAGGCGAGGTGACAGCAGCTACCAGACTAGGCTGTGGTGTAGAAGGAGGAGTGGGCAAAAGGCCTTTAGAGGTGGTCTTGGAATGGGAATTTACAAATTGGATCATCTTGGCAAAAGCTTTGGGATGGGTTTGGTAGTATTCAGCTTCTGAAATTTGAACCTTAGTCCTTTTAGATGATCAACAATATCAAAGGATCCAGAGGTGGATGGGCCATCATCATTTGGAATTCTAGGCTTATCAACTTTAGGAGAAAAAGAAGAAGAAGCAACTTTGGTAGCAGGATTGGCAGTACTTACCTTTGGTGCAGATGAGGTAGGGATAGGAGATCCTCTTCTGGCAATTACAGGAATAGTTGCTGGCTGCTCCTTAGATTTCTTCATGGGCTGTGTTACTTTCTCCTTCTGCCTTGTCTGTTCTCGAGTCATGACAGCAAATGATTCACTGTTCATATCTGCTACCACTTCATCATAGTCATCTCCGTCATCAGTGCCTTCGGTGGTAAAGAAATTAACCCGAGATCCTTCGAGTTCTTCCGCCTCATCATCAAATTCCTCCAGGAACTCCTCACGAGCTTCATCGTCCACATCATCATCTGGCTCTTCAACTTCACAGGTTGCATTCACAGGAACTTTGACAGGAGGTCCTTCAAGTGCTAGTCTTGTGTGAGGAGCAGGCAACGATTTCTGGGCTGAAAATTTCTTCTTGGAACATCTGCATACGGGGCATGCTGAGCCAATTGTTTCTTTATAGCTACTAGATCATTTGCAAGTTTCTGGACTAATGGATCAGTATTGGGTCCAGAGGTGGAGGAGGAAGAAGCAGCAGATTTAGATTTGGGAGGATCTCTCTTCAACTTCCCTGACATGATCAGGTCATCCTCGACACTAACAGCCAGTTCTTGATCCAGAATTAACGTTCCAAGATTAGCCCTTCTTAGAGCATAACTGACTTTGGGCGTTTGAGCATTTAGAAAGAAACATTTTTGAATTTGATCAACCTATTCGAGTATTTATAGGAATTTTGTTGATCGGTCATGTTGAATCGAGCCACGAATTCTCTCATGGGTTCTGATGGATCTTTCTTTATCTGAGAAATTTGGGCAAGCAGGGCATGCACATCTTCTGCCGGCTTGAAACGGCTTTCGAACTGAGTTCTCATTGTATTCCAGTCGGTGATGGCACCAACCGGAAGGTGATAGAACCAATCAGCAGCATTATCCTGTAACGTCTCAACGAATAGCCTTACTGAGACGTCTTCATGTTCAACTCCCAAGACTCCACATGCAACTATGAAGGCTGCAATGTGTTCATCAGGGTGTACTTTGCCATCTCCTCTAAACTTGGGGAAGTTCTTTCGGTTACCTCTAGGTAACTCATGCAAAGGCTGATTAAGGGCCAGGGGCCCGACACGTTGACCCCATGGCAATTGTGCCGCCATTCTTGGAAATACGGCTTGGAAGGGAACTGTAACACCAGCTAGGATCAAAGCTCGTAGATTGGGACTAGCAGGTTCTGAAGGAATACCACCCGTAGGACTTCTATCTTGAACAGGTGGAGTGCTCGTTGAACGAGTTCTTCTATTTGAAGAGAAAGGAAAACCCTGTTGCTCCAAAAGTGGCGAGAATCTTCGATACCAAGGGTCCTTCTCCCTCGAGTGAAACGCGGAGTCACCAGATCAAAGGATGATCGAAAAATTGCAGTACTGGAATGCGGTTTTCCCCAGCGGAGTCGCCAAAAACTGTTGGTCGTCAAATAGGACTTTTTAGAAGAGCAACAGTCAGGGGACAAGAAGTCCCTCCTCTTTAATGGGAGAGGTTCCCTTATTCAGAAACGAACTTATTTACAAATGTACAGAACATTGTTTTATGGTCAAACTTGGATTTTACGAAAGTGTTTTCCACAAGGATCATCAATTACACAAGGACTGAGGAAAGGGAATAAGAAGATGAGCAGAATAGCAACATTCAGAATTATAGATAGCAGAATAATTCCTCGTGTATGCGAAGCTTCAAAGAATTTAAGACAAGATCATTTGCGTTGGCTGAATGAGATTAAATTTAAAGACACAAAGTTCCATAAATAACCTTCTTCAGATTTATTAATCAAGGACACAAAGTTCCTTCTTGGTTGTACAAGATCACTGTATTTGCAAAACTGAACAATATGCAATCAGAGAGACTAACGAGTTAGGAACAAAATGATCTCCACAATATTAAAGGAAAACACAGAGATAACAAGAATTAGATAGACAAAGAATGGAAAGCCCTTTTGTATTGATTTCTTTAAGATCTATTTACACTTTCAACAAATATCCAAGTTCTTCCTCCCTCTGCAAAATGGCGTGGAAAGGCCATTATATAGCTTACAAGTCAGTTACTCTTCGTAACCGTTTCTTTTAATTAAAGAATAGTTAAGGATCACCAGTTGCAATACCTTAACTAATTACAAAGAATACGAAAAGAATGGGAAGAAGAGAAAAGAAAGGAGAAGGAGACAGGTGGCCAGCTACTGGGAGGGACCCACTGTCTTCAGAATCCACTGCCTGAATTTCTTCAACGCCTCAGCTATGTCTCTGCCACGTGGAACTGACGTGTTGGCTGCAGACTGAGTCCAAAATCCCAGACATTTCTCCATCTCTTTATCAAACTCGACGTGAGTATGATAATCTTTATTTGCTTCTTCAATGGCAGATTGAAGAGAACAAATTTCCTTCATCTTTTCCTTAGAGATGGAGCTTTCCTTGAATAGATTATCTTTGACAAAAGCTCTGAACTGAGCTTTGATTTCTTGCAAGGACAGGGAAACACCAGAATTTTCATCCTGAAGATGACAATGTATATCCTTGAAAGCAGCAACAGCCAGTGTCTTGAAAGCTTCTCCCTTCTGCCAGCTGTTCTTCATTTCTCCCAAAGCTTCCTCCAAAACTCTGATCTTCCACTCCACGCTGTAGACCCAGGATTTTGATAGATTGTCCTTAGCATCATCGAAAATCTTATTCGCCAGTAAGATGTTCTCATCTGTCTGTCCCATAAGGCGAAGGTCTACTATACAACTGCTCCAGATTTTTAGTTCTTTATCCATGGTATTGATAGTGGAGGAGAGCTTCAGTTGCACATTACTCACCTTTTCGTGGAGTTTGAAAGCTTCATTGATGAAGTTTAATCCAGCAACAAGCATGTCATCCACCATGGCTTCAATAGCTCTGCCATAGACAGAATACTTGTGCATATCTTTGATACTTTGCACTTCATCTTGGCTTAGAATCACCGGAGGCGGTAGAGCAGTCAAGGGGGTAGGGTCCAAAACTTTGTCCTTAGACAAAAGTGACTTGATAAAACTTGTGAGAACTTGGGCTTGTTCTTCCAGCTGTTCAATAGTCTGCTGCCCTTTCTCTACCCTTCCAATGACTCTCGTGACTGTTTCCTGGAGGTTGTGAATTTCACCTTCAGGAGTAGACTCTCCCATAGGGATCCTTGAAAGCTCTAAGTCAGATGTCAGCAAGTCTGATTCTGATTTGTCTACTGTAGGCTTAGCAATCTCCAAGAATTGCTGACCTTGGGCATCAGACACTATTCTGGAAGTAGTTCTGGCTTTCTTGGCACGAGAAGGAGTGGTGCCCAACAAGGCTGCTACAGCATCAAAATTTGGTCCCAAGCTTTGAGAGGAGGATTTCCTCTTCCTTTTGTCAACCAGAGGTTGCACCCAAGCAAAAGAGGAAGAAGAATCTGCAGGAGGGGCAAGGGGACCAAGAGACAGGGAGCTCATGACACTCAGGGTCTGCGCAGCTGTTGACTCAAGCTGAGACGTGAGTAGAGCACTGGAGGCAATGGCAGTAGAAGAATCAATAGCACCCGGAAGTTCAGTGCTCTGGACCTCTTTGTCCTTATCTGCTGGGTCTTCAGGAACATTTGCAGGAGTGGGCATCTCACTTTCTTCACTTTCACTGAGAACAATGATGTTCTCTGGCCCTATAGGCAACTCTACCTGTTTTCTTGGAGGATCATTCTCTGCAGGTTCCTTCTTTACCTCTTTGAGTTTCTTCCTGTATACCTGGGTAGATGGAGAAGGAGTAGATTCTACAGGTCCCTGAGCTGTTGAGGCAGGAGGGGTTTTCACTGGTGTTCCAGACTCTGGAACTGATGCCTCTCTTATGGGTGTCGAATCATCCTTGGAGCTAGATTCTCCTGAGTGCCTCTTGAATTCTCGGATCTTCTTACTGAACCAGACCCTAGTCCTGATTAAGACTGGAGCAAGAATCTCAGCCAGATCATCTCTCTCTTTCCTGTTCCAATCCAGGTCCTCCAGAGGGGTGTGCTTAATCACATTTTCATACTCATAAGAGTATAGATCAGAATTGTCATCCTGGAGACCTTCAGGAACTTGGTACAGACTGAGTTCTTGGATCAATTGCAGGGAGAACCTACCACAATGCCTTCTTCTGGCTTCAAAATCATCTCGCATGATCAACCCCAAAGTAGTCTTACGATTCGCGCCTATGATGATAGACTATCTTGATGTTCTGTTCAATGAACTTCTTCAAGTCAAAACAGGTTCTTGGCTTGAAGAAATGAACAGTGATAGGGACCAGGGCTCTTTCTATGTTCTGAGCATCCAGAGCTGTTTTGCATGTGTAGTTTCCCAGAGAGATGGGAAAGTGCAAGCCAGAAATCTTCTTGTCTCTGCAAGTTCTGTGCAACTTGTCTAGTTGCCTGCATATTTCTATCAAAGCCATTTTATCATTGCAGAACATGGGAAGCCGTAGAGGAGTGCTTTCATAGCCAGCAAGCCTGATATAGGAAAATTTCCTGAATTGAATGAAATAGGCTCCATACTGTGATATCAGGTTCATGGCTTCATCTGAAAACCTTCTAGCAGTATCACCTTCGAGCAATCTGACCACGTACATGGTGAAAGCATCATTGACCCTTCTGAAATTCCGATTGCTGGTCTCCAGGGTGAACTGCGGGCAATAGGCATACACTGGATCATCTTTGTGTGCATCTATATAGGAGAAACCAAACCACTGCCTGGATGCTGCTAGGGTATACATCAGATATGAAGTCATATAGAACTTCTTTGTTTGCTGGACGTTGGATAGCTGCTCCGCCAAATTCATACTGATGATCTCTGCCCAGTTGATATTTTGCGTCCCTCGCACACCATGCTGATGAGCGGGCACATCCAGAAATGAAACTCATTGGTGGAGGGCAAACCCATAACCCGAGCCAGCAGGATTATGAAGTCTGACAATTCCTCATTGAAATCTGCTCGGAAGAGGGTTTTGGTTAGGCGAGAAGCACCTTTCTTAGGGTTCTTCAACCAAGACTTCGCCACTCGCGCCTTGTATTTGTCACTGTCTTGGTCGAATAGGGTCTGTGCTTGATCCCGGGAGACGACTATAGCATTGTCCATCTCTCGGAATCCTCAGAGCAGCGCCAATGGCGGCAGCGTCCAGCTTGGCAATGAGTTCCCCATGTACATTTGTCAATTCGCTCGAAGCGGGGTCGAAGTGAGCTCCACATGAAAGCACTGTATCAGCACACTGTACTGAGATTGGGAATCCTCCGGCAAAAGCTAAACCACTATCATTAATCATCTGTGCCATTGGTGTAGGGTTTGCATCTGTCATTCTTGCCCAAAAATCACCGAAGTCGAGATGACGAGCTTCGCTGTCCCCTATATTGCTAACAGCAGACTCAAGCGGAGAAATTTGCTCCTGTCCCTGGAACTTGATCTTCATAGTGATAGTCTCGGAGCTGCAACCTAGACTTCTGGAAGGAATTTGCAAATGGAGGGGGTATCGCGCAGGTTTTCAAATTGCAAGGGTTCGAGCAAAAGATAGCATGGAAGCAATGCGAAAAATGCAAAGGGGAATGCTCGTTATATAGCCGTTTGGAGAGAGGAATGACTTTAATGCGCATTGAATACACAACCACCAATTTGAAAAGCATCATACTCGGAGTGAGCGGGAAAAACTAAGTGTGAATGACACTTGGTACGCTTGGGACATGTGAGACGCGAATGCGCGAAACACGCGGCTCGGCCGGTTCGGGCGAAACAGGGAGAGGACGCACAAATGCATTTGGGACAAATGGGACGAAAATGTGTGAAGTACGCGATTCGGGTGTTTCGGCCGAAATTGGAACAAAGGGCCCGTTTGGACTTGGGACATTCGGGACAAAAAGTTCCGAAGTACGCGACTTGACCGGCTCGGCCGAAATTGGGAAAGCTCGCACTTTTTAAAATGGGGCAGTTGGGACAAAATTGCGCGAAGGACGCGGTTCGGGCAAATCGGCCGAAAATGGGAAAGCTCGCACTTTTTAACTTTGGGACATTTGGGACAGGAAAGTGCGAAGTACGCGGGAAGGATGATTCGGCCGAAATTGGAACAACATGCAAAATAAGTTTTGGGACACTTGGGACAAAACTCTCCGACGGGCCCGAAAATGGGACAGCTTCGGGGATTTCGGCCGGTCGGGTAACAGAATGCACTTTCGTACTTGGGACAGATGGGACAAAAAGTTCCGACAGGCCCGAAAATCACACAAAATGACCCAAAACACAGATTTTTTCAATTTCACGACTTAGGCATTTCAGAGAAAAACACTTAAACTCAAAATTTTGAAAATTTTACTCTTATCAGAGCGGGGAATTTTGAGTGGACAACACATTTTACATCAACAATTGGAAATTAAACCAAACAAACAACAATTGATAAACATTTTTACCACATCATCACATCATTCATTTATCATTTTCACATTTCCACTATAGCAAATATTTGGAAACTTTAACCATAACATGCATATACATCATCATTTATCTCCCATGTTACTAATGACTTGGACATTGAAATCAAAATTATAACCTCGACTCCACCATGCTTATAACTTGACTCCACCATGCTTATAACCCGACTCCATCATGCCTATAACCTAACTCCATCATACCTATGACTTGACTCCACCATGCATATAACCTAACTCCACCATGCCTATAACCTTACTCCACCATGCCTATAACATGACTCCATTATGCCTATAACCTGACTCCATCATGCCTAATTGACCTAACTTAGCCATGCCTACTAGACCTCGACTCAATCATGCCTAATTCACCTAGTTTCCATCACATACACAAATAATAATGTAAATTTAAAAAAGTACACCATCCATACCATAAGTATCATCATCTATATAAATGAGAAAGTCTCAGTGCATCCATACATATGTGCACAATACAAATAAATACAAATACCTCAAAACTCTCATATACATCCCTCACTTTCTTTGAGTACGCATGTCGTTATATGATCAAAACTCTCAAAACTCTCATGTACATCCTCACTCTCTTTGAAACGTAGGTTGGTATATATCAAAAATCACAAACATGGCGGTCCACACAAATATCAATCATCAAATACCCTCCATGCATGTCTCACATGTCTCCTCCTCCTCCTCTGCTACTTGCGGCGTCCCACTAGCATCTCACCAACATCCATAGGCCTTGGCTTGACCTCTGTTGTAGCTCACCTAGAGCTGGCCTCCGTGAACTAGTGGCCTCACCTTGACCCTATCTTGGACCTCGTTGGCCTCCTGTACTCTCTACACTATGAGTATGAGACTTGGTCCTCTCACTTGAGGCTTGTTGTGCTCTATACTCTGCATAGGTAGGGACATCTATCCCTACGGCCATCAGATGATCATGATAATATCTCACCTTACCTAGCGTATCCCTCGAACTCCGACCATGGGTATTGTCTATGGTGTTTCCATCAGCCTCTAACCCCGTAGCCTGTATCGTGAGACCTTGTCTCGCCCGCCTATAAAATGGGACCCTATTCCCGAGTCTATGTAGGATCTTGTGCTTGTATCTCGGGCTCGAATAGCCAAAATATATGCCTATGTAGTGGCCAATTGGATCTGCAAACCTTCTACTTACACCTATAGGGTGGCCACCTATACCCCATCTCCATCCCCACCTTGTGTGGGCACCTGTCCCTATGCAACTTGGGCTCGAAGGGTTACTACCTATGTCATCGTAGCATGGCCACTTGTGCCTCGACCTTGTCGGTTGTCCTTACCACTGTCTCGCACTATCCCCAACTATGTCACAAGAGTGGTCACTTGTCCCCGTAGGGCATCCCTTTGCACTATGATAGTGGTTAAGTTAGGCTGCCCTTACCTCGGCAAGACTACCCATAGATGTGCTACCCACCACTGTCTATACCTATCTCGTAAAAAAATCATCAATTTTTCTCTCGCTGCTCCTCTTGCCCCTATAGCACCGTTGGCTATGGTAGAGGCATAGGCCTCTCCACGTCATCCCTCCCGTATTTATGAAAATGGTGGAGGTACATCCTATGGCAACCCAAACTATCGTCGACCTTGTCAATAGGTATCATCTCATGCTCTCTTGCATGGTGCCCCTCTATCCATCGAAGTAACTATAGCTTCTATAGCTCCTCGTCCATCTGCCTATATGATGGGAATCCCACATCGACCTCAAAATGATGTCCACACTAGACAACCCCTCTAATGCATGCTTGTAATATGCTACATCATGTGTAGCCACAGTATCTCGACATTGTCCAATAACAGTACCCATCACCTATAGCCAACTTTGAACCATGACCGTCTCGAATGCATCGGTCGGTGCATGCCCACCGAACACACACACACACACGATGTGCTTATATGCCCAGAGTAGTGTAGGAGGAACATACAACATAAGCTAAACCTCTATAGCCTCCCATAGGCCCATAACTCTCTGTATAGCTACACCAAGAATGCTAGTGCCCATGCAAACGGGTCCTATCCTCCATCATGTCATGAAGAACCCCCATCAATGCCCGTGGGAATCTCCTACCCTCCACATCTAGTAGTAAAAACTACAAACTGCCTCCATCATCAACACCACTAACCTAATCTCCTCTAGATGTGAGGATACATATCTCCATAACTCAGGTTGGCACTACGGAACCGTAACTCTGCCAACCCCTTACCGAACACTATCAATATCAACTCCTCGGATGCTTATGAGGAAATTAAATAAACTTGTGTCCCTACTATTGATAGCCGCAGGATCCTATAAACATCCTCCAAGGTGACGGTCATCTCACATGTTGGCAAATGAAATTTTTGGTTGTCAAATCCCATATGTCGATGAGAGAGACCATCAAACTTGACTCCCAAACTACATGGCGTAGTGTTTGACCCCAATCAGATGACCTCTACCACATGGCACCACTCCTTAGCTTTCACACTCCCTCATACCACTAATAACAAGGGTAGTACCCTATCCCACAACTGCAATTGATCCCTTTCCTGCATCCAAAAATCATAACATCATTAGACCTCGACCATACCCCGACTTCACCCTTACCCACCCAACCTATTCCCAAGACCTTTCCTACTCATGACCAATCTCCCTCACCCTATCTCACAAACCATACCTATTTTTACCTCTTACCCAAGCTATTTTCTGTCAACAATATCTTCCTATCTCATGACCTATCTCAACCCCACCCCCTCTCATGTGTTGGCCCATTTTCCTCTAAATATCCGGTATCGGTTCTTATTGACCGACAATGGTAAATAAAAACCAACATAAATCACCACATCCATGACTGATGTTGGCTAACTCCCACCGATGTCGCCAACCTTTGACCAATGTCGGTCACTGTCACGGTGACAAAATCCATGAAACCCCACCCTTTTTATGTAAAAATTCAACCTTCTAACCTACCTACCTACCTACTCTTCCCTACCCAAATCTCACCTCAATCTATCCTCATCACTTTTTACCCTACATAAGCATTCCTCCATTCCTATTTCATCCTTATAATTTCAAAATTCAAATTTAATTCCCCCTCCAAACCCATTTTCACCCAAACCCGATTCTACAAATAAATTTACCTAACCAACGTAGAATGGGATCGAATCATACCGATCACAAATTTGTATCGTGGGGTACGTCAGTCATTATACCGGTGGTCCACCCAACCCCTCTCTTACCTCCACCATCACCGAATTCCCTCTTCACCTCCAACCAACCGAATCGCTCAGACCGATATCAAGGACCCACCTATCGAATGACCGATCACCCACTCTGAGGCTAGCCAACTCAACTCTCCATCTCGCTCTGTCACTTTCCACTTTTCCACCACTCCTTTGTCATTTTCTACTATTGGCAAATGACAAATGATTCCACAAAAAGTGGAATTTTCCTTTTTAATCCCAATCCGCTCTGACCAACGTTGATCATATCGGTGCCCTAGTCAATCATCGTCAGTCAATATATAACCGACGCGTCGGTCACACTTCAAACTAGTTGCCCTTACCCCGCTCCCTTTTCACTTGTTGCCACTCATGCTCACCCACTTTTTATCATTCCAACCACCCATTGAAACATACCTACAAACCCAACCTACCCCTACATTTCCTTTGTTGCGTCTTAGAGTTGTTATTTTACCTATACCTTGGCCTTACCTATGCCATGACCTATTTTCCTGAACTTGACCTACTTGGTGTGACCATTGACCTTATGTACTTGTTATACCTTATGATGCTATTACCTATGTTGTTTTAGCCTAACAACCATACCTTTCCTATTGTCGTGTCATTTATCCCGACCAAACCTTTGGTGTATCGGAGCATACCTAAACGTTCCTACACCTGACCTATGTTGTGTTTCTCGACCATATCCTATACCTTGGATACCTGAATCACTTCACCCTTGTTTGGATAAACCTATCGACCTTGGACAATGTAGATTTTGCAAGCTCTTCAACCTAGTACTATGTTGTAATCTATACGTGTGTGTGTGTTTGATTGCCATTACCCATGACCCAATTTTGACCATGACCTACTACCCATTACCCAAGTTGACCGTCACCTTTTCCCTCAATACTCAAACCTTTCCCCACCTATCTTCCCCACCTACACCTTTATCAAACCACTCACCGATTCCATCTTACACCTCATCAGTGCCCGGTTTGAGGGGGATCACCTTCACCCACACATGGGGCATTCACTTCCTATTTTTTTCAGCATCACTTACCAATACAAGCTACACAACAAAAAGGGGGAAAATGTAGACACCAAAATTGGGTCACACTCCCCTTGGTCCCCTTTCGAATAACCAACTTAAACACAATCAATGTAACCACCGACCCTTATACCCCACATTAATATTAATTTAATTATTTACAATTAAATTAATACTCATCCTCACTTCATTCATTATTTAATTACCTCAATTAAAACTAATTTCCACCTCACCCCACCACCTCACCTAAACACCTCACCATAGACCTATTCATAACATGCTTTCATAACTAACTAAGACTTAGCCCTACTTACCTTAAATGAACTAGGACTTAGTAAAACCCTAAAAGCACATGTGTATTCTCATGTTAACCACTTTTCCCATGTATCTAAGTGCAATGTTCCATTTAGACCTGTGTGCAATGACCAAAAATGGCAAAATGATATCTAGGATCTGTTGTTTTAGGCAACCTAGGATATCTCGCCTTAACCGACACCGTCAACTCCGAAACTAACGCCAAGTAACCCCCGAACCATCGTCGCTACCATATAACCATTTTGGTAACCTTGTTTGAGAGGTTAGACACATTCTCAAGTTTTGGAGCGAAGGATATTTGCATGCAAGCGTGAACCAAAGCTCTTTGCACATCCAGCAGCCATAAGTAGCATAACCATTGATTAGATGGTTTTTACATTCATAAGAGCACTCCGGGAAGCACTACCATGATGTTGATCACCATTTTACTGACCAACCATCAACAGTACCTAGCCATTGAACCTACATAGTAGTAAGTGTATCTCTAATATGCACCACTTCATTTTTATTTAGTTTATAGGATTTCTTCACCTTTTGTTTATCAACCATCAACTATATTTTCACCCTACCACTATTTCCTTCTTGTGAACCCGACCATTCCCATCACTCATAACCCTTTTAATCACCTCTTTCTACCCTTGAGCACCTATGAATATTCCCAACATCTCCCTAGACCTAAACCAACTCCTCACCATCTCTAATCCAGTCTCAGACAAATCCCAAAACCATGAACTATTGATTTATTACCAGCCCACAATAACCGTCATCGCCTTCTTACTAAAATATCGCCATCATACCAGCATCGATGTCACTCTCTGATCCGGTAGTCCTACTAATACCATATCCCAATAACCCTTTTAAGTGATTTAAGTGACCCAAAATTTGACTCCCGACATGTTCCAACACCCTAGTTGTTTACCTTATTTTTAGATTTGATCATAGCCTAGCATGTTATGTTAGATTTGTTTATTATATTTAGATGAGATACCTAAATCATATCAAATATAGTAGGATTTTATTCACTTACGTTATTTCTTACATTAAATTATATTAAACATTGGGTTGACTACCACCGAGGAAGTATCATACTTCCTAGATCTAGCATACGCTAGGCAGCCCACTGACATTTATTATTTAATCCTCTTTTGTGGTCTTGTTGTGTATTTCGGTAGTTCCTCCTAGCCAAAATAAATATTTGATAGTTAGCATTAGATCAAGAAGTCAAAATGTGTGCAATAACCTCCAACCGACCATCACTATAAGTATTCCTCCTTGGCCCATACCCTTATCTCTGCTTTATTCCCAAAACTTAAAGAAAATGGTGAAACACTTGTGTCCTTGTGATGGAGCTATATAGATGCAATGGAGCTCTTAGATGCCTTGATGGATGCAAATTTAGGTGGGGATAGATAATGCTTAGTGCTTAGTCCTTTATTATGATCATATAGCTTTATATTTATATGATTCCTTCACTTGAATTTCATAATTAACCTCAAAAAGGATGAGTACCAAAAAGATAAGATGCTCAAGTGGCTAGAAAGGATCCAAAAAGTGAGAGTAAAGTACAATGGGCATAGGAGCACCCGGAGGGTATGAGGGTGCCTCGACACTAGTGTCCCAAATGCTAGGTACTAGTGTCCAGGGATGAAAAATGTTTGAAGAGCAAAAATTCGGACTAAGTAAGGATGTAAGACAAAAAAACTACGAAAGTAAAGAAAGGTGGCCAAATACATGGGTTAATTAGTAATTTTCTTACTTAGGAATTACATCAATAGTAGTATGTAATCATGACTAGATAATTACCCAAAGTGCATCATTGTGTGTCTAGAATACTAAGCAAGATAAATCGAATAACAACCATATTGGCATATAGTCCTACAAAGAAAATGTTACACATGAAGCATCCACTAGCATTTAGAAAGATATAAAGTATGTAAAAGTGTGTATGGATCCATGAAATAAATAGTGTGATAGTAAGAATAGGAAATAGTATGTAATGAAATGATAGCACTTGTAGTATGTAAGAGTATGAGATGTAGATGCCCCTAGAGCCTCGGTGGGATGGGTAAAAGGTATTGTGTCAAGGATCATTCTTGTGTGTAAATGTCTATAGGAAGTCTGCATTCTCAACTAAAGAAAAAGTGAAGGTACATGTGTATGAAGAAAAGATAATGATATAATGAATATATGAATAGCATAGTAAGCAAAGTGCATCATGTAACTATGATAAGCAAGCAAAAATAAGTGCAACTAAGATATCCAATATGCTTTGTATGTGTGAGTTGGAATGGTATGCAATATGAATGTGATAGGAGCAACGTGTGCCCCGACAAATGTGGATGATTATGAGATGAGGTTAATTTATTAAAGACCCCTTGATAGTCAAGAATGAACCATAAAACAAGAGGGTGTCATCGGGAAATAGTTTGAAAATGTGTATGCTAGAAATATAGGTCATAAAGGACATAGTTTGAAATGTGAAGAAGGTGAGGTTCATTTTAGATTGAGACCCTAATCATTTGAGTGTGAACTATGGAAATAGAGTGTGTCATAGTTTAATGGTTTGTAAGTGTGAGAATCAAATGATAGAATGATGTAACGTGAAGCGCAAAGTGTGAAATGTGTAGTGTGTGAGGTTCATGGATGTAGTACGCCCTCAATAGTCAAGTGTGAACCGTAGCACAAGAGTGGGTCATGGAAACGATATAAGTGTATCAAGTTGTGTAATATTTCTTAGAGATAGAAAGTATGAAGCACATAGCATAATAGTAGAATTGATAGACACCTGATGATACTAAGAGGGTGAGAAGGATAAACGTGATTCCCCCAAGTGTATGATGTAGATAATAATCAAGTAACATCATCTAGGAGATCATTATTGTTAGGATCAAATCCAATTAGAGTGGCATCAGAGAATTGATAAGAAATAGTCTGAGGTTGATCATATAAAGAGCCATTGCAACACAAATTGTACATGCCCATAGCATATTCTTCATCAGTGAAAGGTGGTAGTGGAAAAACATGTGAATACTAAAGAGTAATGTTTTGTGTATAGCCAAGAATTGAATCATTGAAAATAGAAACACAACTAAAAGGCATTGGAAATGTGATATCAATATGATTAGGATCTAAAGTGCCACCAATGTAGTCAAGCCAAGACTACCCAAGTATAAGTAGAGAAGTGCTATAAGTGCGTGCAAGAAATACTGATAGATGGAAGACGTAGAGGCCATAAGTAGTAGTGATGTGAACCAATCTATGATAGAGGTGAGAAGAATGAGGTGGAGGGAGGAGATAATTTTGTGTGAATCCTAGCCGAGCCAATTCATCATGTGTGTAAAAAGTATTAGAGCAAGTAGGATCAAATGGAATGAGATGCCAATAAGAGTTATGTATGAAAAGGGTGCATGTGAAAGGATGAAGTGCCGATGTAGGGCACACATGAGAAGACGATGTGGATGGGACAATTTCCAAAGCATAAATATTTCCCTCGAGAGGAGGAAAGTTGACGGTGGAGGAGGGATGCTCCGTGAGTTGGTAATCATCGAGGGATGCACAGAAGTAGAAAACATTAGAGTAGGTAATACAATGATTGGGTCTAGGATAAAAATATTTGAATGGTTCAAAATAAAAAACAATAGTATGTTCATAGCCATCATATAGGAATTTAACGCACCGGTGAACTATACAAGGCACTGCCTGTATAGCATGAAGCCATGACCTACCTAGTAAATAATTATACCCATGTTTCAAAGGAGTGATAAAGTACAAAGGTTGAGCTCAAATCCATTATCAACTAGTGTTTGCTTGATACCCATGTTAAATATGTGAGTGGTACATATCGGGAGGATCATTGTCATAAACAGAAAGAGTGGTAGCTACATCGATGGGAAAGTAAGTTGTTCAAAAAATGTAGTTATGAATAAGCATTATACAAGGTCCACATGAGTATTGTGAGTAATAGGAGTATTAGCTAAGACAAAACTTATTTTAGCCTTATAATCGGGATTACCTTGCAAGAAATTATGGATGGAGATATCCATGATGAGAGGATCCTAAAAGAATGAAATTAGGAAGAAGTGATGATCCAAGAGTGTTCAAGGCAGTTCACCAAATGATTTAATAAAAATAGAATAATTTTAATATTAAACCCTAGATATTGTAGAGTCATTGATGTCAACTATGATAAGTAATCGCTAGAATATAGATGATGACACGAGCAATAAGCTAACAAAATATATAACCCTAAGTGTAAGAGAGGGAAAAATGACTTATCTGATTTTGCACTATCCCGAACTTATTTTGACTAGGAAAACTATTGAATAAGAAGGGTATACTTGTCAAAAATGCTCCAGATAAATTCTCTAACCCACAAAATGAGCCATACATGGGTTCCTCGTAGGGGAAAAATGCATGGGCACTGGAGACTACTATAGGGTACCAAAGGTGACCGTGCAAATAGTTAGAATATATTTTTACAAATGTGTCGCACAAGTACCCCTGTTGGTCGCTTGTATATAACACCTTGATTGTTGAGTTTCATCAGAACTGTAAAACCCTTAAACTACATCAAATCCCAAAAACAAAGATATAATATGGGGATTCAGGATCGACCCCGAGAGATCACCCTACGAAGTGAACTTACGAATGAGCACTATACTACATTTTAGAATCCATGTACTTCTTGTGGATCACTGTGAAATAATAATCATGCCCTATGAATCCCTCAGTACAAGTGCACTTAATAACGAGCGATAACTAGATGTACCAATGCAAATAGTTGTGTGGATGGAAAAATGAAATTCCCATCCCTATGAAGTGTATGCAAAAAATACAGTCCCTTGTCCCTTGAATGGATGCTAGATGGATGCCTTTAGTGCTCTTAATGCCTTTGGATGTAAGCTTAGGCGATGATAATAGATGCTTAGAGCTTGGTCCTTTATTATGCTCACGTAGTTATGTATTTATATGATTCCCTTGTTTGAATTTTGTAATTTACAAATGGAAATATGACCCATAAGAAAATAATATGCCCAAAACATAAAAGATACCCAAAAGATGTGAGTAAGATAGAAAAGGGTCGGGGCGCCCATAGGGGATGAGGGCACTGGTGCTTTGTCTGTCTTGATCGGGTGCTTTAGGTGTCTAGAGTCATAAAAGATTTAAAAACTAAAGTACTTGACTAGGTGTAGGGTGTAAAATACCAAAAATAAGAAAATAAACAAAGCAAAGAGTCAAAAGATAGTTGTTAATTACTAATTTTATTTCTTATGAATCATATGAATGCTTGTATGTTCTTAGGACCTTAAATGTACCCAAGTGCATGATTTTTTATTTACACTTGGCGCTTTTGTCCTAATTATGTGCTAGTGTCGAGGCCATAAAGGATAAACCAATCAAGTGATGGAAAATCTATAACATGTGTAAGACCAAGACAATGTAAGAGATAAATAAATAAAAGAGCCAAAAGGAGTTGTCAACTACTTGTTTTCTTTCTTAGGAATCATGTATACATTAGTATTCTTTAGGACCTAGAAATGTACCCAAGAGCATAGATTTTTTGTCCCACTTTATGTTTTTTAGTGAATACTCGATATCATAAAGTAGATAGAAAATGCATACCTTATGAACCATAGAAAGTGTAGCTGATATCGTGTCGAGTGGACAAGTATCCATGTGAAGTGTGAAGTGATCATAATGTCAAGCATGTAAACTAGGAAAGGGAGGTAAAACCTAGGGGTAAAGCGTGTGTAGTAGCGTGCTCTTGGAGCTTGTGCTTATTGATGTGAGATGCTTCTTCTAGGTATGGAGCTATAAAATAAGAAAAAGGAGTAGTTAAAGTCATATTTATGAAAAATAAGAGTAATGTATATATAAGTAAAGAGCTCAGGAAAGAGTGCACCGATGTATGAGAGAGTAATGGATATAAAGTTGTCCAGCTTTTTATTTTGAGATGGTGTGGATTTTGGCATCTTGTTGCCAAAGGTGAGGTTTTTGGTGATCTCATGCCAAGAGTGAGTTTTTGGGAGATCTCGGACAAATGATGAATTTTTAGGTGATCTCATGCCAAGGAAAAGTTTTTGGGGTAATCTCATGCCAAGGGTGAGTTTTTGGGTGATCTCATGCCAAGGGAATTTTTTTGGGTGATCTCATGCCAAAAGAAAATTTTTGGGGAGGGAAGTCTTTTTCTCTCCTTTTGTGACGCTTCTCAAAGTGCCACTATATAGTGGCACGTCTGTTTTGTACCGATTGTAACCATATTGTAAATGAATTGTAGGCGATTGAATGAATTATGTTACTAAAGGAAAGTGTCCGATATTGTAGATTCGTACTATAGATGCTTGAAAATGTGTTGAACTAAGAAATTATTTGTTGTTTCCCCCAAGACACTATCATCCAAGAGGGACACAAGTGCCCATCGTTCTTGTCTAATCTTGGGTGATAGTGTTTGATCCGTGTTTGAGATCCAAGTCTAATTATGGACCACCCCGTAACTTTGTGCCTGTGTCAATTATGTATTGTGTTGTTTATTTATGGAGCTCGAGTTACTAGAAGGATGATTTTTTTACCCAATTGATGCCCCCTCATTTAGGGTGCGTGTGACAAATATAATAGGATGCAACCTAAAGGAGAGGACCTGATTCTCGATATGCATAATCGAGAGTGGATACCTACGGGGGTAGGGGATGTGCATGGTAGAAACCAAGGCACATGCAAAAAATGTATTCTAGAAACAAGTGTGAGTGTAAAAGAGCTAACATGTAATTGAATACAATGTAATAAAGAACAATGAAGACAAGAGGGACCATGAAAAGTGGGTTTTAGACATGGGACATTACTCAAAACCTCACAAGATAATTAGGGCCATAACAGCCATAAGAAAACAAATATCAAGAATGACATAGGGCATATCCCGTAAATAATAGCAAACAACGACAAGTAAAAAGTGACAAATAACCATGGTTATATAGATTCATGTAAGGAAAATGCTACACGTGAAACATCCGTTAACATGTTAGAAATATAAGTAGTATGTAAAAGCATGTATATATTGGAGAAAGGTAAGTGATAGTGACTAAAAGTATTAAATATTGTAGCAATAGGACCTGTGAGTGTGTAGCATGAGATTAGCAAAGGTATATGCCCCAGAGCCTTGGAGGGAATGGTAAAGAGCAAGATTATCAAGCATCATTCATCATGTAAGAATCTATAAAATTCCTACATTCACCTCAAGAGACCACGTGAATGCACGCATGTGTATAGAAAAATATAATGACATACTAAGTATCCATCTAGCATAGGAAACAAAGTGTAACATGTAAGTAGTAAGAGCTAACAAAAGTAAAGAAGACCAAGGTGTGCGAGATGTGATGTGCATGTGATGGTGTGATGTTACGTAAAATATGTATATATGAGAGGGGCCATGTTTTCCCCAACAAATGTGTGTGAGATGAGGTTAATTTAGGAATTCTCCCTCAATAGTCAAGTATGAACCATAGAACAAGAGTGTGTCATTGGGTAATGAAGATAAAGTCTATGTACTAGAGATGTGATGATGCTAAAAAAGATAGGCATAAAGCACGAAGTGTGAGAGATAGAGATAGAGAGTAGCTAGGATGTGACAAGTGATGTTCATTTATAAATTGTGCCCTCAATAGTCAAGTATGAACCATAAAACAAAAGTGTGTCATCGGGTAATGAGTGTATTATATGTGATTGAGATCAGATGCTATGAAAGATTTATCAAGAAGTACAAAGCATAAAGTGTAGAAAATGAGCTAATAACATCCAATAGAGATAGTAAATAGTGATGGAGGGGGATTTTAATGCCCCCAAGTGTGTATATCAGATCTCTGGAAAATAGATGTGATCATTGTGAGAAAGAATAGCCAAATTATGTATAGTGGCCGAAAGGATATATATATATAGTAGTATATGTAAGAAGGGTCCATAAGAAGGGTCTCCAAAGTAGTATACTATATATATATATATATATATATATATATATATATATATATATATATATATATATATATATATATATATATATATATATATATATATATATATATATATATATATATATATATATATATATATATATATATATATATATATATATATATATATATATATATATATATATATATATATATATATATATAGTAGTAGAGAAAAAGTGTGTATGGAGTGACATAGGAGTGAAAAGGGAATCCATAAGCATAGATAGATGTAGCAAGGTGTGCTCATAGTGTAGATAAGAGAAAGTGTTGCTAGAAATATTGACTTGAAGTGCAAAGAAAAAGTAAGGTATAGGTGTGTATGTGAGTAGTATGGATAGGCAACTATTGATTAGAATGTGTGACTATGGGGGGATTTCAATTCCCCCCAAGTGTGCAAGTGATGGAGATCTATTTGATGAGAGGAGAGAGAACATGCCATGGTAGTGGATGTGGAAATGGGTTAGGAGTATCGGTATTGGTGTTAGGAGGATCAGATTTTCCAAAGTAAGCTATAACATTGAGAACATATGGAAAATTATTTTTGTGATGGTAAGGGGGAAATGGTCGTAAGTTCCCATGTATTCTAATAGAGCATCATTAGTAAGGAATGTATCCAATTCAGGCCAAGTGGGAGAAGCGGGATCACCAATAAGCTCAGGGTATAGTAGAGGAATATTATGAGTATGTGAAGTAGTGTAAACCTTAGGAGAAGATATGGCGGGAATAAAGGAGTAGGTGGAGGGAGATATCTGATGCCAAGTTTGGTGGATTTTATGGGAATGGAAAGAGGCTTTGTGACTCCTTTTCCATCTTTTCCTAATCCAATGTCAGTGAAACCATAATGAAGCATATACTGATACCCAGGACCATACTTTGTGAAATTAGGAGGAGATGTGGCAGAAGTAGGGGCTTCAAGTGAATGATCAATAGTGTTACAAAAGGAAAATGGGGAGGGATCTGCTAAGGCCTCATAGACCACACCCTGGTATAGGAATTTAAGATGCATGTGAAGGGTTGAAGGGACTGCATGTATGACATGGATCCAAGGCCATTTGAGAAGAATATTATAATTAAGATTATTAGGCATTACATGGCATGGGATGGGAAAAGTGCATGGCCCAATAGTAATGGGAAGTGTGATTATACCTAATACCTTTTTAGGAATATTATCAAATCCGTGAATACAAATAGATGAGGGAGTTAAGGAGGCTTTGGAAAGGCCAATTTGTTGAAGGAATGATAGATTACAAATGTTAAGACCGAATCCATTATCAACTAAAGCTCATTTAACCCCTATATTATGGATGTGAACTTGAATATAAAGGGGTGGATCATTATCTAAAAAAATTGAGAAGAAATTTCAGTAGATGTAAAGGTAATATGCTCTTCATTAAAAGATAATGTCATAGTGAATCTATGATAAACATATTTGGGAGAAGTGTTAGGATGAATGTAAGTGTTAGACAAAAAGATTGTATTTTGCGCTCACATTTGGGATTGGCCTGTAAGAAAGTGGGGAGAGAGACACTCATGTTGGTAAAAATGGAAGGATCCAAGGGTATCTAGGTTACAAGAAAGATGGAGGTAATATGCAAAATAAGGATCCGAGTGGTCGATCATGAGTTGGGGTTCACCAAATGATTTAATCTAATTTGAATTAAATCTTCTTTTTAGAGTAACTTACTATAACTAATTATATATATGAATTAAATTACATTAGTGCACCAGAAATAAAAATTTAATGATGTAAAAACCTAAGCAAATGAGAGGGGAAGATGAATTAGCTGATTCCACATAAGTTGGGAGTGATCTAGACTGAGTATCTATTGGATCAGATTGGAAATAGTTTTGAACAAACTCGACAAGGGTTCATAAACTCGGAATGTACAGTCGAAGTGCCCATGAGAGGATAGGAGCACCCCATGTGCTAGTGACTGATCTAGGCACATGTGTCTACTTATATGCTTAGGTCCTAAATTTTTCTGGGTTGGAAGGTCTTTGCTCTAATATACACTTTGTCACTCTACCTTTGTTGTTAGGGTTGCGATAAACTACAAAACAAATGTCTACCTGCACATGTACACAAACCACATAGAATCTAATAAGGAAGATGTAGAATGTGGAGTCGTACTAACCTAACGGTCACCCAAATAGTGAACTTACAACCAAGAGCTACACTACATCTCATACTCCATGAAGTTCTTTGTGCTTGTGTGTGTAATGATTCCCTAGGTTTCCCTTGTGAAAGTTTCATGATCATAGCAGTTAGATGTAGATTGTCTTGAGTATCCAAGATGTGTGTGATGAAATAGAATGCACTCCCCCTCCTATGTTTTGTATGCAAAATAATGCAACCCTTTTCCCTTGTATGAAAGTTTTAGATGTATACCTTATAGTTATCTTGTGCCTTTGTGCAATCTTAGATGCTTGATAGGTAATGCTTATGATGTTTGAACCTTTATTTGAGAGTAATAAATAAGAATATATATGATTCCCTTGTTTAAATTTCGTAATTGGAAATTGAAAGGATAACCCAAAGTTTTAAAAGATGACCAAAAGGTGAAAAGGACCCAAAAGAGTAAGAAGAAGAAAGGGAAGGATAGGGGTGCCTATAAGGGACAATAGTGCCTAGGTGCTTTTGTCCTAATTGGGAACTAGTATCCAAGGCCATAAAGGATAAACCATCTAAGTGATGGCATATTTGTAAGATGTGTAATACTAGTAAATTGTAAGAGATAAAGAAATCAAAGAGCCAAAAAGAGTTGTCAACCACTAGTTTTCTTGCTTAGGAATCATGTATACATTAGTATGCTTTAGGACCTAGAAATGTACCCAAGTGCATAGATTTTATGTCTAAGACCAACAACTAGAAATAGTATACCACGCTTGCTCGGGTAATCTTTTGGCATTTAGGGAGAGAACTTTTTTCTAGGAAGCCACTCCTTGACCAAGCCAACTTAAGTTTAGAGGCCCTCCTTCCATAACATCATTTTCATATATTTTTATGTATTAGTGAGTTTTTGTTCCACACTCATATCATACACTCTCCATCATCATCTCTTTTTGAATCCTTCAAATACCATTCAATTGGATTTTTCATCTCAAGCCCATCTTTACCTTAGCCTTAAATCTTTGGATTCTTTCCCTAAAGTTTAAGCAATTTCTTCCCATCAAAGTTAAGCCTTGAGTTTTGGATACCCATATCCTCACTTGAGCACCTTCATTCTCAATATAAATCTTGACATCTTGATATTCACTTTATCATGGTCAAGCACCATCACGATCTTATTGCTCTATCATTCTCCTACGTCTTTTAGTTTAACATAGAAATTTTTAAACTTTAAGCACTCACCCATCCTACGTCTACAAATTTAACATTCACTTTGTTAAATTTTAGGCATCATCATTTCTACACCTCTTATTTCAACATTCACATTGTTGATATTTGAGTACTCCCCTTTCATCGCTAAGCCTCTTCTATCTTAACATTCACTTTTTTAAGAGTCGAGCACATAAATCATGTTTCCCATTCTCTTCCATCTTAGCATTCATGTTGCTAAGGGTCAAGAAATCAAATTTCATTTTCAACCTCTTCCATTCTAGAATTCACTTTGCTAGAGGTTGAGTAAGCTTAATATTTTCATCCCCTCTTACATATTAGCATTCACTTTTCTAATGGTTAAGCAAAACCCAATCTTTATTGCTAAACCTCTTCCATCTTAGAATTCACTTTGCCAAAGAGTATAGTTATCTTAATTTTCATCACTAAGTATTTTTCATATTAACATTCACCTTTTTAAGAGTCGAGAAACTTTGATCTTCAATATCTTTCATCTTATCAATCACTTTGATAATGGTTGAGTTTTCAATCACACCTTTATTCATTCCTCCCCTCTTTCAAAAATGGTTGGAACAAGACACTGAGACATGTTGTCTCTTTGGAATACAAGACAAAATTCCTTTCCATATTAGTTCTAACAAAGAGGATGAAGACCAAATTGAGAGCTTAAAAAATAACATCTCTTTCGAAGAACAAGAAAATTTTGAAAACCTTTTGAGAAAAAATAAAGACCAATTTTTACTCCATATCTTTTAAATGGGATAAAAACTACCTTCTAATTTTGATAAAGGACATTTTAAAAACCTACAAGGTCAATGAAAGAGGGTTTAAAACCCACAAGCGAGGATCACGAGGGATTTATGTGCACATCAACGGAGATGTGCAAATGACAGCATGAAGAGATCTCGGGAGGAGTGAGCATCAACCAAATGTGCATGCAAAGATTCGACAAATGGACAGAACCTGGTTAAGCCATAAAACTCTCCTCTATCTCATATATCAAAAGACATGTACATATAGGAGGTGTTGAGTAACCCCCAATGCTAGTAATCATGACAACTCAAGTAGAGAGGGGGAGTTAAATTCCCATAATAGAAGTGTAACTACCAATGACGCACCGACGTGCCGACGCTGATGCCGATGCACCGACGCGTAAGGGAATCTCATAATGACCCCTAAATGACACATGGACCTACAATCTCACCTAAGTGAGATGACTCACATGATGATGTGGAAAATAACACACACCAACACCCCCTTCATCATAACTTAGGATGAGGTGGCAAGTCAAAAATGAGAAATGGGTCCCGACACAAAGCCTGATGAGGTACCCATGTACAAGAAAGAAGTCCCAAGTAGTGAAGGAAAACCCAGTGGGAAAAACATCCACCATAAGAGAACAAAACACTCTCTAATCTAAGAAAGATGCCAAAGATGGGTCCTGGTCACAGCGATTGAGCCTGAAAGGGTACCCATGTACAAAGAGGAAATCTCTCGAAAGAAGAAGAAGAGAGAAGAAGAGGGAGACGAGAGGAATGCAGAAGATGCCATGGATGGATCTGAACTCTGTAGCTCTAGGAGGTCTCCTAGAAGAATGTCAATGACGAGATCCTCTACCTCTGGACTGAAGAAGAGCCACCCACAATGAACTATGTGCCTACCCTTAGGAAGGACAGAAATGACGTGTTGGAAGTCCACCCACTCCATAAAGGAAATGAAGGTAGCAACATGAAGAACTCTGAGTCTGGTGCACGGAAGTGTGACATAGGTCTAGTGATTGAGTTCCAAGGAACCGAAGGTAATGCCACATGTCCAAGTGATGTGAAGGGAACAAAACATCCTCCATAATAGAAAAGGGATCCACAACTGAGGGTGGATCAATGAAGGTCTCTGGAAATGTGGAAGTGACATGATTCCCAAAAGGGGCACTCCCAACAACAGAGATGATGAACTCCTCTGAAACACCTATAGATAGATGATGGAACTGTAGAGCATCACAAGTGGACTCTATGAAAAGATGACTAAGGTCAAGCAGATACTTGTCCCAATGAGGGGGCTCAACAAATAGAAGAACGATGTTGGATAGGTATGAGTCATCTAATGAAGGTAAAGGATTGAATGGGCCTCACACACTAGAAGTGGAAAGGAGGTTGGTGTAATGATGGTGTGAGACTGAGTATGAGACTGCTCGATATCTGATGAGATGTGGGATGCAACAATGTCTGGAATAGTGAGAGAAAGAGGAGAGAAGTCCTCTGTAATGCTCTCTGCATCAGAACTGGGTGCACAATCCTCATCATCAGAAGTAGAACCAAGTGAGTCTGATGTTAGCGAAACTACCATCACATGAAGAAATGGAGGAGATGATCAATCGAGTAGTAGCAACGATGGCAACAAAGATGTGAAGGGTCTCCATAGAAGGACTGAAGAATGCTCCAGACACGGTGAGGTGGATCTGAGTTTGCCACGTGAAACCAGAGAGAACGAGAGACATGCATCATCATGTGACCAAAGACATGGTCACAAGTGTCGAGGAAGTCCTCTAGATGACGATGATCAGTGCGGGTGCAGGAACTGGCCCAAGTAAGAAGGCTGAAAGACCCTCGTGGGTGAAGTAACGTTCCATGGAAGCACGCCAGGCTGAATAGTTCTCTCTCCCGGTGAGAAGTGGCGGAGGCTGTAAAGAAATCCTACAATGCTCACGTATGGAAAGAGCACTCTCCATGATGAAAAAATGCAAGATGCAAGGTGCACGAAAGCAAGACGTTGGACTCGGCCGATAATGCATCTACGTGTGAAAACCCAAGAGTACAATCAACCCCCAAGAATGCGGCACTTTATAAAGTATTGAATTTACAAAATTGATAATTCCATCACATAGTGTGTGAGAAATCATGCAACTTTGACCAAGGAAGCACTCAAAAACGAGTAGCGAGTCAAAAGTTATGGCATAAATACAATTCCCACAACTGATGGAAAAAGTCAATAAACGCTGCAAACTGATTTAAAAAGTGCTCAAAACGAGTGCAAAGGGTATCATGTGACTACTCATTGGAAACAACATCAAATTTTAGGCATAGTTTGTTTTGATTGCGAGGGGGATTAGCCTCCTGCCAACCCCGGACCTCGCCCTCCGTCTTCGTCACTCGAAGGAAGGACATAATACAAGCAAAAATGAAGCCTAAAATTTATTACATGCCATGGAATAATGTTTTTATCCTCAAAACATCAAAAAATGAATTGTTTTGACCACCCAACAATTCTAAAAAGGAGGATGTGGGGCCCACGTTGAGTTAAAGGTCGGTGTAATTGTAAATGAAGCCACGTGTGCAGATTTGAGCTGAGCAACCCGGACGAGTTTGCAGTGGGCACGAGCCTCGGGAGGTCTAAGTCAAGCAAGTGTAACGGACCTAGATGAGTTTGCACTGCATAGGCTAGTCCACGTGTTGGGTGAGCGGGTGAAACCACCCTATGGCTAACCGTTGAGCACAATTTAAAAAAATGTAATGTGCGAGCAATGTAAAACGGTCGCCCAAGGATCTGGAATAGATTCCCGAGTAGGAAAGAGGTTTGAGATTGGCGGTGAAACTACGAGCTAGACTGAAATAGCAGAGTCGTGCCAAAACATAGTGAACACAAAGTGAACAAGCATGAACCAACGATAGGTTGGAGTGCGAGATCTTGAGGTAGGTAAATAGAGTCGGAGATGTGAACAAATTCGTGACAATAATGAGGCCCGAGCTATATCTGAAGCTCTAGTGCAGGATATCACACAAACGACATGGTCAAAGCACATAGAAAACAACCCCAGCTGGAAGAGAATGATGTAGAGGAACGAGTTCGGGGTTGAACAAAATAGGAAAGATGCCACGAGCCGCAATGCAAAACTACAACACAAACAAAGTTGATCGAGTGGGAAAAGAAATGCAATAAAATTTTAAAGAGAAATGACAAACCCAAGCAAGCACCACAAACCGAACTAAAGAGACCAAGGGTGACAAGCACCAATAGCAAGGTAGTCACGACCCAAACCAGAATCTCCAACTATGCACATAAGTCAACCAAACGTGAACGGTGTAAGCAAACTTGAACAACCAAAGCTAGGAGTGAAAGTGCAGCGAGCCAAGGAAAATTGGTGCCACGAGTTGAATGTTGTAACTCGACATGCCATGTAGATCCCATGAGCCTCGAAGAAGCCTGAAAATCCATAAACACCAACACGACCAAATGAACCACAAAAACCCAAACAAAGGTATAAACGCCCAAATCAAATCGGTGCAAGAAGAGCACGGTCGGAATAACCATTATGACACATGCAATGAGAATCAATATCACACTCTAAGCCGAGAAACGCATGAGCAACACCGAGGAGTGCACGGATCCACAAGATCTACTCTGATACCATGAAAGAGGGTTTAAAACCCAAGCGAGGATCACGAGGGACGACGTGCACATCAACGGACATGTGAACGACAACGTGAAGAGATCTCGGGAGGAGTGAGCATCAACCGAATGTGCATGCAAAGATTCGACAAATGGGCAGAACCTGGTTAAGCCATAAAAATCTCCTCTATCTCATAGATCAAAAGACATGTACATATAGGAGGTGTTGAGTAACCCCCAGTGTTGCAATCATGACAACTCGAGTAGAGAGGGGGAGTTACATTCCCAGAATAGAAGTGTAACTCCCAATTATGTATATGACGACCGACGTCTTTGATGCACTAACGCTACGACGCATTGATGCGTAAGGGAATCTCGAATGACCCCTAAATGACACATGGACCTACGATCTCACCTAAGTGAGATGACTCACCCGATGATGTGGAAAATAACACACACCAACAATCAACCCGATCTAACAAATAATACACAAGCTGAATCAAATAACCCCGATGACATCAAAACAAGTAAAATGAATGCTGATAACAAAGGTAAATCTAGTGCGTTGGCTACCTATTCAAATCAAGCCTTGATTGATCAAATAAATGTAATAGCAAAAAATTATCTCTAATATATTTTAAAGTCACTAATGACACCAACGATAAAGAATCAAAGAGGAAAAGTGACAATACATCCAAGACTCATACATAAATAGATAAAGAGAAAATAAATCTAAATAATTCAAAACTTGACAACATCCCACAAACCAATTCACCATTTTCTCAATAACGGAAAATGATGAAGGATACAATTTAAGTCATGCAACAAAAATGTAAACAACTCAATTTTAATGAATTGTGTCCTTACTATTGTGATAAGGACATCTTGCGCATACCCTTCCCAAGATCTTTCGAGATGCCCAAATTCAAAAATACAAGGGAAAAATGATCCATGAGAGCATATTAAATAATTCGTCATGGCATTCCAAGAAGTGGCGTACAATGACATATTTCTATTGTGCCTCTTTCCTATAAATCTAGAAGAAAAATCCTTGGATTAGTTCTTACACCTTCCAAAGGGATCGATAACCACTTTCGTGGACCTCTTAGAGAAGTTCATCAAACACTTTTCCTTTAACCTTGACTCAAAAATAAAAATGATGGATGTGTGTAATGCAAAACAACGAACCAACAAAGCTTTGCACAATTCACACATCGGTGGAGAGGGATTCCAAGCCTCTTCACATGTTCCATTCCATAGAAGCGATTAGTTATTATCTCTCGTGTCAAATATTAATAATGAGTTGTCCTTTTACATGCATATGCATTGCCTCAATAGATTTGAGGAAGTTATAGAGAAAGTGACTCAAATAGAAAAGGCCCTCATTGTAAAAGGCTTGATTAAGCCTCATTCTAAGGATAATAATCACACTAATATTGTCCACAACAATAACAACAACCATCATGGATAAACCTAAACATGTCAATAAGAACTATAATGTTGTTAATGATGGTGTCACCGATAATCACAATGTGCACAACATATAAAATAGTCAACCAAAATAAAATAAGCCATCATTATTCCAAGTAGAGAGGCTCCCCCTCCTCGTGATAAAAATGACGATAATTTACAACATTGGGAGAGACCCTTTTGAGTGTCTTACGCTAACTAGAAAGTGCCAATATGGTCACTTACCCTATCATGAAACCCTTTGTTGAAGGGGAACCTAAGCCTTCTTGGTATAAACCCAATACATATTGTAATTTTCATCGCATTGATGGCCATCAAATAGATAGATGCATGCGAATTCATCATTACATCAAATATCTCATTGATATTGGAGACATAGTGGTTGAATACCCAACACTAAATAAAACCAATTATAATCTAAAGGCATTTTCCAATCCATTCCCAAGCATGATACAAATAACAAAGCTATTGAATAGGGCCAATCTTCAAACAACGTCAATTTCAACTTGATAATTTCATTTGTTGAAGAAATGCCTCCTACCAT